>CM059225.1:11661420-12168920 GCA_030347435.1 Clarias fuscus | reverse complement strand
TAAATTGAGGCGATAATCTACGAGGGGTGTTCAAGTGAAACCGGGACTTTCTCATGAATGAAGTAAAACAAGATCCTTCAAGCACAGTATGGTGAAGAGACCATGCACCTGACCTCGATTCAAGCCATTACCACATGTTTGGGCCGTTAAAGGAGTTCCTGGGAGGCCAGTGTTTCAGACATGAAGCCGACAGTATGATTATGGCTGAGAAAGCGTTCTAACTTGAAGGTATCCAAGCACTAGTGAAACACTTGGATAAGTGCATTAGTGCAGCAGGGTGTTTATATAGAGAAATAAAGAGAGTTTTTACTATTATAACTGTGTTCTGGAATTCAGACGTCCAGGTTTGGACCTTAACAAATGTAATGAAATGAAATTAATTTATTAATTTAAAATGTTTTTTTGTTATCCCAATCTTGCAAGTTAGAAGTTTGACCGCACATTAACCGAGAGAAATCTACTTCTAATACATTAAAAAACACACATGCTATAGTAGCTAAAACACATATGAATGGAATGAAAGCTGAATAAAAGAAGGCGCAACGCAAATGCTCCAGCTGAAATTCCCCTCAGATAGTGCATTTTCTCATACCTTCCACTCTTCAAAGATTCAACGCAACCCATCAGGCAATGTCTATGTAAATGACCTCCTCCTGAGCCACACCCCTTCAGAGAACAGCAGAGCTGAGCAAAAAGGCGGGGAAGAGATTCGTCTTTTATGAGGTCACGATAGCAAGAAAATCTAATAGAATTGTCTTGTCTTGTCTTGTCTTGAAAAACACAAAAAATGTGTTTGTTCTTGAACTTGCAGTAATATAACTACAATAAGTAAAAGCTTAAAGATCATCCATGTGTATGTAATATAAATGTACATCCATCCATCCATCTAGGAACGTCTGACGTCCAACTCGGGGTTGTGGAGGCCAATGATGACCATTGTGTTTGTTCCCATTTTGTATGACTGTGGTAATGTCAGACTGAATGTCATGGGAACACTCACACACACGCTCACACACTACGGGCAGTTTGGGAACACTAATTAGCTTAATATGCATGTCTTCGTACTGTGGGAGGAAACTGGAGAACCCGGAGGAAACCTATCAAGTACGAGGAAACATGCGAACAGACCCGAGGCGGGAATCGGCCCGTCGACCCTGAAGGTGCAAGGCGCCAGTACAGTGCTAACCATTAAAATAATTCATTAAAAAAACAACACGTAAATATATTGTACACTGCCTGGCAAAAAACAGTCACTCTCTGAGATTTCGTTTAATCACTTTTATCTTTGAATACAACTTCACACAATCTGGTGGATAGATCATGTACTGTCTGAAAATAATTCCTCGTGCACCCAGAACCACTTTTACACAATTTAAGTCCTGGAATATGCTTGTGCTGTCCAGAAAGAAAAACTCCATATGTGTGTGTGATAACCTGATTATTCAGTACATTCAGGTGGTCAGCTGACTTCATATTGTTGCTGGAGGAACATTTATTTATTCAATTTTATTTTTACTTTACGAACGTTGTTTCTGAACTGTATATGGTTGAACAGTATATGACATTAAAAGCCTGCTTGACTTACCCTGACACACCCATCACTCTGGATTAGGCTCAGTCTGGACTCATTAGACCACATGACGTTTTTTCATTGCTCCAAAGTCTTTATTCTCCCCGGCAAATTAAAGCCTTTTTTTTTTTTTTTTAATTGGTTGCACTAACAAGTGGTTTTCTTCTGGCCACACAGCTGTTTAGTCCCAATTTTCATCACATTGTATTTGTAGTGTGAGTGCTCTTACTTTCACTGTTAAACATTGCTGTGGTTTTTACTGTTGATCTTTTAGCATAAACTTCACTAAGTGTGTACCAAGTGTTGTACTGTACTGTAAGTCATCTCCATTCATGATTTATTTTTCCCAACCACATTTCTTCCACAAAGCTGACAGTTCAGCACGATCCCTCCAGGTTTTGATCATGTGTTCTTAACTCAGTTCTAGTCATTTCAAATCTCCTTAGTTGTTTTCTTTGCTTAATGCGGCCCAATCATCTGACCTGTCTGAAATTGTGACTTTTCTTTTCTTTTCTTTTTTTGGCCAGGCAGTGTAAAACGTCATTTACCAAACATATTTCTGTTTCTACTCCACCTGCATTCATGGGATTTTACATCCTTGTATCTATTTAAAAGGTTACTCAGGATGTGGGTCCAGGTTAAACTTTATATCATATGTATAACTTTGTAGAATTTTCTTGATATACTTCTTTAACTTCAATCAAATTGTATTGAAACACTTTTGAGACACACTACGTAAGCATTTAAATTCTAACATTAAAGATTAGATTTCTGGATTGTGTAAGTGCTCGTGTATGCTGTATGTAAAGTTCCAATACAGAAGCTACTTTGAAGATTGATAGTGATATCCACTGTTTAAAAAATCCGATCTACACTAATGCCTTATGTCAAGTCAAGTCAAGTCAAGTCAATTTTATTTATATAGCGCTTTTAACAATTGACATTGTCGCAAAGCAGCTTTACACAATAAAAAGAAGTAAGTTTGTATGCAATGTGTATGAATCAAAATGATAAGATTGTCCCTGATGAACAAGCCGAGGGAGACGGTGGCAAGGAAAAACTCCCTGAGATGGTAATGGGAAGAAACCTTGAGAGGAACCAGACTCAGCAGGGAACCCATCCTCATCTAAATTACGATTTTATTATGTTAAATCGAACATAAAAAAACAATTACTGCAAAAATCATGAAAAGGTTATTAGTGATTATTAAGGCTTGTTCTTAATCAATTTATCATAAATAATGAGAAGCTATTGATATATCTCAGTTATAAAGGCTAGTGTATGTAGTCAGACAGTTAGTCGTCATCTATAGCGCTTTATTCTGTACACAGGGGTGGCCTGAAGGCTATCCCAGGAGACGTAGGACACGAGACAGGTTACACCCTGGACACCCTGTCCATGTGCCAATCTATCACATGAGACAGAACAAAAATTAAGAGAAATGCTGAAATAATCCCAAAATAAGCGTACCTTTTTATAAAGGGAATTTTTACACACACACTTTCGTCCTCTCTAGCCAAATCTTTAGCCTTATATAACACTAACATACTGATTAGCACAGATACACAACTCCTTGCGGCTCCACTTCACCTGAGCATTACTGTGGATTTGAAAACACAACACTGCCCACAAGTGGGAAACAAATGAACTGTCAGTTCTTGGCCTTGTGTAAAACCCTGCACTTTATATACTGTAGGAAATGCACATGAAAAAGTTCCACCTAATTATGGAAGACAACTTAGTGCATTAATCACAACAACTGAGGGGGAACAAACAGCTGCGTCGAACCCTGGTCCGAGTGTTTTGTAGGAAACAATAACGCTATATTGTAGTAATTCGGTTCAGAACGGATGTCACGGGTCGTAAAATATCACTTATAGTTCACGATGATGGAAGAACTATTGTACTGTTCATTATGATTAATGACCTATTCTACTAGAATGAACACAAACACACCCACAGAGCACGAGAGAGAGAGAGCGAGAGAGAGAGCGAGAGAGAGAGATGTTTTCCTGCTAATGTTCTGCAAAGGAAGGCGTCACTCTTTACTAGTGATTAGTCTCTAATAGCATTATTCACTAGGAAACACCTGCAGCCAAGACAAGTATATATATATATATACATACACACACATATATATACATACACACACACACACACACACACACACACACACATCCATTTGTCCACAGTTTTACTTCACTCGCCTACAAGCTGAATTGTTCACTTCATCATTTGCCCCACATACAGACTGACCCACATTTGTCTCAGTGCATCATGCTTAGAAGACATGACAGCTTCCTCCCACTGTAAGATTAGATTAATTTCATGTATTTTTAATTACTTTGCCTTGTTCATACGATCTACTGTAAACCAGCTATAACTGCTGTCCGGATTCCCCCGCGGTCCAAACCTAATCAGGGGGGTCAGTGATTTTTTTTTCCCCCTACATTGGTCATCACAACTCATATTTATTATCTGTATATCTGTACATTTATTCATTTATTTTTATACATTAAAACATTAAAAATCAAGTGCCACAGTAGTTAACAGACATGCCGGTATTACAGCATGGGTCAATATGGGTTGTATTTGGTTTTTCAGATACAGTACTGTATATCAGGTAGAACAAAAGTTATTATTACTTTTATAAAAAAGTAAATTTTACCACTACCAGAATATGGGAATAATGTCGCACTCTCAGAATTAGCATATTATTATTATTATTATTATTATTATTATTATTATTATTATTATTATTTATTAAATTATTAATTTTAACTTTTTTTGTTTTGATCATAGAAACAACCAAAAATAAGCATACATCTTTTTTGATGAGTCATGTTTTAAAATTCTATTCATTAATTGGCCTATTTTTTTTTTTTTTGCTTAAATAAAAGATATGTTACTTTATACTGCACATTCCTGAGGTCTATATACTGTAAGTTCAAAGCACTTTTGAAACAGTTTTCAATTTCTTTAGAATTTTAATTCTATATATAATTCTATATATATAATCCATGCAATATCATTACAATATTTACTTTTCTATTTATTCCATATCCAAAGAGACTTACAAGTAATCCAATCCAAGTGTTTAGCTGGTAAAATAGTGACAATGATACATGAGCTGCGGAGATACATTCACAGCAAGTAACCAAAACAAGCAAGTACGACAAAACTGTAAGAGTAGCGGTGGGTGCTGGAGATAAACACCAGCATGATAAAACCCTTTCCAGTTATGTTAACTCAAAAGCTAAGTGAATCACAAGACACACCAGATAGACAAATACGCACACACACTCATCCCAGCTTTGTTTGCTTCATATCGGAGTATAATATTATTATCAGGAATGAAGAAATTATAAATCCTGTTATGCAACAGTAAGCTCCGACCGAGTAAACTGATTGGACGAGAGGCATCCCAGGAGTGCTGATAATAGAGCATAACAGCACCGGGACGTTTAACTATACTGTATGTATCTGTCGCCTGCCACAAGCCACATCCAAAACCAGTCAGTCACTCAAAACTATTCACATTCATTCACAGGAGGAAAACACATCTGATTAGATTATTTCATCTTAAAAGACACTTTGTCTCCTTAGGAACTGTTGTTTTGTCTATGCGACTAGCTATGAAGCTAGCTAGCTTCTAACACAAGAAGGAATCCCAAACACCAAAACCCATGATCAAGGGCACTACTCAGTGTGTGAAACAAGGGCTTGTATGCCATACTTAGCGCACTAGCTTTCCATGTTACGCTATTTGGGATTCGACCTCGGAAATCCCGATGTTAGCTGATACTCTAAATGCTTCTCATGCTTCCAACTTTGTGCTGATATTTAGTACAACAGCATTCCCTCTTGTGTGATATTGCCTAAATATACAGTACAAGCTTAATTCCCATGTTTTGGTTGGATCGAAACCTACCTGCCTCTAATACAGATTAACAGTAGAGGATCACGTCAATCCTGACTGGTTTCTGTGTAACGTTACAAGCTGATTTTTTTTTTTTTTTGACAAAATGTGGATTAAAAGTACTGTGTCGTTTTATAATACCTGACTTACTGCTGTAATTGCTATGTATAAGAGGAATAAAAGACGTCAGACGGCTGCTTTAGGAAAACAATCATCTTTGTCATCTTTTTTTAAACTGTAATTTGCATTAGCCCACCTCACACCGCCCGTATCTCATTATCCTATTTATCCCTTCCTTCCACAACTGTGTGTATTGTTTCCTTGGCAGTGGATCTCGCATTTGTATTCGCTTTTATTCCTTCCATCGTTCACTCTCAGTTTTGTACCTTGTGCTGTCAGCAAATGCTCCAATAACAATTGGTTGGACCTGAGCTCAGCTAAAATATCTAGAATAAACTTCATAGTATGGTATAAAATGCTTATTTTTGCAAATTCAGAAGGATAATGAACTCTGAGGTGAGAGTAAATATTTGTTGTGTTGCACAAAATTTTGTATTTGTACATATTTTCAGTGTATAAAGCAAGTAATATCTTATACTGAACCTTTTTTTTTTTTTTAACCTAAAACAAATCAGACAAATATCTGCAGTCGTCTGCAGTAGACAGACCCGTGATGATGGAAGGATTCCAGGACTCCAGGAATGCGTTATGGTCTCTGATATCCATAAAAGCACTGAACGGTGTTGTTGTTGCTAGAGTTCGTCTTCACTCAGACAGACACTTGCCTTCGGTGTGATGATGCACCAAAGCCAGTGTTATTACATTTCGGTTTGCTTTACTTGCTCTATCTCATCTCCGCCAAATGTCTTGTGGATGAGCTGAAAAAGCCTTTTCTCAGCATGACCATCCAATTTGCATCAAATACACAATGCAATAATTGCCTTCTGGGACAAAATTTGTGCACAACATGCTGTTCTTTGGGCATTGAAGCCCAACATGCTACAATTGTACCTAACACCCAAAATGACAGCTCAGGGTGCACCAGGATTTATTTAGACTCTGTACTTTTGTTACTGTATATATCAGTCCTGCTACCTCGCACATGGTTGATGGGAACACGATTAACATTGTAATGGGCCATTACAATATTACTGGCACAATGTTACTCTTGACCAACATTATGGTCACTTAACTGTGCATGGAATAAATAATATTAGATCAGATTAGATTAGATTCAACTTTACTCCCATTGTGCAATGTACATGTACAAAGCCAATGAAATGCTGATATAAGTTAGGCAGTGTTGGGTGTAACACGTTACAAAGTAACGCATTAGAGTACTTGGATTACATTTTTTGATGTAACGAGTAATGTAACGCGTTAGGTCCGCCATTCCAACTACAGTAAGTGCGAGAAAGACGTCCTAAAAGCCCTGCCCCCGATAACCCGCCCCCCTCTGTTATTCCTGCTGTTATACCCCTATCTCACCTATGCGGTTTGACTATGCGAGGACCGACGCGAGGAAAGATGGAAACCTGATCACAGCGCCGAAACTCGCGGTGAATCATGATGAACGCATAGGTGATATTAGCATTAGTATTAGTAGTTAACAGATTATGGGCCAAACTTCGCTGAGTGATGATGGTGGAATAATTATAAAGGTCTTGACTAAAACAACATGCATGAGGAAGCACAAAGGAGTTTTCAGTTTCTGCAATGGAAAAGTACTCGAACTAGTTACTTTTATCAGGATTACCTTTTGAAGACAGTAATTTTGTAATGTAATTAGTTACTTTAAACAGTAACGTCCCCCAACACTGAAGTTAGGGCAGATCTATGGACAGTTACGGCTGTGGGTTACTGATCGGAAGGTTGAGCCCAACACCCCCGCTGGAGCTCATCAGCAAGGGCTTTAACTCTACTTGTATCCTGGCTGATCCTGCACTCTGACCTCAGATTCCTAACTGGGATATGCTGTGAAACAATTTGGTAAGGCTGGCATGGTGGCGTAGTGGTTAGCACTGGTTCGATTCCCTCCTTGGGTCTGTGTGCATGGAGTTTGCATGTTCTCCTTGTACTTGGTTTGTTCAGGTACTCTGGTTTCCTCCCACAGTCTGGTTGCAGGTTAGATTAATTGGCGTTCCCAAAATGCCTGTTGTGTGTGAATGAGTTTATGCCACCTTGTCTCCTGGGATAGGCTTCAGGCCCCTATGACCCTGTAAACAGGATAAAGAGTCAGTAGATGATGCGTCAGCGGGGGAACAACGTGGTAAATAAGGGGTATGGAGCCATGTGTGAGAGTGATTAAAGTACAAAAGATGCAATTGGTTGTAAGGATGTGGTATGTTATATATGTTGATAAAATATCATGAAATATCATACATAATCACAAATAAATGAAACATGTGGAAGTCCAGGCAATAATAGAAACAACTCACAGGCTCAGCAGCACTGAGAACGAGCAATGAGTTTGAGTTGTGGACTGGGAAATCCCATCAGATATAGTTGTAGATGAATTCTGCAAAACAGCCAAAGATTTCATGAAATTTTTATTTTGGTTATTTTGCCTTGGCGGTCTGCCTGCAAAAGAATAGCAGATAAGGAACCAGCTGAACAAACAACATGCTGTGGTAAATGCCATCCGTGTGTATAAAGATGTTTAGAACTTGTTGGATGAACTTGTTGGAGTTCTCACGTCGCGCTTTGATCGGGTTGATAGATAGTTAAGTGTCATAAGGACATAAGCCTGTAATCAGACTGTCCTTCATCAAGACAGGGAAGTGCTTGTACACTTTTAACAGATTACAGATGACAACTTTGTAAACACCCAAAATGAGCAAATAAATAGACATTTAGCTAGCAGTAGGCAGTACAGAACAGGCTAAATGAATCAATCATTATTTCCACATCAATGTTAGTGTGAGTAAAGATCAGGCTTGAGAAGCGATGATAATGAGGTCAGGACTAGATTAGTTTAAGATAGATCCCATTACAAATGTAGAAGCAATGGAACAACATCTGGTGGGGACCAAATAGGAAACCAATATGCGTGCGATCTGTGCAAAAGAAAAGCACAGACTACATGGCCAAAAGTTTGTCATCACCTGTCCAATACTTTCTCAAACTTTATGCACAGAATTGGAAGCACACATTTGTACAGACTGTATTTGCATGCTGGAGCTTCTCTTCGCTGGAACTACGTGGCTCAAAGATGTTGAAGTATGATAATGCCCCTTGCACAAACCACCTAAATTAAGTCATGATTGGTCAGCAACGAAGTGGAAGAACTGAAAGCCCTGACTTCTAACCCATTCTAACACTAACACTCTTTTGGCTAAATGGACATATAGCCATCAACAGACCTTCAGCCATGTAGTGTGTGTTTTTTCTTTTGCACAGATAAATTGGGGCAGTAGTGCCTCAACCGGTTAAGGCTGAATCAAAAGTCTGTGGTTCAAGTCCCCTATCTGCTATATCCTAGCTGACCCTGCAGTCTGACCACAGCAACTGGCATATGCAAGAAAAATCATTTTACTGTGCTGTAACGCACATGTGACAAATAACTGAAGCTTATTATTATCTTTCGAAATGTAGGGGTTTGCCTTCCCAGAGGATTGACAGAAGAGTGTTCAAAATGGATTTGATGGCCAGGTCTCTGCAAATGAAAGCCACAGTAGTTTAGTGGTTAGCACCATTGCCTCGCACCTCCAGGGTCGAGGGTTCGTATCCCCTCTTTGGGTCTGTTTGCATGTTCTTCCTGTGGTTGCTGGGTTTCCTCCACTAATTGCCATTTCCAAATTTCCCATAGAGTGTGCATGCTTGTGCTGTGCAATGGTTTGACACCTTGCCTAGTGCATCAAGTCCCCTGGGATAGGCCCTGAGCTTCCTCTTGGTCATATAGTGTATTCAAGTTCAGTAAAACCTACAGTTTTCAGAACTATCTATAACAGAAAATATAACCACAGCAAATTTGATGCTCCTGTGCCCAAAGAAGAAACACTTTCTTTTTACTCTGCTTGCAAAACTGTTATCTGACCATTCAGGACAAACTCTGATAAGTGCTGTGTGCAGACACACACTGTCCCTTACCAGCAAGCCACATCGCTCCAGGCAACAGGAGCACCAACATTTACGTTAGTCACATCATTATTTTCGTCCTAATAGCTTTGGAGTAACACATGGGACTTGAGAATGAGACGCCGTGTTCTGAGACAGCGATATGACTTGACAAATGTTTTTGTAATTTCTTTTTTCATCATGTGACTTGGGGCCTTGGGGCAATGTTGAACGATGGTTACGGCTCCGGGCAACCGATCAGAAGAAAATTTGAAATTTGAGTCTTTTTTTTTTTTTTTTTTTCCTAATCTTGAGCAAGGCTTTTTTATTCTACAATCAAAGCCAAAGTGGCCTGTGTTTGTGAATGACATTTTCTGACAACATGCAACAAAATCAGTAAATGTCAATGTCGATGTGGAGCATATTCAAAATCAAAAGGCTAATTAAAGGCTTCAGTTTGATGGTCTGCATTTCTAACAAGGAGGCCAAAACAATCCATTTCACTTGACGACTGCCTTGGCCTAGTTTATTCTCAGAGGTGGATGCTCATGTGACTGAGTGTGATCTTTGCATTTGCAGTACCAGGCATGGGATTTTTGGTTCCCTTGCTGGCATTTTCTCTTGACGCATGCTTGGGAACGGATGCAAATTAAGACCCAAAGCGTACAGAATTGTGTCGGCCATGCAAATTCAGTCCAACTGTGATTTTAGTTTGAATGTGAAGAAGATACTCAATAGGTCGACCTGAGAACAATGATTTAACTCACTGACTTCAGGTGCTATTGACTTGACCTTTCCATTTGTACTGCAACCAGTGTGATAAGTCAGTGAAATTACACTAAATTGCATGTCTAGTTTGTTGACCAGGTCTAGTGTAATTGGATATTTGATTGGCCTGCAGTTTGCTCAAGGGTTGATGAACACATGAGGAACATGCCAACTAGATATGGCTACTATATCTTGTTTAAATGACTGTAGCATCCCAAATGACTATTGATCTTGTACCACAAACACACTACATGCTTTTGAATCCCCTGGTCTAGTCGGAGGTGTGCCGAGAATAAGAATGACATCTTTCAGAACAAGCAGCCACGCCATAGTTTGTACATGGGTTTTAAAAATTTCAACATAAAAATTGTTAAATGATACAGAAGCCTTTTTTTTCCCCCTTTGCACACAATGTAATATGAAACAGATAATTTAACGTGGCTGTGGGATACTGAAGACGGAACTAATTTTCTATTCATGCTCAATTTGCTATTTCAAGGTTGCAATTGAATGCATTTCTGCCTGTGTTGTTTGCTCAAATGAAACTCTGTGCTTAATTTACATAAACTGATATTATTACAGTGTGTATTTATATAGAAAAAATCCACAAATATATATATATATATATATATATATATATATATATATATATATATATATATATATATATATATATATATTTCTACATAAATTTGCAATTGTGTGGATTTATATATATATATATATATATAAGATTTCTACATAAATTTGCAGTTGTGTGGATTTTTTCTATATAAATACACACTGTAATAATATTATATATATATATATCTCCTAGTTTAATATTCCTGCAATACAATCATGTCGAAACCACAACGAGCCAGTCCAGATAACGCAGTACTTACCAAAACTGAACAGTGTGTTGGCGCCAACAATGAATAAAAATAGCAGGCATTAAAATGATATTTTATTTAAACTTTATTAAATAGCTCTCCATTTAAAAATAAATATATACAGGAGTTAAAAGCACTGTTGTATTTCTTACCCAATTAAAAATTCACACCATCCTACAGTAGCAGTGTGAATGAGAAATCTGGGGTGAAATGTATTTTCCTTTTCCTTGAAAGCAAAGCTCTGGGAACAGATCTCTAGTACGCAAAAAGAAAAAGGGCAATTCAGACATGAAAGATTATTAGAAAGCAACTCTGTACTGTAGATCCGCGCAACAGGCACAATTTACATTGCAACGGCTCTGCTAATGGGGAAAATGTCAACACATCATAATTAGTTTATCTTCTGATTTTTTTTTTCCCTTCAGCCCCATGTGTAGAACATGTGATTTAAACCTGCCAGTGTTTAAAGACGGCACCCTTTTTTTATTTAATGACTTGTATCGTCACACCCTTGCTGTGTAGTTCCCTTCAAGCATCTTGCTTGTCTTAATTAATTGACAGTCGTTTAGCTGGATAATGCAACTGTCAGTGAGTATCTGGAAGAAGAAGGGGAAAAAAAACGTGTCTATATAAAGAGGGAAGCATATTGAGAACATTAACTAACAGTGACGAGGACATGAAGTGCAGCCGATAAAAGCTTTTAAAACTGGCATTCACAGAACCTATACTGAACAACTTCACTTCAACTAGAACACCTTCATTACAAAATTGTAAAAGGGTAAAAAAAAAAAAAATCCTTTGAAGTGATGGAAACCTTGAAGCGGAGGTTTTTAATTTCTTGCCGGTATAAGCACTACTAATGTAACCTTCATCACTTCATAGTATTTGGAAAAGTCATGTGGCTTTTGGAAATAATTTGTATTTTAAAGAACATTTCGTGTTTTTGCTGTAATAATGATGGACGCTTGAGCATGAACGAGTCAACATTCGTCAATTCACGGCATCTGAGTATACAGTGTTGGATAACAATCAGTAAGCCCTTGTTCCACGCACCAAGTGGCTAGAGAGGGATTCGAGATTCATCCTGATGTTAGACGCTGGTTAACTTTGTAGAACAACACGGATGGTTTAAAGGCGATTCCGAATGACTCTGAAGCATTTGCTAAGACGACCTTTAACCTTAGCAGTTGTATTTTCTTTCTGAATGTGCCTTTGTGACTAGTTTGGAATGTGGGATTTGGTAGACAGCTGCTCTCTCCTCTTCTCGGTGCGATTCCTGATACGCAGTACCAGAGCGTACCGGCCTATTTTCACCGCTGTCCAGAAGGGTTTGTCAATCCAAGGCCTTTTCTAAATGTTTGAGTCTCTTTTTCAGCTGTTAAACATTATTTGTGAAAGCATGCTTAAAGAAGATGGAGTAAAAGCAGCTGAGTCCCAGGCTTACTCACTGAATCAGTCTCACATCCCAGTCCACTGTCCCAGTCATCCCGTATCACCTATTTCTCATTAGTACATACTGCAGATGCTCTGTTAGACCTTGACATTTATTCAGCATGCAAGTTCCAATCTTCTTTTTACGCGAGTCTGCCGCTAACCGTTAACGACTCTTCATCAGCTTCATCGATTCTGCTTCCGCATCCCTGCAACAAATTGTTTGCCCCACGTTTACTCTCATTGTCTGTTTTTAAATCCTGACTAACAACAATTTGCACATCGGGCTCATCGTTTTAATCATTGTTCTGCTAGACATAATATCACAGAGCTGCTGAGGCGACATCCTGGTCACAAATTAATTTATTGAGGTCAATAATCAACTCGTGGCAGCTAATGTATTTTAAAAATATTCTAGACACACACACACACACACACACACACACACACACACACACACATAAAAAAAAAGATTGAATTACTGAAATGTGGCTAAATAATATAATCATGGGGATGATTAATAATATTCCGCTTTACTTCAGCTATGGAATGAGACATAATTTCATCCTGGAGTCAATGGCGTTGTGCCACGGATATTGTCCATGTTATTAATTCTCAAATTGAAGAAACTTTTTTGTACACCCCCCCAAACACACACACACACGAAATAATTAACCGGAAACCAGAAATTAGTTACGACATTCCACACCATACATTATTGATTCATGGGCTCGAGTAACACAATACATAATATTCTCCGTGCAAATGATTCATTGTGTGTGTGGCCACAAAATGATAATGAGTGGCCTCAGTATATTAATTTGTATCCATGCCTTATTAAAAAAGAACGACTCTGTTACTTTAGTGCCTTTGTAGAATATTACAAAAAAATAAAAAATCCCTAGCTAAACAAAAATGAAAGCAAGTGCATGAAGCAAAAGATTAATTAGTGCAGGACAACATCATTCCACAAAACAAAAATCATGATAGAATAAAATCTGGTTCATCTGGTTAAAGGTCCGGTCTCCTACAGCCACGCACAAGCACATCAATTAAAAACATGGTGTTGTTAGTTCCATTAATATCATTAGTACTTCAGTAATATTATCATCCATGAATATGTTTTTAACTGCAATAATTCATACTTATTTCTTGTTTGTCATGTTCCTTTTTTCTGTAGATGAGTTTTGTCTCTCTAAAAGGGTCATTACTTGTTGAAGCATCTAAACAGGATAATCTCTAACTCATAAATCGTAATGGTTGTACAAATCAATAGTAAGTGTTTCAAGGGAATTCGATAATCCTTTAAGTTTGTGGATTTAATGTTAAACCGAGATACTCACGGTCCATTGAAATGCTCCTTAATGAACAGATGAGAAGTGGTGACGCATCAGAAATTTCCACTGTTCTGACTAAATCCAATCAGGATTATCACTATAATGAGAAGCAGCTGTGTCTGTGTTTTCCAAGCACATTTCTGAAATCCATTTCACGCTAGAAACATTTTTTATTTTTTTTGCTCTATAAACTCAAGATATGACGTCACAGTGGTGTTTTGGTAAGCACTGTGGCGTTGCACATCCAGGGTCAGGGCCAGGGGTTCGACTCCATCGACCTCGCGTCTACAGTATGTCCATGCTCTTCCTGTGCTTGGGTACTCAAAGTCCAAAGACATGCAGATTACGCTAACTGGTATTTACACATTGCGCATAGTGTGTGAATGAGTCTATGCTTGTGTGTCCTGCGTCGGATTGGTGTATCCCTGGGATGTTGTCCAGGTTTCCTGAGACCCTATACAGGGTAAGCAGAGAGAGAGAGAGAGAGAATTCCAGATATCTGTTTCTAATAGGCTGTGTTTATTAATAAGGATAAAAAGCTCCACTATAATTATAGCTCTGTGATCTTTAATAATCTAGAAAACACACTCACTCACTCATCATCTATACCGCTTAATCCTGTATTCAGGGTCACAGGGGGGCCTGGAGCCTATCCCAGGAGACTTAGGGCACATGGCAGGATACACCCTGGACAGGGTGCCAATCCATCACAGGGCACAGGCACACACACATGCACTCACTCATTCACACACTACGGGCAATTTGGGAACGCCAATTAGCCTAACCTACATGTCTTTGGACTGTGGGAGGAAACCCACCAAGCACGGGGAGAACATGCAAACTCCATGCACACAAAGACGGGAATCGAGCCTGGCCAGGGATCAAACCCGGACCCTGGCGGTGCAAGGCGACAGTGCTAACCACTACACCACCGTGCCGCCCTAGAAAACGCAAAGAAGCAAAAATGTAAATAGACACATCATTTGGGCAAATGCGCAATTTGTAAAGCCATATTGGAACAACGTGTACCTAAAGTAATTCTGTATTTTATAAATAATAAAAACTATTATTGTAAAATTAGCAACTTATTATTGTGACCAATAATTTAAAAAACTCTAATCTGTCTATAACACATTATAAACTGTGTTAGATTAGTAGATCAGACAAGCAAGCATTTGAGTCAAGTATATTAGAGAATAGAGCCTATCCCAGGAAACAAGGCGGGGTACACACTTTATAATGAGGTGAGGACATACATAGTATAGACAATTTGGGAACGCCAGTTAGCCTAATCTGCATGCCTTTGGACTGTGGGAAGAAAACCCGAGTACCCGGAGGAAACCCACCAAGCACAGGGAGAACATGCAAACTCCACACACACAGCCCCGAGGCAGTAAAGTAGAAAGTAGTTCCCACTGACATGGAACAGGAAACTGGAACATGTCACACTTTTAACATGCCAAAGTCACTATAGAAGTGACATCTTGTTTTAAAAAAATGTTGGACTTTCTTCTTGAACTCCGTCAAATCTGAGGCAACACGGAGTTGCGAGCTACAGGGACTGTGACAAGAGGTTTGTACTTAATTGTTCCTGGAAATACATACATCAATAATGTACAGTAGACTCATCAGCTAAGATGATTTAAGATTTTTTTTGTTCTGCTAGGATCTCAAGTCAAGCATCATCAATTGCAGCAATATTTTGTGCCTCAGGTAGCATGGTGCAACTTACAAGATATTACGCGAGCTTCAAATACAGCATTGCAAATAAAGAGTCGAGCTGATGTCATATGCTCTGCGACGTACAGTATAGTGCACCATCCAGGAAGAAATGAAAGAAAGGCAGTCAGAAGTCTTCTAAGTTAGATGGTGAAATATGGAATAAAGAAGTTGGATTGAATTTCTCCAAGAATGGAAGCCATAACAAAGAGTGTCTAGGAGCAATTATTTCCTGTGCTGGATACAATAGACTGATAAGAGACCTTTCCATTTTTGTGATTAAATATTGTTTCGTGGATTCATTCATTGTACCCCTGCTTTTGATGAAGGGAGAATTTTTCAAATTCAATATTTATATAAAGAACACAACATTTTAAATTTCATGCACTAGTTTCTCTGTTTTGCTTATTAACACACAGCTCTGGAAAAAAAAGAAAAGAAAAGAAACCAATGTATTTTATTTTCTTAAATGAGCATCCCTACAAGTATGGCAACCATTCCATTCCAGTGTGTGTTGAATTCCAACTCCTTCAACTTTATGAGGTATTGATTAGGCGATGAACAAACGTATTTAAAAAAAACACTGCTTTGATCATCACTGAAATCTTGTTATGTTACCAGCTGGATGTTAAAAACAGTGGTGGCAGTGGAGTGGTGACAACAAAAGTACACTGGGGACAACAAAGCTACAGACTGGCCAAGGGCAAAAAGGACTCTCTACCAACAGGAATGATGTCAAACTCATTTGAATGTCACTTCAAAAACCAAGTGACCTTCAAACACAGTGGCAACCTGAAGCTGGGGTGAAGTGCGTGGCAAGGACGATTCAAAACAAGCTCCTAGAGGTCATGGAAAGCCAGAAGAAAAAAAAAACCTTCATTAAAGAGAAGCAAAGAAAATGAGGTTTAAACAAGACCATATGAATTTGACTGTAGAGAACTGGAGTAAGGTTATTTTCTCTGATAGTCCAATTCTCAGTTTTTAGGCAGCACCTGATCACATTGCCTACAAGCAACAATGATTTGCACCAACTGTGAAATGGGTAGGATAATTGGTGATGATCTGAGGGTGCTTCAGTATGGCTGGAATTCTGCAGATTTGACAAATGAAACAAGCCACTTAGAAGGTTATCCTGGAAGCTCCTTGAGGTGTCAATGGAAGATTGCGAGATCAAAACCCTGTCACGAGCAGCACATCGTCCAGATCAGAACACTGAAAATCTCTAGAATGTGATCAAGAAGAAGATAAAAGTTCACAACCTATCAAACAAAGCTGAGCTGCTTGAATTTTTGGAGCAAGACTTAGAGGCTTAAAATTATCCAACAGCCATGTGAAATACTGGTGGACAGCATGCTAAGAAAGCTGCGATTGCAAATAGTTTTCTAAATGTTACTTATTATGGTACCTGACCATCACAACTTTATGTGAGTCTTCCACAAACTGGTGGAAACACAAAATTGTCCAGAATATAGCACTGCATTTTTCCTTCACTGGAAATCAGGGGCCCAAACATATTGCAACCATGCACCTTCTTGCCTTAAAAAAAAAAAAACAACAACAATACCTGGCCTCACTAATGGAATTGGCTGAAGAGGCAGAACCACACCACCCCATTCCAAAATCCAGTGGAAAGACTTCCCAGAAAAGAGGAGGCCAACTCCCTATTAATGCCCATAGTTTTAGAATGGGATTTTTAGCAAGGGTTTAGAGATGAGACGGTCTGATGTCTGCATAGTTTTGGCTGCAGCAAAGGTTATACAGTATACCTTAGTAAATATTATAACCTTGGAAGGACAAGTCTATTTCCTTTTCTGTATGTGTTTATCCCTCACTCACACACTATCCTGGTAAGGGCTGCAATGGATCTGGAGCATATCAGGGGAAAATTAGGCATCCAGGATTCTGGATGGGTTAGCAGTCCATGGGAGTGTACAATGTGTATACCCCTCACATTGAGTTTTCTAAAAGTATAAGGAAACATGATAGCCTACTTATTATACGTATCAAGCATTTCTACGAAAGGGCGCTTTGTAGGAGTTCATTGTCCAAGGAGTGCTGTATTTCTTACAAGTAGGAACCTCTCTGATACTACCTTTATACTGGTGTCACTTTTTTACTTTATTACAGAAATAGTTTCCTTATAAAGCAGAACAACATACAGTATAATGTTTTAGTTGTCCTCAGCACAATGGCTTTGAATAAAACCAACAACGTGTGACATTCTGAGTGCCAATGACAAATGAATGCCCTACCTTTTTAAGTACATACTCAGCCCAACAGGCATCTGGCACAATGTCCACTTCAGGTCAAAACAATGTCCTTGTGATGTACACCTAGTCACCTAGTCACCTGTTGCGGTTGGCCATACCTGGGTGCTCTACCTGATCTGAAATTTCCTCTGCTTCTGTAATATTGAACTCCAAATGATTTGAAGGTTGGAACTCACTCAGCATAAGATACAACAGAAGATGGGCAGTTGAGTATTGCAGACCTGTCACGGGTATGTTCTGCAGATGCACAAGATCATGTCAGAGTTCAACACTGGACTGCATAGCCGACTTTCCTATGGCTTTGACAGTGCGGATTATCATTCTGCCGTGGCATTAGCCTGGAGAAAACCTGGAATAGGTTGAGCAACATGGCAGCAAACCCCACTAAGCCCTTCCAAACTTTCATTATCAGCTTCCAGTCTATCAAGTATTCCATGCCTGGCAATACCTTTCTTTAGGACTCTTTGATGCTTGGAAAAATAATCTACAATTAAGAGGAATCAAGATGTCGGCAGATACTTTTTTTGCCCCATATATCAGAAATGGACTGTTGGAGTGTGGTCCCTTGTGGTTGGCAGGAAGTTGTTCTTGGCATGGGATGCAGGATTCTACCAGTTTGCACACAGGCTCACTTAGATCTGGCTCATATATTATGAAATTCATGTGTCAGTAAACACTGTATTCCTTGGCCCTGCTGTATGTAGGCACTTCAAAACTTCTCACCACACACTTATCAACCCTAACCAGTTCATCATCTTCATAGAGAATGTCATATGGGAAAGTATGCTTGTGCTTACAAGGAACATATTACTTGTGGCCAGGCCATCTTGACCTGTGGAGAGATGAGCAACCGCATCTCTGTCTCCAGTGGTAGCAGTTTTCAGCAACTGCCTTATAAATTATACACGTCTTTCACTTTTTCTTCACCCACTTCACATTCTTCTGTCACATATGTGTTGGAGTAGAAGCTTGAGGGTATTTTACAGGGGTCCCTTTAAGGTGGATGTTATATATCTGAATTTTGAGCAGACATGCAGGAGATTTACATATGGGCTTTGACAGGAGTCCTCCAAAGGGTTTGTGGTCTGAATGAATTTTCACATGTGTTGTACGTATCTGCTGGTGGAATGTTCTTAGAGCAAAAAATAGGGCCAGCTATTCTTTCCCTTGGAGGAATCAATACTAATTTTATGGGCAAATAGCCACAGCAATGCCCCTGTTGCTTTGTTGTTCAGGGTGCCAACTAAAATCTTTTTGGAGCAGCAGTCTTAATGATGCAGTGAGTGTGGGTTTATAACGAATGGATTTGAAACAGATATCCAGTCATCCCTAGTAGGCGTTAAAGTGCCTTTATGTCAGCGTTGGTTGAAGCTGCTGAATATCTCCAACTTTGGAGCCATCTGGCTTAACTCCATTGCCACTGATCATGTCTCCTAAGTACTTCACCTTCTTGGCTATGTATTGGAGTTTACTTTTTTACATGTAACACTAAGCTCTTTGGCACTTTCCATTTTCTTTTCAGTGATCCATAAGCTGCTATCTTACTAATCTGCTATCTTTTATCAAGTCCAGCAGTACACATGCTTGTCAGCCTAATAGGGAAGTATCAGATGGTGTGGTGATAAAGAAATCCTGATGAGCTTGTTTACAATGCTTCTGGGCATGTAGCTTGACTTCACCTTGTGGTGTGATGCATGATCGAACATAGGCTCTCAGTGTCATTTTTTCGTAGCATAAATGGAAGATACTTCTCTGAGGTCAGATATTTACCTTGAGGACCAATGCCAAGATTAAGGACGACTAACCTACCACCTATGCTCTGGTTCTCCAGCCTGTATCTGATTTGTGTGCCTGACATAGAGCCAATAAACAAAGTATCTACACCTGCGCTTGCTTCATTTTCAGTTTTAATAGAAACCTGCACGTCTTCGATGGATTTTTTTCACTGTTGCAATAGGAATTTTACAAAGGACATTTCGTTGACTGGTGTTGTCTATAGCTGCTCTTGTTTGTTCTCAGCTTTCAACCATAATAACTAGTTCTCTTGACTTCACATCACATGCGCTGCACATGCTCTCAACACCATGGGCCACTGCAAATACATGTTTGCATGGCATACATCAATTGTTTGCATCAAAGTTGGCAGAAAACCCTCGCAGTGCAGTGTCCTTTTCACCAAACACTAAAATTTTTCCTCTTAACATGAGATCTTCATCTTTTCAAAATTCATAGGTACCGTATGTGTTTTTGGCGTAACGATTTTTTCACTTCCGGTTCGCTCATTATACCGTACATGGGAGCCCCGACGGAATAATGTAAAAATAAACAGCTCTCAGTATTTCTGCAAGGCAGCTAGTGTTCCTGAAAGTTTCTTGCCTTGTATATCGTCATATTTACTGCTCAGGTTATTATAGACCTCTAGTACTTCCTCTCCCACACAACTTGGCTCCTGAAAGTAGACAAGTAAGCATTGCTCAAATGTATGTCAATTTTCAGGCCAGATTTCCCAAGAATTATAACAGCTTTGTCTGGGTAAACAACATATCAACATATTAAGCTTGCTAACTTGCTGACTGGCCAACTCAACTTCCCCAGACCGCAGGCAATGATTATGTCACACTCCTAGGCAGCAATCGCCACTGCTTGTTACAGTTGACACTCCAAAACAGAACCACTTCTGACAAAATGTTGTGTTGTGTGTGTCAAAAAAATGGGCAAACCTTTCACTTGAGCCGCAGCACACTAACACAGACATGAAGCTATTTATAATGACACCTTGTTTGACAATCAATTCTAAATTTCTTCTAAATTCATCAGTATCAATGCTAGCCGCTTATGAATAGATATTGTGCAGTTTGGACCATGACCCATTTCAGTGGTTCCTACCTCATAGGATCCAATGAGCAAACCACTTGCTGGAATCGTTTTAAATTTACTGTGGGCCAGAGATCAGAGGGACAGAGAGGTGTTGTTGACTTCTCTTCTATTAACAGACGAGCAAATCAGTAGCAAACAAAATGGGATAAATATTTATTTGGAGACTTATGAAATGGTTTCTTCAGACCGATGATCCAAAAAAGTTTTCAGCCTCAGAACAGTTGGTTTGGCCTTGGCAGAAAGCACTTAGAAACACCTAGGTCGAAGCATGGTGGTGGGAGCATCATGCATTTTATAAGCAGGGACAGTGATCTGCAAAGTTGGATTTTTTCCCTTTTGTCTAATACTATAAAAGACACATTTACATTGTGCAAAGAAACATTGTATTGCTTTAGATGTACCACTAACACGTTGATTATCCAATTTCCAGTTTCTAGTGAGATTTTAAATAGCTAATAATTTTGTTACTAGCAAGAGTAGGCTAGTGAAATAAGCTTTGCTAGTCTTTCTAAAATTTTATGACGTTTTAAAAAAATATGACAAAAAACAGATGTGTGTGTCAAGGCCTGTGTGTGTCCTTGTCTGAGATTATGGAACTGCTGTTCAGGCTTCTCCGCTATTACTGACTCGCTAAGTACCTAATAAATTACTGTAATGGACTGTGAGGAAGCAATGTCAAATGCCAAGCAATGTCTCTCAAGGATGAACAGCATGCGGCCTATGACTAGCTGACGTAGAAGCTGATTTGCTAGGCAAGTTTCTGAACTGCTATTAGTGCATTGCATCTTGGAAATCACTCGTGGGGATTAAAGTTAATATAATGTGGGTTTATAATTAGAATGAGCAATATTGGTTTTAAAAAATATATATAAACTGGCTAGGCAAAAAAGGGTCAAATTATTGGCTTGCATCAAAGAAATTAACCAACTGGGAGATTTGA
Source organism: Clarias fuscus (assembly GCA_030347435.1). Taxonomy (NCBI): domain Eukaryota; kingdom Metazoa; phylum Chordata; class Actinopteri; order Siluriformes; family Clariidae; genus Clarias; species Clarias fuscus. The sequence goes on along the minus strand of CM059225.1, from coordinate 12,147,161 downwards.
AATGATTGAGTTACGAACTGTCCAACACATTATTAAAACCTGGATGGATAACGCTAAACCATCAATGTTGTAGAAAAGAATGTGGACAGCGAAAAATCATGAACAAAGATCACTTAAGCAATCTGTGAGGCTATGATTGATAGTGTAAGCAAGAGAATTTCCACACACACACAGTGTGATGAGAACTCACATGATTGGGACAAAGTAGTTGGAAACACATAAGGAAACGCTTGTTAGTGAGACTCATTGGGAAAAACGGTTCAATTTGGAAGTATAAACATTGGACTTTGGAAAAATGGAAAAAGGCAATGTGGTCTGATAAGACTAGTTTGACTGTATTCCAGAGTGATGGGCGTGTCAGGGTAAGAAAAGAAGTGCATGAAGCGATGCACCCATCATGCATAGTGTCCACTGGACAAACCTCTGGAGGCAGTGTTCAGTTGCTCAGGTTAAGCTCAGCAATGTTATATGGCAGTAAAATGAAGTATTGAGTTCTCTGTTTTTCTCATGGCAACAAACTTACCACGAAACCAGGTACTACTGACAGAGCTGCTGCTGTACTTTCTGAATGGGGAGCCTTCCCACATACCCCTCCCCTCCCCTCCTCCCTCCCTCCCTCCCCAAATGTATTGTTTAATTAGATCTATATGATTTGTAAAGTGCAGCAGGGTATGTAGATTGATTGTTGCTGACAATTTCTTTTTTATCTTTAAGATTCCTTGAAAGCATCCATCCATTCAAGGCAGCATCACAAATAATGGTTGGCTTCAATGTCCTACAGTATGACTTCATGCCATGGGTCACTGCTGCAAGGACCCCAATCTTCTTGCAACCTACAGAGAAACACACACACACACACACACACACACACACACACACACACACACACACACACACACACACACACACACACACACACACACACACACACACACACTACATGTAATCTAGAAAGACCAATCAGTCTACAGTGCATGTCTTTGGACTATGGAGCAAGTGCATGAAGCACCCATGAGCACGCACACATACACACAGATCAGAGGCAAGATTCAAACACTTGAACACTTGGAAGTGCCAGAGTGATATAAATAATGCTTTAATAAATAAATTTAATACATTTTTTAATGCTGGATGCAAGGCATTCAACGAGTGCTGATATAGAGAACAACAGCACTGGCAAGTTTAAATATGTATCACTCCGCATCTTACACATTCAACAATGTGGTCACCAGAAGTAGGTTGGTGTGGTCCGCAGGACTGGAAAGAGGGACGAGCAGCTGCCTGTCAAACCTTGCCTTCAAAAGCAGTCACAGAAGCACCTTCAATGGGAAAACACATCAAGTCATCTTTGTATCCCCAATACAAAACAACACTTTGTATCCCCAATAGTTGCTTCTAAGTCATTTCAAATGGTCTCTGTATCATCTATGTCGTTCTGGTCACTGCTAACTAGTTTTTTAACACAAGGTTGAATCCCAAATCCCTCTATCATCCCTGATCTTGTGTATGGAACAAGTGATTGTAACGTACACTCTGCATAGGGCAATAGCTTTTCATTTTACGCTGTTTGGTCTATTTGTAATCCAGATGTTAGCTGATATTCTAAAGGGTAATAAGTGGAAATATAAAGCAAATCTCATACGTTTCTTAGGACTGTCCACTACCTGCATGGTTTATTCTCCTCATCTTCTGGCTACATACATGTATTACCAGTAAGAATTTAAAACTACCTCCACGTCTAGTGTTAATTACATTAGTCGGTCGCTAACTGTCTAATGCTGTTGTACTGAATATCAGCACAGGTGTGATATCTTCAGCATTCGGGCTTCACCATCACGCCTACAACCCCATTACACCAATGCTGATATTCAGCTTAATTATGCCGCTGGTCTTAAGGTAACCATGAGAGAAAATACTGAATGGTGACCATGCCGCCAAGATTAACTTGATGTTCTGAAGGCTATTATTGGGAAATAAGTGAAACAAACGTATTCTTGACTTTAATAATTCGCTCTGGATCTGGACACGTAAACGTATGCTTTCATCCATGCAGTGAGTCCGTAGACGTATCAGATTATGCAAAGAACTGTCCAGGATTGATCAAGAAAAAGTCAAATCCTTGCTAGAGTAACAGGTAAAACTCACAGTATGACGTGTGTGCATTAATAGAGATGAGGAATAGAAGTTGAGATCTCCTGAGGTCTTTTTGACCTGATTGGTTGATGTAGTGATTTAAAGAAGAGGAGTGACATCTAGTGGAAGTGATAGGATAAATTAGCCAATAGGAAAAAGCAAAGGTGTCCCCCTTTGGGATTTTTAAGATCATGCGCTACTCGACGTTTTTCAGGTTTTGCTCTTGAAACCAACCACCTTTATTGCTTTCGTTTACCGCTGTACTAAAGTTAATGATTGTTTTGGTTGCCTTGCTTATCTTCGAACTTACATCAGACTTTTCCATGACAATGCCACATTTGCAATTTCAGCCTGTGTGAAGTGTACTTTTTTTTCATTTTCATTATCCAAGCAATGACTTTTTATTAGGATTTTATTAAGACAACAGACATTTAAACATAATTTCAATAAACTGAGCAATTCAGCTAGTTTTGAGGGGAAAAAAACCTGGAAAGCTTGATAAAAAAACCTAGAAGTTCACCTTTCTTTTTTAATGTTCTGACAAGTCATTCCCCTTGAGCTAAAGGTCTGAGCGTCATGGAGCTCAAAAGACCTATTTTGTGTCATCTTTTTTCAGATAATAGGTTTAATAATAAGTCTTATGCAAACTGAAATTGATTTGGGTACTCCAGTGTAAAGCCATGGAGAGAGCATTTTAAAACCTTAAATATGCTTTACTCTACATATTTCATCACCTACTGGGCATTCCCATTATCTTAATCTACATCCAATTGATTTTTTAGTGTCACATCACACAATACTGAAACATCATCCAATAATAAATTAGGATGAGCAGACTGTAAGTACTGCTACAGTACCCGCCTGGAGTTTCCCACGTTAACCCAGTCACACTTTTTCCCTCCACAAAAAGAAAGAAAGAAATATTTATTAACATACTGTATTACTTGCACTATCAGTGTCTGCAATTCAGCTATTAGAGAGAGTATCAGTGTCCAAAATGTAAGAACAAGTGAACATCTGTGTGTGTGTTTAATGGAGTGCAAAGAAAAAAAAAAATCATAGGAGGTCTGAGTGGATTAGTATGTGTATATCAAATTATATTCAGTGGAGTGATCAGGGAAATTGAGAGGTCCAAATGAATTACTGAATCTGAGAGAGAAGCGGGATGCATACATGCAGATGGTACAGCAGGATGGTCTCTCCATATCAATTTAGTATATAATATAACCATATATTATGTACTACAGGCGTTTATCAGCCGCGCAAGCAGAGTGCTTCTCAGGCTGTGACCTAACTGGAGCTTGTTTATGTACCTATAGCAAATGTTTATGGAGTGATAATAACCCAGTATGTCATTCAGCATCGTTAACGATATAAAACGCTATATCATTATTTCATGGGGTTTTAGACAGAAAATTCGATTTAAACCTTAGAGAGAAGGAGATGTATTTATTTCTTTAATTATTTTTGACATTATAACAGAGTCATGGCAATACATCTCCAGATTCGCCATGCTAATAAAGTTTTGCCAACAAAGTTTTAACCTGGAATCTTTGAGGAAAACATAATTAGGTATGCTTACAGTCATAAAACCTCATGCACATGACTAAAACAGAGAACCAGAAGGAAACAGATATATGAGCTCCCTGGAAAACCTGAGTGAGCTCATGAGAGAAGGGGAAGACAGAATCCAACAATCCAAGCATACCAAGTTTAAAGGGAAGTTTTGTGCCCATAAGTCCTCAGTTCTGCTCCTTTACCTAAAGAAAATGAATCACAAACGTGTTCAATATTGCAGGAAAGATGAGCTTTACAGAGCTCTCCGTACCAAACGCCCCGACCTGCACTCAATCAAACATGCTTGTTGCTGGTGCTGGACCAAGACTAGGAAGATAGTAAAGGACCTCAGCCACCACAACAGTAGACTGTTCTCTCTGTTGCGATTCCACTCCCTAAAGGCCAACGCAGAGAGACTGAGGAGAAGCTTCTTCCCTTAATGCACATTCTGCACATCATGCAACTTTGAACATGGTCTTGCTCATGACTGCAAATAGTTTCCATATCCCGATTCCATTTCAACTTTATTTTATTTTTTGTATATAATGTAAATGAAAACAGCTAAACATTTTCTATATATTCTCTATATTTCTAATATATTTAACAAAAAATCTCTTATTTTATACTTTAGATTTTTACTTGAAAACTTACATTTTAATATTATGCATGATTGTGTATGTGACAAATAAAATTTGAATTTGAATATGTTTGTAGCACAGACTTACAGACTGAGACTATGTCTGGGTGCCAAACACTGGAAAGCTATTCTACAGTATAACTGTGGTGCTGTGTTAGAAAAAGATTTGATTCCTGCTGTAGTTTTCATTATACAAGGTACAAATAAATAGCCAGTAGCTTTTACTTCCAAGTAGGCATGACAGATTATATAACTCCAGCAGTTCACTGAGGTATTGTGCCACGAGACCAGTGCTTTATAGATCAAAAGTAAAATTTAAAGATTAAGGTAAGATTAAACTGATAGCCAAGGCAGTGTGACTAGATGCACTAGAATAATTTAACCTAAAGGTGTTAAACTAGCGAGCATGAACTAGTTTTTCTGCATCATGTAATGACATGATAATTTTAAGCAAGACTAATTCTAAGCTATCCTATTAATATTATCGACATGATTAAAATAAATAACTGGAGTCAATGATTACACCAAAGCACTGCATATGATGAAACAGGAAGTCCATCCAGACACTTTGTGAAGAACACTTACATTGTTACTGTATGTCAGAATTAAGGAGAAGGAATTTAATAAGCATACAGTGTTTAACGTATTTTGCACATTCTTTAACTTTATTAAACTGGTGTCTTGCATCCGTTTTTCCTGAAACATACAACTGTCATCAGCATAATGAATGCTAATACCATGGCGCAAATAGCAATGGGCCTAAAAGAAAACCTTGAGGAACACCAAACGTCGGTTTGCATAGAGAAGTCACCATTTTTAAACTGATAACAGTTTAAAGGGTTTAACAGTGTATGTTAAAATGTTGCTCCTATAATGTTTACAGAGTTCCTCAATCTATCAAGGAGAACAGCATGATCAGTGGATTCAAAAGCTGCACAAAGGTCAAACAACATAACCAAGGAGACACAACCCTGAACAGAGGCCAGTAGTAGGGAATTTACCACTTTAACCAGTGCTGTCTCTCTGCTATGATGTAACCAGAATCCTGACTGGTACTTAACAGTACCATTAATGTTAATCCTCTGTAAGTACGAGTACAGCAGGCAGCACAGTCGTGTATTGGTTAGCTCTGTCGCCTTGCACCTCCAGGGTCTGGGTTCGATTCCCGTCCAGGCTCAATTCCCATCTCTGCGTGGAGTTTGCATTTTCATTTTCCTCATTCTAGGTGGGTTTCCTCCCACAGTCCAAAGACCTGCAGATTAGGCTAATTGGCATTCCCAAATTGCCTGTGTGTGTTTGTGAGCCCTGCGATGGATTGGTACCCTGTCTAGGGTGTACCCTACCTCATGCCCAAAGTCTCCTGGGTTAGGCTCCAGGCCTCCCGTTCCCCCTGAAAACAGGATTAAGTGGTATAAACGGTGAGTGAATATCTCTGTGTTCCATGCCGAAGTGTACTTCACAGGGTGCTCCCTACTCCCTGCTCCGTTTGCAGTGAATGTCAGTGAAGGGAACTTCCCTCGACAAAAAAGCCACCAGTGCAGACGTCACTTCCTCCGTGTGTTACCATGGTAACATAATACCGGATCGGATACCTGTTACATACCATTATAAAACATACTACTGAAACGTGTATAACTTGTAACTTTTTTTTTTACTGATTACTAGCCTATATAATACTAAGGATTTCCTGATTAAATGAAAATGTTAATTTTTGTGTCCTTTGATATCATCCTCGAAAATAATGAGAATAAATTTATAAAACATTTTTCAAGCTCCGTTTTTTTTTATGCTCCAGTGAGATGCAATGACTGATGGGAATGTTTTCTTTCCCTTTTCTGGTGAAGTGAAGACCTGTTGTTCATTCGTTACCTACAGTACACTGTTTGCGGTTCCCTTTGAACTGAACATTTTTGCTCCCTGTGGTTTAGAATGACACTTAACATGACTGAACACCCTGTGTAGTATACTTTGCAGGATACTTCAGGCCAATCGGAACGCACTGTATGAATATTACTGCAGTGGACTATATTTAGGAGGGGGTTAAATTATTTTTGGCATTATCTCACTAGTATCTCGCTCTCACTAGTACTGTACATGTTATTGATGTTTGTGTGGCTTATTCCTAGTTAATTTTGCTACCTTATTAAAAAAGAAAGGTCAGGGTGCTGCAGGTGGGCCATGAGAGGTCATTTATAACAAATGATTATTTTTTTTTATTAATGATCACTTCCATAAAAAGTTTAACATTTTCATTAAATATTTCTGATTACGTATTTATATTTGGATTGTGGACTATTGGATTATGATTATTAATTAACTATTATTAACTAATTGTGATCAAGAACATTATAAGGAGATTGCTGTTACATACCTCTATTGAATCTAGGACACAACATCTCAAGGTCTTCTGGATTCTCCAAATGAAGCATTTCACTGCATATCGTACTGTGTATGACTGTGTATGTGACAAATAAAATTTGAATATTAGTCTCCCCAAAACAAATTAATGCTTTGTCTAAAGAAACAACCAGGTTCAAGATGGAATCTGAAATTTCAAAAAGAAACGTATGTTATTCAATATGGTGGAAGCTGAGTGACAACTCCATGTAACTAGTACCCGGTTCAGTCATTTTAGCCTATTTGTCTACTCTAGGCCTCTACTCTACTTTGTCTACCTGGGCCTGTTCTCACACGATCAGCTATGCTGAAAGACATGAGGGCAGCACCTTTCTGAGTGGGATGACCACCGTCCTGCCCTAACACGCCAGTCTTGCTCTCAAAAGTAATCCAATTATCTATAAAGGTCACATTGTTGTTTTTAAACACCACCTGGACATCCAATGGTTCAACGACCATAACCTGATGCAAGCTACGTCTGGCCTATGACTCTGCATACACCTTGTTGCTGGCTTCTTTCTCTTCCTAGCTAATGTTCACATCAAATAAAACAAGAAAAAAGAACAAAAAGTATCTTCAATAAACCAGAATTTTTTTTTTCCTTCCCCAGGGGAGTGCTTTACTGGACGGAGAGGAGTTGTGCTCTTGTGGGCAGGAGCTTAAGCTGTGCAAATGTGTCCCTCAGTCATCACCCATCCACCACTTATTAACTTAAATACCACTCCTGAAGTTCCCTACAGAAACTACACAGCTCTCGTGCTGACTAACCCTCTCCAAAATCTGCAACCTTCATCAGAGAGCTAACTGAATAACACTCATCCCAAATAAATTCATTGGTAATGATGAAGGGAAATGACTTGAGACACATGCAAAAAAAAAAAAAAAAAAGCTAAATAAATAGGAGAAAGTAGAACTAATTTAGGCAAAACATTAACCACTGGTTTCCCTGAGGTACAGCTGATCGGTAATACCAATTATCTATAACTTCTTACTTGGGATATTTTGAATAACATTGGTTTTTCTCCATTCATTACTCTTCACTGTGGGTATAGTAGGTCAGTACGGTGGCTTAGTGGTTAGCACTTTTGCCTGGCACATGTAGGATCCAAGTTCGATTCTCTGCGGTTTGAACCCATCTAGCACCGGGAGAACATGCAAACTCCATGCCCGCAGAAGCGAGAATTGAACCTGGCTAGGAATCGAACCCGGATCCCCCTACAGTCCAAAGACTATAGCTTGGCACCTTGTCCAGAGTGTACACCGCCTTGTGCCCCAAGTCTCCTGGGATAGGATTAAGCAGTATAGATGATGACTGAATGGGTGTAGCAGGTAATGTTACAGGTCCCTGGAGTTAAGCGTCATGATTAACTAAGAAAGTGTCTTTTGCATGAAATGCATCTTGCATACAAAATGCCTACAATACATACATACTAATTTATGAAAAAGATTACCCACAATAAGTGACTGTAAAGTTTTATTTAAAAAACAAAAAAGAGCCTTCAACATACATGTTAAAGTGCTGGCACAAAAAGAAAATATTTACACTCATTTCACATTAGAACTTTGTCTCTATTTGTCTCTATGTGGTTTTGGCAATGAGATACAGTGTACACACAGAGTCCTTATCCCGACTCGTGTGGAACGTTCATAAACACGCGTCACTTCTTAGGGACTCCATCGGTGTAGTCCTCCAGAACACCATTCAGATGATCGTTGTGAGTCTTGAACCGTCTCTTCTTCTGTGTTGCTGGCTTCTTCCTCTTTTGGACTGGCGTCTGTAAGACAAATATGTTTAAGAATGGAGGAGATCCTCGTGGCTTATTATGGAAACTTATACCAGGGTGCTGGTTAATGCTTTATTCTGATTGGCCAGAAAGTGTTTCTATAGCAACAGCTGGAACAGTAGTGTCTACAGTATATTAAAGGTTTTTTTTGTTTGTTTTTTTACAAACGTTTTGCGATTCCTGCATTGTTGATTATTTACCTAGGTGGAATTGGCCAAGTATAAATTAAACGTTAGAGACATGTGTATATGACGCAAACGCACAATTTTCTTTGGTCCTGTATCCTTCATGGATGAGATGCCCTGCCTCTTCAGGTAATCCTCAATCTTTTCGTCGTCTATGGAATCCACTGGAACACTACGCCACAGCTTCTGGAACTCTGAGGAGCAACGGAACAACCACAGAATGTTTATGAAGCGCACCTTCAAAGCAGTATTGATTGGACACACGGCGTTCATGCATGATGTCCAAAAGATGATCACTCACCCTCATCTACTTCGAAGTGACAGTGTTTGTCATTGTAGAACAGAATCTTTTTCTTGTCAGGTCTGGACACGAAGATGAGCTGATCTCCCAGAGCCTGCATACAAACAGAGTTAACTTAATATAGCAGGAGCTGTTCCCTGACCTTCACATCACAGCCTTTGGCGGATATGTGATGCTTTATAAACATTAATCATTTGACAGATTAGGAGAACACTTCTTGGAGGAAGATGCACCCCATTGTTTTTATCCCCCCTCAGACCAAATGCTGATTACGTCTAATTATTACATTCCCTGCATTCTATACATAAATGTCATTCAAATTTATTTGAAAATATTGCGGGGGAAAAAATGTTTATGCTATGTTGTGTGTAACTGTCATGAGCTAGCCGACCAAGTCAAATCCCTTAGCAGTTAAACTACCAGGGTGAGTCAAAAATTATCATCCGCACTCTGGCTGTCCAATTTTAGAAAAGACAAAGACATAATTTTCCGAAATAATCCCACACTGTCCAACAATCTTTCGTATTCCCTCATTTAAATTTTTTTTGTTACTATATAGTTGTTACTATATTAAAGTTCTTACAATTATTTACCATACTGATTTTATTACTTGTAATCCATTTTAGATTGATGGGAGAAAAATGTCACAGCTTTTACAATTTACATGATTGCGGGACAGTCTGTTTAATTTGCACTGTTGGATGGTATGCAGCCAACAATCCAAGAGAGATGGAAGGAAGTAAAACAACAAGAAAACCAAATTGGACAGAAGAGCAGTGTTTACTTTTAGCTTTATGTTATGATAGAATATTTCTTCCTTCCACCATTTTGTCCTCTGCTATAGAAACTCTTAAGCCTCTTAAAAGTCCTCAACTCTACCCTTAAGAAATTTTACTTTAGGAGCCATTTTTAGGGCTAAGATGTTTTGTGAATCATTTTTATCTTTACTAAGATTTATTCCTAAATTTAGGGAGAAATTCTAAGAAAAAGCCCTAATTCTAAGATTGTTCTTAGAATTTTGTCACTATGAGCAACTTTTAGGCTTAAGAAGCTTTGTGAATACAGGCCCAGGACTTTAAGTAGGATGCACAACGCTGTTGAACATCAGTCCTCTGCGTTGAACAAAAGGTTTAGGCTTCAGCTCTTCAATAAGCTTCTCACTGAAACGAGCACTGTTGATTGTTCAAAATTTCTTTTCAGAGATCTGTAAGCCTCAATTTCCAGATGATGGTTGACTTTTGAACTTGTTCTCGGTTGGCAATTGAGGATGTTTCCATTACATACTCTGGCTTTTACTTTCAGGATCGTAGTGATGAATCCGTGTCTCGTCACCAGTAATGATTCTCTTTAAGAAACTTTCACCTTCCTTGGGGAATAGGTCCAAATTTTGTTTGCAGATATCCAAACACTTCCGTGAGTTGTTTTGTTTCAAGTTATTTTACATTATCCTCCAAACACAGGTAGAGTTAATAAAGAAATGCATAGCACATTCCAGTCAGTTTGTTTCCCTCAATGACAGGACCACCTTATTTCCTTATTTGAACTAATAAAAACAAGCTTTTGTACCTTAATGGCCTTGGCAGAGTTGGGCAGCCCCTCCTCTACATCGTCCAGCAGGACTCCTCCTAAACCCTGTTGATCGTGCTTATCCAGCAATCTGAGCAGCGCTTTCTTGTCCTTCAGATGGTATTTAGGTTTAAAGGCATATTTCCCTTCACGCACATCTATCTTGGGGTTACTCGCCAAGGCCTGGGGGAGAACAACAAAAAGAGAAATCATTTTACATTTCTAGAACCAAGAATTTTTTTATTTTATTTTGCTTTTGAGACTTGAGTGTGAAAGGACAAATTAATATACCAGCCTTAGATGCAATTAGAAACTTAATCGTGAGTAATGTTTCAGTGATCACGTGACTCCCTGCAACTTGTTCATGAACCAGTCTGTATATTTGTATAGAATTGTCAACACGTAACTTGTCTGTGTCTGTGTGTTATAGGTTTTAATAAAAGTATTAAAAAAATTTTTTTAGTCCATACAATTCATACATAACCCACCTCGGTCATGAGCCATTGCTTCTGCTTCAAGCCGATGTCCAACAGCTTGGTCTCATCTAAAATCTCTTCCAGAGTTAGAGGATGAGTGTCTCCTCGCTGATGCCTCGTCTTGGAGAGAGGGGGAGAGAGAGAGAGAGAGAGAGAGAGAGAGCAATTCAGTTTAATTAGTGCTGTGTCAGGATAGTGTGTAAATATTTAATTTCAGTGCTCGCCCTATCATCTGGAGATCGCGAGTTTGATTCCCGGGTGATGCTGTAACCCCTCGCATACGGAGGTCTAGAGAGAGCTGATTGGCCGAGCTCTCTCAGAGGGGAGGGATGAGAGGAACTTAGTGTTCCGGCATTAATCACGGCTCTACAGCCAATCAGGGGCGTCTGTGAGCTCACGCAAGCGGAAGGAGCGGATAGCGCTGTCCTCCGAGTGTGTTACTCCGCCCCCAACGGTGCGTGAGCGAGCAGTTCGAAAAGATGTGGTCGGCTTGTGTCACGTTCGGAGGAAACACGTGATAGTCTTCGGCCCTTCGACTGAATGGTAGTAGTAGCCTTAATGTGAAGCCCCCTAGTGACGGGGAGGAATTGGACACGATTAAATTAGGTAGAAAATCGTTATTAAACATTCATGAGTTTTAGCTTTTCTGTCAACATACTTGGGATGGGAATCATATGATATCACGATACCCGTCTTGCTGATTCAATTTGTATTGCGATTCCGTTACTATTACCCGATTCGATATTAAATGAAAAATATTTTGTTACAATTTTGACAAAAATAATTTGCTTCTATCACATGAGATGCTGTGCTGCCTGCAGATGTGTAAATAGTATTGAGCTCACAACTTGCAGGATTACACAGGAATGTCAACATTTTACTTCCTTAAATGCTAAAATATTTAAACTATCATAATTTTTCCATTGATTTTGGAGTCAGCGTTGAAATACAAGAATTGCCACACATGAGGACTGTGATGCAAAACTAAACCGACCACCCAGGCTGTTTAGATTCAGCTTATTTAGAAAGCACTGTGTGCCATGTAGAGTGTAACTGATATGTTATGTGTAGAAACCTTTAGATGATCTCACTGCTACCAGAAGCTGATTAATTTCCAATAACGGCATGGCCTGAAATGTTTGCTTCTCATCGACACTCCACAATGTAATGCTTTTTCGTTTAATAGTAATATTTAATGCTGTGAAATACCATTGGATTAAAACAACTATACAGTCGTTTTCTCTGTCCTGTTGCTCTTTCTTGGTGTTAATGTAAAAAATAAATAAAATAAGTGCAGCTCATCATGTTCTAGAGAAGCCACGAAAAACAAAGTTTTAAAACTTTTTTGTATCAAAAAGCCACAGTGTTAAGCATTTCCTTAGTGAAACAAACCAAATAAACAATTATTGTTTTTTTTAAATATTCTGATGTTCGACGTCTGCCATACGTATTGACTTAGCCTATTGTTAGAAAATATAAATATAAATACATTTATGGGATGCCAGTGTACCCACTTCACGCATAACACAGTTTGAGAGGATCCCACACAGAACCTGAGGAAACCCTTTGAGAACATGGCCAAAGAAACTCCAAAAACACGAGCTGTGAGGGAGCAGCACTACCATGTGCTTCATCTTGCTGCCGGATTTACAGCATTGAACATGTGAAAGCGTTCAGGACATTAGTGCTACACTCCAGAACAGCTTTCTACCCCAGGAGGTCAGATTCTTCAGCAGCTACCTCGGCTAAGACCATCTGTTTTCCCAGATGCCAAATTATTTGTACTCCATATACACTGCTGCACTCGCGTGTAAATTCCCGCAGTCGGGCTGAGCTGCTTTGCGCTCTTGTGTAGAAAGCTAATTCGTGCAGTTTTTATAGTTTGCAGAACCGCTCTGGTGATATGTGGCGGGACTCACTAGGGATTACGTCTCTAATGTTTGAGTTACCTTCATGTAGTTGACGATTCGTGCAAGGACGCCAAATTTGTAGCCCGAGCTTCCAGAGAGAGCTTTAAGATTGAAGGATCCATTAGTGGAGTCTGGAAAAAAGACAGGCACAAAGACATAAAAGGGCATGAAGAGCTGCAACAACTTTTCAGTGGTGATGACTTTATTTTATCTGTTTATAGATAAGTCATATAAATGAAATCAAAAGGAACATGAAATCTGATGGAGATTATTAAGTTTAATAAGGGTTCTAGACAGGAATTTAAAAGCAATTTCTCTCTTAATAAAAGACGTGATGTAATTCACGTTTTAATAATTCAGTTCTAGTCGGAGTGAACACACATTTCCTGCTGTTTAAAAACACATTTCGTGCTGTTTCCACTCCCCATTATTGTACAGCTCAAAGCAAGTCACTGATCAAGGAAGGAAGCACTTAATGTTTTTTGTTTTGTTTTGTATTGAGGAAGACTGGACTGGAAAGTCGGCTTTAAAGAGCAGGGAAGCTGAAGAGGGGACGAGATCTATAGGTGGCAGTGATGCAACCTACAGAACGCCAACTAAAAGACGCAGAGTGGTACTGAGAGGAAACTTGTCGAGATTGTGTTGAAGTGCCAGATAAAGCAGACGCAGTGTTCAAACCCCAGAGCAGGACGAGACAAGATCAGGGAAGGAAGCACTGGACGTTTTTAAGGATGGCTGGACTGGAAAATCGTCTTTAAGAGGACGAGAAGATGAGAAACAATGGGACCTACAGTTGGAGGAAGAAGAAGAGAGGCTAGGCTAGGCTAGCGGGTATCTGATAACCTAATCTTCTTTAGTGCTTAAGAAGGGCTCGTGTTGCAGTCCACCGTTTATTTTGCTCAACATGTGCATGCGTGTGTGTATTAAAAAAAATTTCATATACACTTTAGCAAAAGAAAAATAGCATGATATTAATTTGATATACATCATATCATAATGTACACCATATTGCCAAAAGTATTCACTCACCCATCCAAGTCATTGAATTCAGGTGTTCCTAACACTTCCATGGTGACAGGTGTATGAAATTAAGCACTTAGCCATGCAAACCACTTCAAACGTACATTTGCGCTAGAATGGGTCGTTCTTAGGAGCTCAGTGAATTCCAGCGTGGTACCGTGATATTGCACAGGTGGCGTCCTAAGTCCAGCCATGAAATTTCCTTGCTACTAAATATTCCACAGTCAACGGTCAGTGATATTATAAAGTGTAAGCGACGGGGAACGACAGCAACTCGCGTAAATCACAGAGCGAGATCACCTGCACTGTACCTTTGGAAAGTGGTGTAAAGCACACCTCTACTGGACTCTAGAGCAGTAGAGACATGGAGTGGAGTGACAAATCATGCTTCTCTGTCTGACAACCCGCTGGATGAGTCTGGGTTTGGTGCTTGCCAGGAAAACGGTACTTGTCTGACTGCATTTTGCCAAGTGTAAAGTTTGGTAGAGGGGGATTATGATGTGGGATTGTTTTTCAGGAATTGGGCTCGGTGCCTTAGTTCCATACCAAGACATTTTGGACAATTTCATGCTCCAAACTTTGTGGGAACAGTTTGAGGATGGAGCCTTTTGTTCCAACATGACTGCGCACCAGTGCACAAAGAAAAGGGCCCATAAAGACATAGATGAGCGAGTTTGGTGTGGAAGAACTTGACTGGTCTCCTTAGAACACCTTTGAGATGAATCAGAGTGGAGACTCTGAGCCAGGCCTTCTCATCATCAATGTCTGACTTCACAAATGCTCTTCTGGAAGAACGGTCAAAAATTCCCATAAACAAACACACTGCTAAAACTTGTGGAAAGTCTTCGCAGAAGAGTTGAAGCTGTTATAGCTGCAAAGGGGGGCGGGGCCAAGAGCATATTAAACCCTATGAATTAAGAATTAGATGTTATCATATGCTTGTGAAGGCAGACGAGCAAATACTTCTGGTAAATTTAGTATTAAAATATTTATCCTTTCTTTTCCTGAAGTGTGTATTATATTTTTGTGGCTTAACACAGTTGGGTTAAGGTTCAAAATTCTTACAATAGTTTTAATTTCCATACAAACAAATGAATTGGGAACACTGTACAGTCTACTCTAAATAAAAAAAAAATAGCTTTCTGTAATTTTTTTGTACAACTACTGTTTCTGAGAACTTGCGTCACATCTGTGTTGCATGGAGTCAACCAACTTCTGACGACTGCAGTTCATACCACAATTCCTCTGCATTTCGTGCTTTTTCCCTCAGAAACAGCATTTTTGATGTCACCTCACAAGTTTCCTATTGGATTAAGGTCTGGGGATTGGGCTGACCACTCCAGTCTTGTTGGTCTGGAACCAGAATGCTGCTCACTGATGTGTTTGGGGTCGTTGTCTTGTTGAAACACCCATTCCGAGGGCATTTCTTTTTCGGCATGAGGTAACATGACCACTTGAAGTATTTTGCTGTATTCAAACTGGTCCATGATCCCTGGTATGCAATAAATAGGCCCAACACGATAGTATAAGAAACATCCCCATATCATGATGCTAGCGCCACCATGCTTCACAGTGAACTCTTTGGGGTCGCCGGACAAACACAAAAAGGACAATCTTGCTTTTACCAGTAAACAAAATGTCTCTTTAGGCCAGTCAATGTGTTCTTTGGCAAATTGTAACCTCTTCAGCACATGTCGCGTTTTCAACAATGTGGCTTTGCAGGTGCTTCTTGCCGATAGCTTGGCTTCACATAGACATCTAATTGTTACAGTACTTTTTGCCATTATGGCTATACTTCTATCCATTCAAATGGTAGTTTTCCGTTTTCTTCCATGTCTTTCTGGTTTTGGTTGCCATTTTAGAGCATTTGATGCTCAGTAAAAAAGAATTTGATGCTCAGTAAATCCTAACAGCCGTTTTACTTAGAATACTGCACACATCTGTATCGAACACTACCGCTTATGTTCAAGCAAAGAGTTTCCGCACCAAATATTGAACATTTATTGTTTGTTATTACTTGGTGCTTTTTATAAAAGTTTCTTCTAATGTAAAAATGTTTTCAAAAGCATCATCGCATATGGCTTTTGTTTGGATGTTCCCAAGACTTTTGTACAGTACTGTAAATAAAACAGCTGTTAGGTTTTACTGAGCATGCTGAAGAATACGAGTTCTTTTGGTAACTTCGTCACACTCGTTCCTTTCTATATTCATGCAAAATCCACGAGTCTACATTATTAAAAAAAAATTTCCATCTGAAAACTGGTCTGTCATGTAATATGTCACTTTCTTTATGGACATGCAAATATTCTTCTGTAATTTTTATTATTCATTAATGTTAGTGTATCTTTGTAGGGAATGGTCTTGTACATAATAATGCAGACAAACTTATATGACAAAATTTGTACTACAGATCATATGGCACCTAAGACCTTTGCACAGTACTGTATACTGTATGTATATATAAATAAATAAATAAACAAATAAATAAATTGCTTATAAATGTATGTATAAATAAATAAATAGCCAATAAAATCATACCTGCTACATATTTACCAGTTTAACGAGAACCTGGTTTTTACAAGATGTGTTATAGAAAGTGAACAAAAATTCTTTATCTGCAGTTTTTGGATTGCAAACCACGCTGGGCGCTAAAGGTAGCTCCTTGCCGTAAAATGATCTATATATAAGAAATAGATATATGAAGCAAAGAAAACAGCGGTATGTATACAAATTTGAGTCTGGACAATGGCTGCATCACTGCCTACTTAAAACGCATCCTAGCCCCACCAGTGCTCAGCCAATCCAGACAGGCTTCATGCATTATTAACGCAGTGCGAGACGTCGTCTCCTTTAACGGACAGGGATGCTGAGCAATGGTATTGCAGCAGGAAGTGGCTGGGTGGAGAGAGGGAAAGAAAGAAACAGAAAGGGGGAAACGGACAAGACGCGACGAGACGAGACAGGGGCAGAAAACGGGTCCAGACGTGTGGGCGGACACTACAGCTCAGATTCGCAGGTATGGCGTTCTTTATTTTTATGTCAAGTTTATTACGAGGAGCCATAATAGAGGCACAAAGCATGACTCAAGCCCGCCCATGCATGCACGCACACACACACACACACACTGACAGGGCACTGCTAGTTCATCAGCGAGAGAACAGGATCAACAAATACACAACGTACATAATGCGAAGTCAAGTTACAACTGGCTTTAATGCTGACCAGATACTGCTGAAGGCAGAGTCTCACTAACATGCAGGAGTGTGAAAAAAAAAAAAATGCAGTATTAAAGAAATGCAGGTATGTGTTTATGATTGTGATAGAGTCAGCTTGAAATAACAGGCTACGCAGATCTTGTGTTTTGTAATATTATAATCATTATTACAATAATAATAATAATAATAATTAACTAGGTCACCGCAGAATAATAAACCCGGTAATCTTAGGCGGGTTGTGTAGATATAAAAGCACACTTATGTTGGTTTTCTGCTCAAGATGTCCAAACAGAGGAACAAAACAAAACCACCTAATGCGATGACACAGTAGGGAGGAGGAAGAGGAGGAGGTCATTTGGGACACAGAAAACAGGGAACCATCTGTCTGAGTGGTTGAAAGAAAGTCTGTGTGTGTACGTGTGACAGACATGGAGAGAGACAGATGGATAAGGAGCTACGCAGACAGCTATACGGACAGAACGGGGATTTCTAAAATAACATGGCTACAAGTACCAGAGGGATGCACCAAACATGTATACACAGACACACATACACACACACACACACACACACACACACACACACACACACACACTACACAGATCATATTACACGCCTAACTAGATTATATCCCAGGCCTGGAAGCTGCACAGCACAAACCTTAAACTGCTGTCATAATAAAACTTAAAAGGTCCCGCACTTTACTATTTATTTTTAAACAAAACACGGGACTCAGAACTCGCCCAAACTGTGCCTGTTACCGCTGTAATACAGCTGAAATACCCCTTAAACTCCCTTTGGTTCATTCCTCCTCCAGGGGTGGGTGAGGGTGTTGTGCTTGGGAGAATAGGGTGTGTGTGTGTGTGTGTGGGGGGGGGGGGGGTGGGGGGGGGGGTCTTCGTATACAATATGATAATAGACTTAAACAATACAAAAATGAAAACAAAAAATTCCCCTATACTTTTTTGTATATCCACACAATTTAATTTTGCATAACAGGTGGGCTTTAACATTAGCTAATACATATATATTTAAGAAAAATAATATATAGTTGTAAGCAGAGATGAGTGGGTCCAAGCACCCTGCGCCATCACAATCCGGGGACACCAGAAAGACAGCAGGCACATTTGAGGGGGCTATCCCAATTTTGGAACAGGGGGAATTTTATTTTTAGGTCTCCAAACCCCCAGATCCTGGTTAACAAAAAAAAAAAAAAAGTGAGGTCCCACAAAGTTATTCATTCCTTTTCAGCATACATTTTAGGTGTCGTCACAGCTGACCCATTTGAGATATCAAAAATCCCTCTGCAATTTTGCACCCTCAATGTCTTTAGATAACACAGGCCCAGTTTGGTGGCGACCGCATAAATTTCCAAGGAAGAGTGCATCAGATTCCTTCGGGTGCATTTTAGCAAACGACACAAAATAACCGACTTCCTGTTGAGTTGAGCCCATGACGTGCTGTAAGATGTTCGGCTCAATGAGCTTTAAATGTATACCGGGTTTCACGTACAAGTGAAAAGTGTATGAGCTATGCAGCAAAATCTCATACATTTCTCTCAGGTATCCTAATGGCAGCAGATTCCAACCTGTCTGCCAATCTTCATGAGTTTTTGCGCATGGCAAGACTCCCAAAAAGGCCAGAATATTGGAAAAAAATGCTTAGGAAAACAATAGGGCCCTTCACACACTATGACAACATAGGGCTGATCTCATATTGCTTGGGCCCAAAAAACACAACACAAATTCAGTTTGGCCGGTGTTTGTGTGTATGTACAGGCACGTCTTAGGCATTCCTCACCGAATGTAAAAGTAGATACTTCTGCCATAAAGGAAGCGTGGCACAGGCGCTCCTCACTGTATGTAACAGTAGACAGAGTAGTCTACAGTGAAAACAGGTATGCGAGGCCGAGCTCAGGGCTACTCAAATCCCGGATCAGACTGCAGAGCGTTTACAGCGATGGCACGTATGACAGGTAGAAGTTTGGGCTGCCAGAACATTGGAGCAGCATGAGGAGCGGCAGCGAGTTGACCACACACTCCAGGTAATGGTGGAAACCTCTAGTTGTCGATAAATAATCAGGATTTTAACAGTGAAGGGAAATAATTACGGCTATCCTCATCATGTGCATTGGGTCACATGATCAAAGATTTCATCTATGACACAGGGCAAGCTGCGGCATAAGAGCCATTATTTTCCTTTAGCAGCATATGCGCATGGGTTATATTCCTGCCAGGTCATCCTTTAGAGTTGTGGAACGTCCATAAGACAAGTTAGTTCCCGTTATGGCTTGAGATATGACAGCCATTAACAGCTATTCCCTCAACACTGTCTGTCTTCTCTCTCTTGGAGCTAATAAGATCTCTCCTCTGTCTCTGTCTCATTCAGCATCTCTCTATGTTTCAGTCTCTTCCTCCTGCTAGATCACTATGAACATATCTGGTTTTGGTGCTGCGTCGGTGCAGCAAGTGTTCCCCTTCCATGATGGCTGGAACATTGCCTGCTTTGTAATCCTCCTCCTCTTCATTGTTACCGTGCTGTCGCTCGCTACTCTGGCCTTCCTCTACGAGCTGCTCGACTGCGCCTGCTTCGATAAGACCAAGACCGCAAGCAACCGACGCGGCACCAGCGATGAAATCGTATAGACGGAGCACGAGCGGCCATGAAACCGACGCTGGAACTGTTGAGTGATGAACTCACAACTTGGATGGATGACGACGATGTATATATTTCAGTGCATGATTTTATAAAAAGGCTCTATGAATAAAACACTGATTGTATGATGTACTCTTGTGTAAATAGCAATATAAAAAAAAAAACAATTGGTTAACAACTATTATAGCCGTTAACATCAAAGGCAAAAATAAAATGCGTGCAAGCAAACCTTGTAAAACTATCGCAACAAATTCATGCTATTCAAATAGAGTGATGTGTGGGAATGAACTGTACATGGGCTATAGAGACTGGTGCACTAAAATATTCATCAGTCACTGTTTTTGTTGATGAGATGGCTTAGTGAGGCAGAGGAAACAGCGAGGAAGACGATTAATAAGCAAGTTAAATCTTTATTAATCTGTAAACAGAGAGCAAGACTGTTCCCTCCCTAAACCCCCGCACTCACAATACCTACCTACTGCCGTCTCCTGCAGCACCACCATTACAGCATGCTGATCATGTCCTCAACATGGGTGACTTTTAAAGGCGGCAATCGCAGCTAATTTGGCGCGCAATTATTTTTGGGACACTACAGAGGCTGGAGTTAAACAGCTGCTGCTGTAGGCACTCAATTCACCATGTACAAGAAAGGCCAGGTCACTGAGGTATATAAAAGTTTATTCATATTCATTTATATAAATCATATATAAATGATTACAGCTTGAGCACATTTGACCAACTGGCCTTCAAATAGATTAATTTGTAATACTTAGCCTTATTAACGTGCACATTAATTGCATAGACATCATTTCTTCCCCTCACTGTTTAGAATGTTGACTAAGAGCACTGAAGTCAGAAATGTATGAGGGGTGTTCAAGTCATACCGGGACTTAATGACATTTCTTGTGAGTGGAGCCTGAATGACAAAAAAAAAAATCAACAGATAACGATTCGCAAGAGTAACTTTCGGAAGAGACACATCTGTCTGTCGGATCTCTACATAAAATCATCTACACACATGACTTGCACGTTACAGGAACTCAGCTGGGAGTTAGTGGCACAAGTCATTTTGACATGTTTAAGCCATAAAAGGAGTTCCTGGGAGGCCGGTGTTTCAGTGAAACACTGGGATAAGTGCATTAGTGTTAAAGTGGATTATATGAAGAACCTGTGACGTGAACACCCATCATAATGTGTGCATGCTTATGTAGACTGTTATTTGAAGTGTGGTCTAATTCCATATTTGGTGTCATCACTTACCTGCACTAATAAAACAGACTAAAAAATTATATTGTGCATCATTTCTTTTTCTTTTTTTTTGCAAACACCGCACACTGGAGGTAAAATAAAGGTTGAGATTAAATGGTTATTGTGTCACATCTCCAGAAAAGTCGTATTGCTTACGTTTCTGATCCTGAGGGTAAAGCACTGATTGATTCACCATTGCAAAAGTAGCTAAGTATCTAACCAATCTCAGATGAGAACAAATTCTTTTAAGCAATAACTATACTAAAAATACTCAAACTAAAAATACTACTACTTTATCTTCCGTTATATCTCCAGCAGATTCACAGAAGGCAGAAGAACTTTCTGCACCCCTGGAGCAAATAGAGTTGAAGGCCTTGCTCAAGGGCTCAACATTGGCAGCTTTGGCGGTGCTAGTGCTTGAACCTCCAACCTTCCAATCACTAATCCACAGCCTTAACCTTAATTTGAGTGATCACTGCCCATAATTGTGGGGACCAGACAGAAGCCTGCCCATCTAATCCCACAGAAAATCCATTGAAGCACAAACCACCAAAAATGTTTCAATGGTGGCGATGAAGGAAAGGCACCAGAACCCCCAGTACACCACAGCCTTCAGCACAGAGGGACCAGCAGGCAAACAGCCTAAGGCCACTGATATGGTCCACAAACTCCCCAGATCCCAATCTGATCGAGCACAACCGGATGAGCCGGACAAATCCGCAGACGTCCAACCCTACAATTCGCGACACCCAAATTCAACATCCTGGTGCCAGAAACTACAGTGCACCCCAGTTGTCTTGTGGAATCGTGCGCCATGGGTCCAGTGTCTCAGGTGGAACCTACTCAATAATGACTAATCAGTGTAAACCCATGACCCATACTTGTTACAGAAGTATTGGAACGCAGCGTCCATTCTGATCATGATCTGGTCAGAAACTCCTCTGAGTCTGACTCATCCTGGTGCTCCGCTTCTGGTTGGAGATCTCGTCACATGCATGTCCGTGTGTCTCTTTGGGATCCGTCTGTTGTCTGGGGACGGTTTCACTCTACCATGAAAACGGTTCTGGCCTCGACTGATGTTGACAGCTGTTTCTCTGAGGACTTGACTTGGCTGCAGTCGCTCGATAGTTCAGGACTGGAATTTCCTACAAGTCTGCCTGAGCCTCCAATAACTAACTAGACTCCATATTAACATCAATTAACATCAACTGTTATACTGAACTGCCTGCCACCTAACACACAGTATGAATGCAGATCAATTCCTGCTTTCTGTTTCACCCAAAGGAGGATGGGATCCCTGTTGAGTCCGGTTCCTCTCAAGGTTTCTTCCTACTGCCACCTCGGGGAGTTTTTCCTTGTCTGTTGCCCTCGGCTTGTTCATCAGGGACTATCTTTTAGATTCATACACATTCACATTTCATACAAACTCCGATAATTCTTTTGATTGTGTAAAGCTTCATTGCGCTATACAAATAAAATTGAATATGCTGAATTTTCTATGTTAGAGGTGAATTTGGATTTATTTCACTTCCATGACCACTAATGATTTGCTTTGCTGTGCGGCATAAACTAAAATTAAATGTTTACAGATATTGGTCACATTGCTTGTTTAAAATATATCGAGAATGCCTTTAAAGATTGACAGACTATACATAGTTCTCAAAATTTATATTACACGTGGAAGAATGTATGTTAAAATAAAAAGAAAGAAGAAAACAAAGCCACCACAGTAAATACAATGTGAACACTGAAATAACTGAAATAACACAGACAAGGCTGAGACAAACGTTATCACTCATTATTTTTATGAAAATTCTTCTTATTTACTGTGTACTTGTAGACTCAGAATCAATCTTTAAATGCCATTTCTTTTATTTTATTAGTATGTTTTTTTTTTTTACATATACAACTTTGTATTTAAAATAGGATAAGGAAATGCCTGCCTCTTTTCTGAATGTTTTTAGACGCTCACGTTTGTAAGAACATTTTCTTCTAATGACTCTTCCATGCAGAGCTTATTTGCGCAAGAAGTGAAGCACAGTGGAATGCTTCACCACCTCTCCTGTGTCACCTACAACTTCACTACACATTGCATATACCCAGTGAAGTATATATATATATATATTTTTTTTTTTTTTTTTTGTCTTCCAGAGCTCAATTTTTCTTCCAAAGTTGTCCTTAACTGCCATTCCTTAATGCCATTTCAGGCAGTTGAAATAAGAGCAAAAGAGGTGCTTTCATACACTTTTATAGCTTTCTTTTGCATTGTAGCCATCAATTACATTCATTTTCAAATGCTTAGTCAGCTGCCTGGACAGGAAGAGTCCATATGTATTGACTCTTAGGGCAAGGTTTGAGAGGAATTCATGCGTCACTGTAAATGCTGCTCTTAACAGCAACTGAAGTCTTAACCTACATAACAAGACCTAACAAGTCAATAGAGGTGTACTGACGGTATTATTAGATTCTGATTAAGATATTAGTATTAAGATATTAATATTCTGCAACTTTACAATGTAGAACTGTTCAAACTTGGATAGATACACATACTATAATTACTATGAGGGCCGTTCAAGTCAAACCAGGACTTCATGTGAATTAAGGCATAAAACCGTTAAAGAAGGCTGTACGTCCGTGAACGATGATCCCTGGCAAAGTGGCTTGGAGTTCCCGTGAACATTCAGTGAAGGGAACCATCTGACCCATTATGACACGCATGATACACACATTCACAAACACTACTTGCACATTACTGGAATATAGATGTTGCGTTATCGCCACATCACCCTTATATTCCTGACCTCGCCCCAAGTCTCATGTTTGGACCATTGAAGGTGTTCCTGGGAGGCCAGTGTTTCAAACGTGAAGCAGGCAGTCTGATCTTGGCTCTGGCGTGCTGAGAAAACATTCTACCTTGATGTTATCCAAGCACTAGTGAAACGCTAACGGGATAAGTGCATTAGTGTAGCAGGGGATTATATAGCAATATCCTATATCTTATAACTGTGTTCTGTTATTCTGTACATTCAAAAACAACGATGTAGCGTAACTGACTGAGAGCAAATCATTTCTGTGTAAATTTTGACTGACTGCAATTCAGCTCATATTGTGAGTTGTCCCTAAAGAAAGTGACTTGCATACAAAAGGTTAAAATCTCACAGGATTATGAGAGGACATGTATGAACACAAAGCATGCGACGTCCTAACCTGTGCTGTTTTTAGACCCCGAGGACGAGTCCTTGTCAGGTTTGCTCTTTTTTTTCTTGGACGAGCCAGAAGCTTCGGAGGACGCCGGTCTCTTCTCGACTGTCGGAGTGGACAGAGCCCTCTTTTTAAAGAGCTCACGCTCTCTCAGCAGAGCAGGGTCCATCCTACGCACAGCACAAAGAATAAATTAACAAGTTAACTCATAGCACACATATTCAAGGCAGTTGTGATCTAAACAATTTAACTAATATGGGTAGCCATGACTTTACTTTACTAGATGTCGGACACTGACAATTTCCTAAACACATGTTAATGAACTAGATCTTGCTGTCTTTTTACTTAATGCTTATTGCTAGATTTACATTTAAAATGGTCTCCCCTTTCCGAACATACAAGTAATGTACTATGTGTTCGGACTCCTTTCTACTGCAACCAGCAGTAACATTTTGATCTACACTAGTGCTTCTAGTGGATCAGTCTACACAGGCCAGTCAGATCAACTCCAAAACTGCAGCTCTTGTGGAATGTTACTGGACAAACCAAGGAAAACTGGTGAACTGGTGACAGGGTCACGGATGGCCAAGTCTCACTGATGCACATGGGGAGTGAAGGCTGGCCTCGTGTAGTCTGATTTAATAGAAGAGCTACTGTAGATCTGTAGATTGGTGAAAAGGTTAATGCTGGTTGTGACAGAAAGGCATCAGAACAGGTGGCCATAATGTTATGGCTGATCGGTGCATGTGTATATGTTTGTGTGTGTGTGTGTGTGTGTAAAGTTTTTGGAGACATCTTGAAGTTGTTAAGGGAACTAAAGCATCTTTACTAAACGTTTCACTTGTATATTGCTACAGGAGCTGCACGCCAAGTAAAAACCGATTCCGAATCACGAATCAATTAGGCCACTCGACTCCACACATCACGGAGTCGACACCGTTTCTGATTTTTGGTAACAATGTTCCAAAACCGCTTTGTGAACCGAAGCAGAACCAGTTACGCTGTTAAGCATTGATTCTTTCCGGAATCGACTCCCAGAATATCATATGAGGCCTAATGCCAGTCAAACGGATAATTAACCTAAAAAATAGAAGTATAGCTTTTTATTTTATATGCCAGTAGCTATCTGAATTGGAATGTTTTTACTTTTTTTTAGCCTAATTTATCTTACAGCTGTTCAGAGTTCAGTCTGCTATACCACATATAAACGAATATATTCTAAAAGAAAATAAACCAGCTTGTTGGCTCATTTCATCGTCATAGTTAGAGAGATATATAACTCTGACTCTTAGAACATGACTGAAAAGCAAACAATATTTACTACAAACACTCTGGAATGAAGCTAAACTCCTCCATGCTGCCTTTCCACACTTTAAATATGATACGCATTCATATCCTACCTGTTTGCGACAGAAAGATCTGTTATATTCTCGTTTTGAATCCGAAGATCATTAGGTTTTGATTCAGTTCTGCATTATAACTGTCAACGCCACGGAACAGCGATGCTAACTAGCTAACTAACTACCTACCTACACCATGGCGAGACTTCCGAGAGAAAAAGACGACGCCGCACTTTTGTCTTTGTTTCTTCTGCTATTCTACGCACCCGTTTTCCGAATCCTTATATAGCATTGGTGTGTTGGATTCATGCTCCTCAAGTGCGATTGGCTAAAACTTCGACGAGTCCGGTATCGCAGCCAATCCTCAAGAAGGAGGCGGAAATTATGGAATGCGGGTAGGAAAGAAAAAAAGGAAGTCGGTTCTTTTTTTTCTTATAGATATGTAGTGTACTGTACTGTACTCCATGTCCTCCATGCGATAGGGGGCGATAGAGATCTTTAATCGCATATAACGTTGTTGACAGCGCACTTTTTTTTGCATTGATGTGGATTATTACATTATATTCCTGAAACTCGACTTTATAATAATATAAATGGCAGGCGCTGAAGCTCGTAAAGTTATTATTTATGGAGGTAAAGGGGCTCTGGGCTCTAAATGCGTTGAGTATTTCAGATCTAAACACTGGGTGAGTAGAGCAGTCTAAGGCTCCTGAGCTGTTAAAGTTTAAACACTGACCCTACTGTTTATTAACCTGCATGCTTAAGTCATGCGTTCATCTGTCGGTCAAGTCACCCTGATTATACAGCATCCACACTCACTGGCTGATTCAGTGCTTCACTACACCACGTGGAGATGGAGATGCGTTCCCCCTACAGAATGTGTTCGGGGTTCATTTACTTCTCTTTCTTTTACTTTCATTCTGTTTCTTCCAGTGGGTTGCCTGCATTGACCTGAATGCAAATGAAGAGGCCAACTCCAGCATTACTGTACAGATGACAGACTCCTTCCATGAGCAAGCTAACAAAGTAAGAGAACCAACAGGACCTGCAGTAATGCCCTCGATGCGTATTGGTTCCTTGTTTTGGAGTAGTGCTTTGGAGTAGTATTCATACATTCTACATTGTCATGTTACAACCACAAACGCGAATGCATTTTTTGGGGATTTTATGAGACAGACACATAAATTGTGAGGTGAAAGGAAAATGATAAACGGTATGTCTGAAAATCAATATGTGGAAAAAAATAAACGTTGGAGTGAAAAAAAATTCCACCTTGGAAAAAAAAAGTGTGAGGGAAAAAAATAGGGTAACAGGATATGGGTGAAAAAAATGTAAGCTAAATAAAAAAAAAAATGTTCGCGAGATCTCGCAAAAATTGTCTCTTCAGCGTTGCCAATTTAGTCCAGCAGGTGGCAGCAATGCTCCTAAAAGCTTGATCCTTGTCCGCGCAATACCGATCCAGTCCAATGCTCCTGAAAGTTGGCTGCCAAATGCTAAAAAATAAAGGAAGAATAAGAAGCATACGGGGAAAGATAATTCTCGGATTAGAGTTACAATTGCATTGTTAAACAGGCATGAATAGATTTACTGAGTGGAATTCTGAGTAGCTGATTTTTCTTTCAGCTTGGCCTAAAATTTAAAGACTTTCAGTTCGTACTTGGAGCTTGCCCTTTATATATGTTTTGCCGCCGAGATTATGAGTCACGTGATCTCGTTTTTTTTCCCCTCCTATGTCCCGTTTTTTTTTTCTTCTCCAGTTTTTTTCCTCGTGTCTCATGTGACCCGTTTTTTCCTCCCCAGGTCCCCCATGGGGATGGTGTTCAGGGTGATGTGCAGTATTAGTTGCATTTATGCCAAAAAGTTAAATTAATTGCTGTCCCCCCACATGGCTTGTCACAATCTGCAAAAGAAAGCCATGCGATTCGTATAGCTTTCATTTAACAATGGACCGTAATGTCTTGATAGGTTTTGTAGTTGTGCCATACTCTTTCCATTTTCGGATGATGGATTGAACAGCGCTCTGTGAGATGTTCAAAGCTTGGGATATTTTTTATAACCTAACCCTGCTTTAAACTTCTCAACTTTATCCCTGACCTGCCTGGGGTGTCCTTGGGCTTCATGATGCTGTTTGTTCACTAATGTTCTCTAATTAACAGCTATATTTATACAGAGAGTAAAGGGGGCTGAATACCAACATTGGTCCATCACATAAAAACCCAGTAAAATACATTTACGTTTGTGGTTATAACGTGACAAAATGTGAAAAAGTTCAAGGGGTATGAATACTTTTGCAAGGCACTGTAAAAAAAAGTCTACACATCCCTGTTAAAACCGCAGGTTTTTGTAATGTAAATACGTATGTTCAGTCTGCTTACAGATGCAATCAGTGGCATCATAAGGTCAGATAATTCAGGGATGGGTGTTTGAAAGAAAACAACCAGGGTCAGGAAAATAATTATAGTTTATAAGTCTATTTATAGATATTTATTACAATTTCTAACACAGTAGAGGTTACCTACGGCTCCACCCACGTGCAGATCCTGATGCGTGCATGCTACTATTACGGTGTACGGTCAACTTGCTGCAGCTGCTCACGCTGCTCCAAAAGTTTCAGCAGATATAATATTACCTCACAGTATGACATATAAGGAGATGTTACTACTGTTACATTCAATGACACTGTTAGATAGATACATTGATAGATACAGGGGTTGGACAATGAAACTAAAACGCCTGGTTTTATTGTATCTATCTATTTGTTTTTGTATCGGTCATCTTGGGGATGACCGATACAAGTCCTGCACGGTGGCCAGAGGGATTTTGCAGAATAGTGGACAGGTCACAGAAGGAAAATGTTTCCTGACTCGCTCCTCCGAAGTGGCTCAATAATATTTAGATCTGGTGACTGTGCAGGCCATGGGAGATGTTCAACTTCACTTTCATGTTCATCAAATCACTCTGTCACCAGTCTTTCTGTGTGTATTGGTGCATTATCATCCTGATACATAGCACTGCCTTCAGGATACAATGTTTGAACCACTGGGTGCACATGGTCCTCCAGAATGGTTCAGTAGTCCTTGCCAATGACGTGCCCATCTAGCACAAGTATTGGGCCTAGGGAATGCCATTATATTGCAGCCCAAACCATCACTGATCCACCCCCATGCTTCACTCTGGGCATGCAACAGTCTGGGTGGTATGCATCTTTAGGGTTTCTCCACACCGTAACTCTCCCGGATGTGGGAAAGACAGTGAAGGTGGACTCATCAGAGAAAAATACAGTCGAACCTCGGATTGCGGGTAACTTGGTTTACGAGTGTTCCGCAAGACAAGCAAAGATTTTTAATATATTTTGACTTGAAAAACGAGCATGCCTTGGTTTACAAGTGCCGAGTTTTTTGACACCGACACACACACACTCTCTCTCGCCTTTACACCCCCCCCGTCCCCGGCTTCACACAGACACACACACTCTGCTCTACATAGAAACTCTGCTCTCTCGCTATTCTTTTCAAAGGTAAGGTGCAGGTTCATTTGTTTTTTTGCTTTTATTTACTTTATAGCAGTGATTCTGCGCTCACGCGAGTGTCATTAGAAAGATACATTGTGTGTGTGTGTGTGTGTGTGTGTGTGTGTGTGTGTGTGTGTGTGTGTGTGTGTGGAATTAGCCCCTTCCCTCGCCTCGTCTTACACAGTAAAATTCCTCCTCCCTCCCCCCACCTCGCTTTTTAAGTTTCACAACAAACACACACACAAAGGAAACACTGTTTTAACGGGAAAAACACATACACACACAAATACACGGTGCCTGCGAGCACAAACGGAAACTGTTGGGATTTATTTTAACTTTTTTTTTAAAGGTAAAGTGCAGGTTAATTTTTTTTTTACTTTATATATTGTATTAGTTATTTTTCTGTATTTATTTTTTTGAGCTGTGGAACGAATTATTTGAGTTTTCATTATTTCTTATGGGAAGATTTGATTTGGTTTACGAGTGTTTTGGAATACGAGGCTGCTTCCGTAACGAATTATGCTCGTAATCCAAGGTTCCACTGTACATGTTTCACATTGTCCACAGCTGGCACCATTGAAACAGATGTTTGGCATTAGCACGAGTGACCACAGGTTTGCCTATAGCAGCCCGGTCATGTGCATTGACCCTATGGAGCGCCTGACCAACAGTTCTGGTGGAAACAGGAGAGTTGAGGTGCACATTTAATTCTGTAGTGAGTTGGGCAGCTGTGGTTTTATGTTTTTTGGATACAATCCGGGTTAGCACCAGGTTAGTGGTAGTAGTAGCCTTAATGTTGGAGCCCCCTAATGACGGCGAGGAACTGGAAGTCACCCCAAGTTTATCATCTGATTTGTCTCACGCAGATTTATTTCTTACAGATTTTGCATAATTCAAAACTACTAAAAGCGTCTACTAAACATTGAAATGCAACGTAACTTGTGTAATTGAGCATAGACTTGTGATCTCTGGAATGACCGGGGGGAAAGAAAATGTTTTTCAGATTGCACCACTGATTGAGTTTGATCATTATGTTTGAGCACAAGCTTGAATGTGTTGTACTGTATCAAATGTACCATTTCATTCTTCCAAACCGCTAGGATCAGTGACAGTCGCCAGTTTACCTCCATGTGCAAAGTCACATAGTGGCATAGTGGCATACAGTATCATTTTTCACACGCAATTGACTCTCACTGTCCTTTGTGGTTGAGAGGATTGAAATAGAATGCTACAGTAGTTATTAAAATATACTAGCAACCTAGAAACCCTAGATATCCATCAGATGAGGTTAAAAATCACTACGAAGATGCCCCAGTGACAGAACAATGAGTTGGTTATTCCGGCGGTGTCCAGTGGTATCTCGCCGGCCCTTATGGTTTTCTGGCGTTTGAAGAAGAAGCTGCATGCATTAGTATTCTGCACTCATATTTGATCATGCCTTCAGGTTACAGCTGATGTAGGAGAGCTGCTGGGTGATAAAAAGGTCGATGCCATTTTGTGTGTGGCTGGAGGCTGGGCAGGAGGAAGTGCGAAGGCCAAAAGTGAGAACAGAATACAATCCCTTTGACTACATTTACCATTTCAACTACTCTATTGTAAAGAAGCATCTTTAACTATTTCTGTCTCTGTCTCAATTTTAGCCTTGTATAAGAACTCTGACTTGATGTGGAAGCAAAGTGTGTGGACTTCCACCATCTCCAGTCACCTAGCAACCAAACACTTGAAAGAGGGCGGCCTTCTCACACTGACCGGAGCCAAAGCGGCACTTGGGCCGACCCCAGGTACAGACAGTTGGATTTTCCTGAAAACAATACCGTAACCTGAGATCATAATGCTGGACTCAAAATTCAGATTTTAGTTTTTTTCGGTATAGATTAAAACCAAGGAATATAAAATACAGACTAACTTCTTGTGTAACTAAATAAGTTACATGGAATTTCACTGCTTATTAAGTTAATAAAATGTATTCTATTTTTCCTACCTTGAAATAAAAAAAATAAAATTGTAGTCTTTTTGTAGATTGTTATGGTGACCCTGGCCCAGTATTAAATCTAATCGTAATAGTTTCCCTGTTGTTGTTAGACTTGTACAACACTGCGTTGTGTTAAAAATAAATTAGACTTTGACTTAGTTTATAGCTAGTAATAGATTTTCCACTGTCAACATTAACGTTAATAAAAGTAAGACTTTCTGTCAGTGCACATCACGTCCCCTGTGTTCGGTGCGGATCTCACAATCCAAATATGCAACGAAAAGCTCGGCGTCTCCGCCTAGCGGCCATGTGCCAAGGTTTAGGCAGCTGATTGAAATCAGACTGTGCCATTTTTCAAACAGCGCTGCTGTGTCTTTTGACTGTCTTTGTAACCGTTCACAAGGTAGTTTAAATGAAGAAGTGTGACAAGCACGCTCACAACAGAGATGCTCATGAGTTTTCTATTAGTGATGGGTCGTTCATGAACTATTCATTCTTTTTGAACGCATCTTTAATGTGACTCAGAAGAACGAGTAGTCTAGGAGAGTGATGCGTTCATCTACTGGGCGCGCATGCGCGAATCATTGCAAAGACCTCCGTATGTTATATACAGGAAACAGAAATGAGTCGTTACCTTTGAGTCTTTTGGTCCGAGTCGTTCGTTCTTTTGTCACGTGACTCCCATAGACGCTATGCAGTGCAATAGATTCAAAAGAACGAATGACTCGGACCAGAAGATATGATGGTGAGCTGCACATTCTATTTATAATATGTCCTTAGCTGCATTGTAATATTTTCATTACTGGAACTATAGCCAAAATTTGTGTACGTGTTTATTGGAAATGTAACATTTTATTTTATTTCTAATCAAAAGAACGAAATGAACTAAATGACTCAAGATTTGTTTATTTTGATGACCAAGATTCAAAGAAGTCACTAAAATGATTCGAACTACCCATCAATACTTGTAATGCCACAATAACATTAACTTCAAAAATATTAATATTTCGATATTACAGTGTCCTGTTGTGTCTATTCAAGCATCGATTGAAAAATACACTTGAATGTACTGTAAGACGCTTTAACGTTAGAGTTGCCTTGGCTTCAGGTGTCTGATTGCAGTCAGGCAGTAGGACTGGTTTTCACTAGGTTGGAATGTGTTGAATTTCCGACTGCATTAAATGTGAATCTTTGAATGTTGAGTGTGAGCTCACCTGCTCTATAGGAATGATCGGCTATGGCATGGCTAAGGCTGCAGTACATCAGCTGTGTCAGAGTCTAGGTGGCGACAAGAGTGGTCTTCCTGCTGGAGCTGCCGCCGTAGCCATCCTGCCGTAAGTAAATACCAACCTATTCTATTCAGCATCCTTCTTGGGGATTATGTGTAGCAACTGACTTGAGTTGTAAATAAGCTCTGAATGAGAAAAAGAAGCTAAGGAATGAAGAAATGTTAAACAAGGAAAGTTTCTTCTACTGCCAGCATCGAACTAACGATAGAGGTGAGGACTATATTTATGTTACTCTATGCAAATGATTCCAAACGGTGAACTGTAGAATTTAGAACTGGCGAAAAGGTATACTACTTCTCTTTATGTGTAATTATTAACATGTGCCCTCTTAATTATCTTAAAAATACTAAAAATGGGGTGTTAGGTGTGCGGAATTTATGTAGCAAGTAGTAATTAATGAATGTCAGTATTTGGTGTGACACCGCATTGAGTTTTAGGTAATTAGCTGCTAAGCTTTGCTGAGGCGGCACAAGGGTGTAGTGGTTAGAACTGTCACCTTGCACCGCCAGGGTCTGGGTTTCTCTGTGTGCATGCAGTTTGAATGTTCTCCCCGTGCTTGGTGGGTTTCCTCCAGGTACTCCAGTTTCCTCCCACAGTCCACAGACATGTAGGTTATGTTAATTGGCGTTCCCAAATTGGCCATAGTGTGTGTGTATGTGTGTGTGCCCTGCGACGGATTGGCACCTTGTCCAGGGTGTACCCCGCCTCGTGCCCTAAGTCTCCTGGGATAGGAGGCCCCCCGTGACCCTGAATACAGGATAAAGCGGTATAAATGATGAGTGAGTGAGTGAGTGAGCTTTACTGAGGACCACCCACAGTTCTTCTGAACGTTTCATCTGAAAAGTGGTCGCTTATTGCACAGAATATAATGTACTGCTTTCTTACCCTGACATACAAATATTTCTTAACCTTTTAATTTTCTCGTGGAATACAGACGTTTCAAAATCAGTTTTTGTACTAACGCAAAGTCATAAATTAAAAACAAAGAAAAAATCATTCATTTTTTTCTAATCCATTAGAAAGTTTGCTCTAAAAAACACAGGGTGCGTAATACTTTTGCGTAGTAGTGTACAATAAGTGATCACAGTACAGGTCAGAATACTGAAAGAAATTCAGACATGATTACTGCAGCACCTTTAAAAAATGTTCTCAATACTTGTCCTGCTTCCCCTCTTTCAGAGTTACCTTGGATACCCCGATGAATAGGCAATTCATGCCAGATGCTGATGTCACTTCCTGGACACCACTGGAGTATGTAGCTGAGTGAGTATGCTCCTGAATAATACCATTTTTACAACTCACATTGTGTGTGAAAAATATACAGTATTATGCAAAAGTCTTAGATGGCATATTATCTGAATATTTGCATGTCTGTAAAGAAAGTGACATATTACATAACAGACCAGTTTTCAGATGGTGAAAAAAAATCAATAATGTCGACTTCATGAAAATAGAAGTGTGACGAAGTTACCAAAGTTACCAAAAGGACTCATATTCTCCAGCATGCTCAGCAAAACCTAACAGCTGTTTTTTCCTTAGAATACTGCACACATC
This sequence comes from Clarias fuscus, assembly GCA_030347435.1. NCBI lineage: Eukaryota > Metazoa > Chordata > Actinopteri > Siluriformes > Clariidae > Clarias > Clarias fuscus. The sequence continues at coordinate 12,113,210 of CM059225.1, read as the reverse complement.
TGTATCTAACACTACCGCTTACGTTCAAGCAAAGAGTTTCCACACCAAATATTGACCGTTTATTGTTTGTTATTACTTAGTGCTTTTTATAGAAGTTTCTTTTAATGTAGAAATGTTTTCAAAAGTATCATTGCATATGGCTTTTGTTTGGATGTTCCCGAGACTTTTGCACAGTACGTAAATAAAACAGCTGTTAGGTTTAACTGAGCATGCTGGAGAATACGAGTTCTTTTGGTAACTTCAATACCGCATTGAGGGAGTCACACTCCTTTCTATTTTCATGCAAAACATTGTTGATTTTTTTTTCCCCCATCTGAAAACATCTGTCATGTAATATGTCGCTTTCTTTACAGGCATGCAAATATGCTTCTGTACAGTGGGACCTCGGATTGCGAGTAACGTGGTTTACGAGTGTTCCGCAAACCGAGCAAAGATTTTGAATAAATTTTTAATCGGAAACCGAGCAAGTATTACTTTACGAGCGCCGAGTATCATGTATCACGCATGCGACTCTTATTTGCGTCACTCTCTCACCTTTTCACCCAGCCCCAACACCCCCAACACCCCCCCCCCCCCCCCCCCCCCCCCCACAGAAACTCTGCTCGTCTCTTTCTTTTAGTCTCTTATGCGTGACGCTCTTTTGCCTTTTCACCCCCTCCCCGGCTTCACAAACACACAGAAACTCTGCTCTGTCGCGATTCTTTTCAAAGATAAGGTGCTGGTTCATTAGTTTTGTTTTTTTGTTTTTTTTTACTTTACAGCAGTGGTTCCCTTGCCAGATCAGAGAGATTTCTTTTTTCCCTGTTTCCGTTGTGTGTGTGTGTTTGTTGTGAAACTTAAAAAGTGATTCCCTTAGTATGCGCTCACGCCAGTCTCAGAGAGATGTCTTTTTTCCCTGTTAAAACGCTGTTTCTGCTGTGTTTCTGCGTTTGTTGTGAAACTTAAAAAGTGATTCTGTTAATATGCGCTCATGCCAGTCTCAGAGTGATTTCTTTTTTTCCTGTTAAAACGGTATTTCCGTTGTGTGTGTGTGTTTGTTGTGAAACTTAAAAAGCGAGGTGGGGAGAGGGAGGAGGAGTGTTACTGTGTAAAATGAGGCGAGAGAAGGGGCTAATTTCACACACACACACACACACACACACACACGACGCCTGCGCGCACCAACGGAAACACTTATCTGTCAGGATTTATTTGTACTTTTTTTAAAGGTAAAGTGCAGATTAATTTGTTTTATTTTCATTTTATAGATTGTATTAATTATTTTTATGTATTTATTTTTTGGGGCTGTGGAACGAATAATTTGAGTTTTCATTATTTCTTATGGGAAATGATGATTTGGTTTACGAGTGTTTTGGAACACAAATTATGCTCATAATCCAAGGTTCCACTGTAATGTTATTTATTCATTAATTTTAGTGTATCTTTGTAGGGAATGGTCTTGTACATAATAATGCAGACATCATAAACTTGTATAACAAAATTTGTACTAGAGATAATATGGCGCCTAAGACATTTACACAGTACTGTATATGAATTAAATATTAAACATTTTGTTTCTCAACTTAATTACGCAATCTGGTCAAGTGTGCAGGCATTCACTCAAGTCTTTGAACCCCTCAAGTATCTGCTTCCAAATCAACCTTGGCATGCTATGGCTTCGTCATGAACAGGTTTGGGCGATGCGGTGATGATACTTTTCGACATATATTGAACGTCTCGGTGCACCGAAACCGCTTACATTCCTGTACTAGCGGTTTATACTGTTCCTAATCACCTCTCATGTAAAATGATCTGCTCTGCCCTTTTTTGTCCTCCAGTATACATTTCCTGTCCCTGGTTAATTCAAATCAACATCATTTGAAGGTTTCATGAAAATTTGCTCTGGATCAGGGCTAATATCATTATTAGTATACAAGTGCTCACTAGGCAATGAAGATTTGGTCTTATATTTGTTATATTTTTAAGCTTGGAAATAGGATTTGGCAATAATATGGTAAAAATGTTGGCATGGATGCTAGAAGAAAAACAGCACATGACAATCCTCAGACAGTGCTTTTCCTGAGAGCATTTTTTCAGGACTATAGGGAGGATGCTCTAACACCTCAAAACGAAGTCGTGTTGAGTGTCGACAGTGTGAGCAGAAGTATGCGGATGTGCATCTTGATAGGATATCAGTCCTCTGTGTTTAATCCAAAGTTAAGGCTTCAGCTCTTCAATAAGCGTCTCACTGTAACGAGCACTGTTGATTGTCGAACCTTTTTCCTGATAATGTACGATTGAGGATGTTTCTGTTCCATACTCGGCCGTTTACTCTCAGATGGAGAATAGACGGGTCAAATAAGATGCCGTGATGCATGAGCCTGAAATGCAAAGAGACTCTGATCCAGTTTTTGAACCCCTTGTGTGCCCGAAACCTCTTTTGTTTGCACAGTCTGTGTTAAATGACTTGGTTAGGGGCTTGGGTTTGTCAGTTACTAAGTTTTATGTTGAAATGATCTGGTTTGCTCCATTTTGGATGTGGAGTACCCATGATGGAAGCATACACAAATACAGTATGGAAGGCTTCTGTTACACACACAGTACAGAAAACTACAACTGGAACATCAGCAGTAATCTGAAAAACGATGCCCCCCGCTGTTAGAAATGTATTGTAATGCGGATACAAGAAAGACAGGGTATTAAAATGTCTTTTATACATTAATAATAATAAAAAAAAGTCTTAACCTTAGGAGGTGACAAGGACAGCATACTTTTTCTATTTAATCTCTGGAAGCGATGCACAAGGAATGTGAAGGCTTTCAATACCGTATTTAGAGCAGATGCTTCTCAGGATAACCGGCAAAATAAAGGAATTTCTGTCACAGTAGAAAGAACCTGTAACATTCAGCCACATGGAAAGGATTTAAGAACGTTGCTGAACGTTTCTTATAACCTGCACCGCACCAAACTACAATCAGCTGGTTGACAACAGGATTCATGCATACAATACCACGGGACGCAGCGCAGCATGTCTCTAAAGATTGAGACGTTTAGACGACTTCCCTGCAAGTCATGGTGCAGACTGCTGCGATGGAAATGATGCAAGAGTCCATCAGAGTGGAGCTAGTGCAGTGTGTTGAGACGATCATGTCATTAATCATGCAGTGTTAAATTCATGATCAGTTTCTCATTATCTTTAAAAAGTTGTAGTCCATGATACTCGATAGAGTAAAATAATTTTAAGAGGTGTTCAACTGCTTTGGTTTCTGATACTGAATTGAAAAAAGAAATGTGTCTTTTAGGTTGTTGCACAAGTGGGCAGTGGGAGAAGAAAGACCACCATCAGGCACTCTGGTGCAGCTTGTTACCACAAACGGCAAAACAGAGGCAACACCTGTTTAACTGTTTAACTGCACGTGTGTGTGTGTGTGTGTGTGTGTGTGTGTGTGTGTGTGTGTGTGTGTGTGTGTGTGTGTGTGTGAAATGTCTGTGTAAAGTCTCTGTCATCTTGATCATGTAAAAAAAGTAAAAAAAAAAAAAAAAAAATCTTCAGCTCAATACAACAATGTTTAATCTACTACACTCAAATCCACAAAGAAAAAATAGAAAAAGGACAACTTGCAGGTTTTTACAAATTCTGTCACTGAAAAATGAGTGTATTTTTGGTATGTATGAAAATGTATTGCTATACTGTTTACCACGAGACATTTGTATGTCTCAAAAGGGCAAAATATCTGTCTTGAAAAAAAGGTACTATTTTTTAAATAGCATTGTTAATGCTCTAAATAAAGATAACAACATTATCCTATTAAATCTGATCTAATCATACCTACTGTATATTCCCAGCCCTCACTCCCCAGCTAAAACGCATCATGTTCAATGCCATGTGCTGTGAAGTTTCTGCTTTTGAACACTGGAGGGCAGCATTGAGTCACAGTCTCTGTTTCTAGCTCAAATGCTTCCAACAGCTTTTACTGCATTTTACCTGTAGTTGTATAATTTAATTAAAAATAAAGATTACACCCAATTGTAGATCATTAAAACACATATTGTATGTGAATGTTTTCCTACCTCAATGTTTCAATATTCTCCTTTACCTGAAAAAGTAGCAGGTATATTGTTTCTGAGGGAGTTTAAAAAAAAATAGCTAGCTCGCTAACCTGCAATGGTATTGGCAGTGGTGGACAATGTACACAACTTGAGTAAAAAAAAAAGATATCACAGGTAAAATATTACATGGAACTAATAATGGACGATATTGTACTGAAGCTTCCCTCAGGCTCTAATTACAGCACAATATTATCCCAAAAGTTAGCTAGCCTGCTAACCTACAATGGTACTGGCAGTGGTGGACAATGTACACAACTTGAGTAAAAAACAAAGAGATATCCCAGGTAAAATATTACTTAAGTGAAAGCAGAAGTCATCCATGTACATTTCTACTAAAGTACTTAATGTCAAATGTACTTCCTTAAACTTAGTTTGCCTTTAACTCTCTCTCTCTCTCTCTCTTTCTCTCTCTCTCTGCTTACAAACTGTAAACATGCTGTTTTTGTAACTATCCGAAATTATCTTTGTTTTCCGATTTCAAACACCTGCTACATGATTCAGCATGTCACGGAGAGAAGGTAAATCACACCATTACATATAATAGTCAGCAGGTAGCTGACTTCAAATACTACACACCACTGTCGTTATGTAACTCAATGCCATGCACACATGTGGTGAAGTAGAAAGTACAGATATTTGTTGTAGGAAGTAGTGAAGTAAAAGTATATATATAAAAATATATATATAAATAGAGATGCATAAAAATTCACCTACAGTAACGAAATAAATATAATTACTTACCTTTCACCTCTGGGCTTTCATTACAAAAGTTACCTTACATCTTGCTAGCAAATGTAGCTATCTGTTTTAATTCTGCCTGATACCAGTTGATCAATGAGGGTTGCTCAGTGGTTAAGGCATTGGATTATTCACTACTGATCAGTAGGTCCAGGTTTAAACCCCACCACCACCAGGTTAGCACTGTTGGGCCATTGAGTAAGGCACTTAACCCTCAACTGCTCAGATACTGTATAAAATGTGATTAAAATGTAAGCCACTCTGGATATGGGCGTCTGCTGAAGGTGGTAAATGGAAACTTGATGTGCTTTGGAGTGGCAAAGTCAGGAATCTGTTTTGGACAAATGAAGAAATATAAATAAATAAAAAATACAAACCAACCTGTGATCTGTACAATTATATTGGTATGTCTGACCCGTTCATGTATTTTAGATAGATGCCAAACAGTAGATCTGGTAATGACACAAATTTCCTATTTAATCATTCAAGGCACTTTCCCATCAACCAATCCTGCCATATTAATAATGTTGCCTTAAATTACCTTTAGGGCAGTTTAACTGAAAATAATTAATGGATCACACACATAGTAAAGGAAAATGTTTTTTCCCTATTTCCCCCCTAACTTTCCCAGTAATTTGGTCTTGGCCAATTCCCAGCCACCATTTGGGGTGGAGTGGGGGTGGGTATAATATACTTCCTCTGAGACGCTTAAAACCAGACAACTGCATCTGTGAAATAGCACTCTGTGAAGAAAAAAAAATAAAAATCTGCCACCTTCCGCATGCATGGGCTCACAGATGCTCATGATTGGCTAGAGTTGATGCCAATGATAGGGGAAAGATGCCTCTCACAACATGAGAGGATGGTTATTTTTGCTCTCTTGGACTTCCAGCCACAAATGGATGTGGCATCGTTGGGTTCAACTTTGTCATCTTGGACAATAGGGCAAAGGCTTTTCTCTTGCCTATATTAGCCTGTGTTTATATGAGACTGGCAGTTTATCTAATTAAACAGATATACCCTTCTTATTCTTTTTCTGCAGTAAACCTACAGAACCTCATGGGATGTCAATTATCTCTATATGGTCTGAGTATATATAGCTGGCTTTGAAACAGAAACAGGAAAAATACATGATACAAAATGTTTATTTCTGTTTTGCACCTTTGCAGCTGGTAGCCAGTATAAAAAATGTATCCTATAGGATAGCCCAAAGCTAACCAAAGAAAGAGGGAGAAGTGCTGCTCTTTACTCTATTAATTAGGGGGGGGAAACAGGATATTTTGAAACCTTGGTTTGGGGAAAGTCAGGATGACCTCATCGACAAGATCATTTAGATAACTTGAAGAGAGAATTATGTTCTGCCTACTATTGGTTACACCCCGCCCAAGCTTACTGCTACCAAAGTATGTTCTCTAATCCATGACGACAGAGGTTTCTTACCACTAGACATTTGGCACACCATAATACAGTACAGTAATAATGTGACAGCTGAGGAATTTCCTTGACTTGACTTACTAACTTCTAGAATACAACATAGAGCCAAAAGTATATGGACAACTGACCTTCACACACAAGTTGTTTGTGCATTGGATCACTGTACACCACCACATTGATTTTAAATGAAACATTCAATATGTGAGTAAAGTCAGGATTTCAGCTTTAATTCAAGGGGTTCGGCAAAAGTCTGGCATTAGCCATTCAGAAATTACAGTCATTTACATAAAAACACCCCATTTTGAAGGGATCATAAATAATGTTACAAACTAACATAATTGCAAACATAAGGATTGCCTTTAATACTTGCCTTATGCCTTTGCAGTCAACGGCTGTCTGAAATCTGGAACTCATGAATATGACCAAATGCTTCAGCTGTACTGTAGCTTGTTTTGTGGCCTTTCTGCCTTCAGTCTTGTCTTCAGTAAGTGAAAAGCCTGGTCTATTGGGTTGAGATCAGATGACTGACTTGGCCAGCTGAATATCCCATTTCTTCGCCTTGAGAAACTCTTGGGTAGCTTTTACTGTATGTTTTGGGTCATCATCCATCTGCAGAGAGTATAGCCCTGTACACTTCAGAATTTATCTTGCTACTTTTATCAGCAGTCAGGTCATCAAGAAACACCAGTGACCAGTTCTGTTGGCAGCCATACACGCTTATGCCATAACATTGCCTATACCTTGCTTGACAGATGCTTTGGATCATGAGCTGGTCCTTTCTTTCTCTACACTTTTCTCTTAACATCATTCTGGCATTTTTCATCATTCCAAAGAATCTGGCTCCAAGGACCGACCAATTTGATTCATACACATTCACATTTCATACAAACTTAATTAATTCTTTTAAATAAAATTGAATTGGTGTAATGAGGTAACACTTGCAAAACTGGCTATGCAATTGCTTGTCAAACATTTGTTCCATTATAAGCTAAAATGGAGGAATATGCCAAAAAAATGCCAAATGCTAAAAAAAAAAAAAAAGTAGATTTGTTCCAAACGTTATGGACCTAATGTAACGACACGCCAAGCCACAGTCCCGCCATGATCACCTAAGCACATCTGTTCCATGTTCCCTGCCGCTCCTTACATCGCACCGCCCCTGTTCTCCACTGCTTCCGAATTCAAAATTCCCCTCGCACCCCTGTGTCAACCTTTTACGGTTCAGGCTCTTGATGGCAGCAAACTTTCCCCCATTACTCATCGCACCACCCCCGTTACCCTGCAGTTTTCAGGCAACCACACTGAAACTATTACCCTCCTAGCTATTCAAAATGCCCATGCACCCATTGTCCTGGGTCTCCCTTGGTTAAGACTGCATAACCCTTACATTGATTGGGTTAAAAGAAGAGTCCTGGATTGGAGCCCCACCTGCCTCTCTTCATGTTTACGTTCCGCCCCTATGGGCCGAAGTTCGCTTACTCCACAAGAGGAAATCCCCAACCTAACCAAGGTACCCACAGAGTATCATGACCTTTGACAGGTTTTTAGCAAGTCACGGGCCACCTCCTTACCCTCACATCGCCCTTATGACTGTGCAATCGACCTCCTCCCAGGCACCTCACCACCTAAGGGTCGACTTTACTCCCTCTCCCGCCCTGAGAGAGAGGCCATGGAACAATACATAAAGGAGTCACTCGCAGCAGGAATCATCCGTCCATCATCCTCACCAGCGGGGGCAGGATTTTTTTTTGTAGAGAAAAAAGATAAGTCCCTCAGACCCTGTATTGATTACAGAGGGTTGAATGAAATCACGATAAAGAACCGCTATCCTCTTCCTTTGATGTCGTCTGCCTTTGAACTTCTCCAGGACGCCCGCGTCTTCACCAAGTTAGACTTGAGGAATGCCTACCACCTTGTCAGGATGGCGATGAATGGAAGACGGCTTTTAACACACCTACTGGCCATTATGAGTACCTAGTGGTTCCGTTCGGCTTAACCAACGCGCCGGCGGTGTTCCAGGCCCTCATCAATGACGTCCTTAGGGATTTCCTCAATGTTTTCGTCTTTGCTTACATGGACGACATCCTGATATTCTCACGCTCGGTAAAGGAGCACAAGTTCCACGTGCGCCAGGTTTTGCAACGGCTTCTGGAGAATAAACTCTACATCAAAGCAGAGAAATGCGAGTTTCATTGCACTTCCACCTCTTTTTTGGGATATTCTATCTCCCCTGCACGCATCCAGATGGACCCCACCAAGGTGAGGGTCGTCACTGATTGGCCGGTACTGTCTTCAAGACGCGAACTCCAACGCTTCTTGGGATTCGCAAACTTTTATCGACGCTTTATTCGAAGCTACAGCATAGTGGCGACCCCACTTACGGCACTCACGTCTTCCAAGATCCCATTCCGATGGAACCCCCAGGCAGATAAAGCCTTCAAAGATCTCAAGCACCGTTTCACCATAGCACCCATCCTTATATTTCCTGACCCCTCCCTCCAGTTCGTTGTGGAAGTAGATACATCTGAGACCGGAGTAGGGGCCGTCCTGTCTCAGAGATCCCCGAAAGACAACAAGATTCACCCTTGCTCCTTCTTCTCCCGCCGACTCACACCCCCAGAACGCAACTACGGCATCGGGGACCGTGAACTCTTGGCGGTCAAGCTGGCCCGTGAAGAATGGAGACACTGGCTGGAAGGGGCGGACCACCCCTTCCTCGTATGGACTGACCATAAGAACCTGGAGTACTTAAAAACTGCAAAGAGACTCAACTCACGCCAGGCACGATGGTCACTGTTTTTTTCTCGTTTTCAGTTTACCTTATCATATCGCCCTGGTTCCAAGAACATCAAGCCTGATGCCCTCTCCCGGCAATTCTCCACCTCTCAGGACACATCCGCGACGGAGGCGATCCTTCCTCCTCATTGTCTTGTGGCAACAACCCAACTTGATGTGGAGCACCTGGTTCGGCAGACCCTCGAACGGGAACCTGGCCCAAGCATCGTTCCACCCAACAAGCTTTTCGTCCCAGCTTCCGTGCGACCACAGGTGCTAGACTGGGCCCACAGTTCCAGATTGGCATGCCACCCTGGGGCGGCACGCACCCTTTCCCTCCTACACCAACGCTTCTGGTGGGATACCATGAAGGAGGACGTCAAAAACTTTGTGGCCTCCTGTGACACCTGTGCCAGGAATAAGACGACTAACCACCCTCCTGAGGGTCTCCTCCGACCCCTCCCCATTCCCCACCGCCCCTGGTCTCACATTTCCATCGACTTCGTCACTGGCCTACCACCATCTCAAAACAACACCTGCATCTTAACCATCGTAGACCGTTTCTCTAAGGCGGCGCATTTCGTCCCATTACCCAAGTTCCCATCTGCCAAAGAAACAGCCGAACTCCTAATTAATCACGTCTTCCGACTTCATGGACTCCCCGTCGACATTGTCTCGGACAGGGGCCCCCAGTTTTCTGCCCAGTTCTGGAAGGCGTTTTGCAACCTCGTCGGTGCCAACCCCAGTCTTTCATCCGGATTTCATCCCCAAACTAATGGCCAAACGGAATGGATGAACCAGGAGTTGGAGAAATCTTTAAGGTGCATGGCCTCTCGAGACCCTTCTTCCTGGAGTCGCTTCATACACTGGGTTGAGTACGCCCACAACTCGCTACCTCGTCCACAGGCATGTCTCCCTTCCACTGCTGTCTGAGCTATCAACCACCCCTCTTTTCTGCCCAGGAAGAGGAGGTAGCAGTTCACTCAGCCCAAACCTTTGTCCGTCGCTGCAAAAGAACATGGCAGCATGCCCGCAATCAGCTACTACGCACTGTAAGCACCTTCCAGCGCCAGGCGAATCGTCATCGGTCACCAGCTCCCAGGTATCGTATCGGCCAAAGGGTCATGCTGTCTACACGGGACCTTCCACTCAAGACCACGTCCAGGAAGCTCTCACCAAGGTTCATCGGACCCTTCACTATCACCCGAGTCATAAATCCATGCTCTGTCCGACTAGCTCTACCTCTCTCCATGCGCCGAATCAACCCTACGTTTCACGTTTCTCAGATTCGTCGTCTAATCTCGTGCCCATTATCCACACCCCCCCAGCCTCCCCCACCCCCCAGACTCATAGATGGGGGAGAAGCCTTTACCGTTCGCAGGCTCCTCAAGTCTCGCCGCCGGGGACGTGGCCTTCAGTACTTAGTAGATTGGGAGGGCTACGGCCCTGAAGAGAGAAGCTGGGTACCCGCTAGATTTATCCTAGACCGATCTCTGATCTCAGATTTCCACAGACTTCACCCCGAAGCACCTGCAAGAATGCCTGGAGGCGTTCATAGAGGGGAGGGTACTGTCACGACACGCCAAGCCACAGTCCCGCCATGATCACCTAAGCACTCCTGTTCCATGTTCCCTGCCAGTCCTTACATCGCACCGCCCCTATTCTCTGCACACCTGGACGCTATCAGTAATCAGCTCATACTTATTTAAACCATGCACTGACACTGCCACGTCGCCAGATTATTGAGTGCCTCACTAGCCCAATAGCGTTGTTTTCTCTTCATTGTCTACCGGATCTTGACCACACTTTGTTTTCCCGAACACGATTTCGCCTCTCGTTCGGACTCTAGCTTTTTGGATACTTTTTGTTGCTGACCTCTTACCTGTTACCGACTACAAGCCTGGATCACGGACTGCTTCACGTCTCTTCGGCTTCGACCCCCGCCTGCTCCACGACTACGATTAATCCTCGCTCCTCGCCGAGCTCAAGCTCCTTCTCTCCACGCCGACATTCATCGCGGAGCTCTCTCTCTCTCCGCGCCGACCCTACGCGCTGCCACCTCAACACAAGGCTCACGCTGCATACGCCGGCATATGATATATCTCAAGCTGCATCTCACTCGCGCCGGCTTTGCACGCTTCCGCATTCACGCAACGTCACTCGCCTTGGTGCATTCACGCTAGTACTCCGTGCTTCCGCATTCCAACGAGACTTTTCCCATTCACACTGCAGTGCGGAGTTGTACCCACGCCTCTTATTTAAAACCACCACTTTGCCTGCTTCAGTTATCACAAGCACTCATCAGCGCCACTTCAGTTCTCCCTGGGAATTACTCTCACTATATGCAATTGGATCCATCACGCCCTCTAGCGAGCCTGACACCTAACTGTTGGACATCCCATTCTGGGATGGCTTTGTACAAGATTTCAGATTTTTTTTTTTTTTTTTTTTTAACTTGCGTAAGGTCAGGCACTGAAGTTGGGTGAAAAGATGTGGCTTGGATTCGATGTTCCAGTTATTCAGTGGACATGAGTTCCTTTGCACCAAACTCATCAAACAATGCCTTTATTGATTTCTTTTGCAAGAGCACACACATACAAGAACCTGAAAGCACTTTTCAAAAAGTGTTACCATAAAATTGGAAGCATTCAATTCTCTTAAATGACATTATGTACACACGTGGACAAAATTGTTGGTACCCTTCGGTCAATGAGAGAAAAACTCACAATGGTCAAATAAATAACTTTAATCTGACAAAAGTAATAATTTAAAAAAATTCTATGAATGTTAACCAATGAAAGTCAGACATTGCTTTTCAACCATGCTTCAACAGAATTATTAAAAAAAATAAACTCATGGAACAGGCCTGGACAAAAATGATGGTACCCCTAACTTAATAGTTTGTTGCACAACCTTTTGAGGCAATCACTGCAATCAAATGATTCCTGTAACTGTCAATGAGACTTCTGCACCTCTCTGCAGGTATTTTGGCCCACTCAAATAAAAAACAGTTGTTTCCAGTTTGAAGGGTGCCTTTTCCAGACAGCATGTTTCAGCTCCTTCCAAAGATGCTCAATAGGATTGAGGTCAGGGCTCATAGAAGGCCACTTTAGAATAGTCCAATGTTTTCCTCTTAGCCATTCTTGGGTGTTTTTAGCTGTGTGTTTTGGGTCATTGTCCTGTTGCAAGACCCATGACCTGCGACTGAGACCCAGCTTTCTGACACTGGCCAGCACATTTCTCTCTAGAATCCCTTGATAGTCTTGAGATTTCATTGTACCCTGCACAGATTCAAGACACCCTGTGCCAGATGCAGCAAAGCAGCCCCAGAACATAACAGAGCCTCCTCCATGTTTCACAGTACGGACAGTGTTCTTTTCTTGATATGCTTCATTTTTCCATCTGTGAACATAGAGCTGATGTGCCTTGGCAAAAAGTTCCATTTTTGTCTCATCTGTCCATAGGACATTCTCCTAGAAGCTTTGTGACTTGTCAACATGTAGTTTGGCATATTCCATTCTGGCTTTTTTATGATTTGTTTTCAACAATGGTGTCCTCCTTGGTCGTCTCCCATGTAGTCCACTTTGGCTCAAACAATGACGGATGGTGCGATCTGACACTGATGTTCCTTGAGCATGAAGTTCACCTCGGATCTCTTTAGAAGTCTTTCTGGGCCCCTTTGTTACCATTTGGATTATCCGTCTCTTTGATTTGTCATCAATTTTCCTCCTGCGGCCACGTCCAGGGAGGTTGGCTACAGTCCCATGGATCTTATATTTCTGAATAATATATGCAACTGTAGTCACATGAACATCTAGCTGCTTGTCTATAATTTTCTTTCGAATCTCCTGAGACAACTCTTTCCTTCGCTTCCTCTGGTCCATGTTGAGTGTGGTACATACCATGTCACCAAACAACACAGTGACTACCTGAAGCCCTATATATAAGGCCCATTGACTGATTACAGGATTGTAGACACCTATGATGCTAATTAGTGGACACACCTTGAATTAACATGTCCCTTTGGTCACATTATTTTCAGTATTTTCTAGGGGTACCATCATTTTTGTCCAGGCCTGTTCCATGAGTTTATTTTTTTAAATAATTCTGTTGAAGCATGGTTGAAAAGCAATGTCTGACTTTCATTGGTTAACATTCATAGATTTTTTTTATTATTACTTTTGTCAGATTAAAGTTATTTATGTGACCATTGTGAGTTTTTCTTTCATTGACCGAAGGGTACCAACAATTTTGTCCACGTGTGTATGTCATTGATGATGCACATATGATGCAGCATTAACATTACCCTTCACTAGAATTAACGGGCCTAGCCCAAAACCTGAAAAACAGCCCCAGGCCATTAACCTTCCTTCACCAAACTTTACTGTTGCTATGATGCATTCCAGTAAGTAGCATTCTCCTGGCATCCACCAAACCTTTGATTCATCCATCAGACTGCCAGATATCGAAGCATGATTCATCACTCCAGAGAACATGTTTTCAGTGCTTTAGTTGTACAACAGCAGAATAGCAGTATCTCAGAGCATGTGAATAGATATATTACAAGCACATACATGATGGCAGCAAGGAATAGTGAAATTCCATGTGAAAGTCAATGCACAAATTCGTCCTAGTCACCTGTGGGAGAGAGTTGCAGCTGATCTATGTGGTTTTAACAGAAACACTACTTGCTGGCTGCAGAAAAACTCCTCAGTGTAACAGCAAGTACAGTTCGGATTAATGTCTGTACTATTTTATATGGTGTAGACTGACATCATGCATCAACACTCGCCTTTTTCCAAATAAGGTCGGACAGTCCTGCTGTAGAGGCTACAGGGAGCTTTCTTACTTCTAATATTAATAGAATATATTTGAGATGGATTTTTTGAAGGCACTGATGCTTTCCTCTACTGTGGACTGTATTTTAGTAGCTACCTGTAGGTTCAATCTCAGTGTATGCACTATTTTTTCTGTATGTATGCCTGACACTTTAATGCACTATGCTTCTAAGTGAGTGGACTAATGTGCTACAGCAAAACTTATTTTTAGTGGCTTTTATTAGTTTACATACTTCATGAATGGTTGTATGTTAACACAAAGATTTATATTGTTGCTTGTGGAAAGAATCCATAATGGCTTCAGATTCAGACACAATGCTTGGGTCAATGTGAAAGAACACCAACTAGGCACTGGTTGTACAACATTTAGATCAAAGCATCTATCTATGATTTGAACCTCAAGTTGTTGAAGCAGTTCAGACATACGTTCAGTTCAGCATCCTGATGGGCCTTCAACATTTTCAGATATTGGCTCTAGAAATCATCAACATTTTCCTATTACCTATGTCATCATTTCTATTTGTGAGAGAAAAAAAAAGTACAAATGGTCACATGTGGAGGTGATGCACCTTTTTTTAATAGTAAGCAACATATTACAGTATATATACTTCCTGATCAAAAAAATTGCACACTTCAATATTTCGTTTAGCCTTGAAGCAACTCTTTCACAATGTCAGTGCCATCAAGGGAGAAAAACTTTATTTCATTGACAGATTAAAGCAACCCCAGATTATAACACTTCCCACAGAGGCTTGGACAATGGCCGCTATGCATGATGAGTGCATCACTTGGAATTAAGGGAACAGCCCTCTCCTGGCTCAGATCCTATTTGACTGATTGTTATCAGTATGTAGATTTAAATGGTGATTATTCTGCATGTTCACTAGTGGAGTTTGGTGTCCCACAGGGTTCGGTTTTAGGCCAACTGCTTTTTCCCCTTTACATGCTTCCTTTGGGCAACATAATCCGTTAGCATGATATTAATTTTCATTGTTATGCTGTTATGCAGTTACAACACACGTCTCAGCAAAACCAGATGAGAGAAACCAGCTAGCTAAAGTTGAGCAATGTGTAAAGGATATAAGAGACTGGATGCTAACTAACGTCCTTCTGCTTAATCCTGATAAGACAGAAGTTCTAGTCATAGGACCGCATGCAGCTAGAAGCAAGATTTTAGATCACTCTGTAATTTTAGATGGCCTTTCTGTTCTATCTAGTGCAACAGTAAAAGACCTTGGTGTAATTATAGATTCTAGTCTTTCATTTGAAGCTCATGTAGACAATATCACCAGGATAGCATTCTTTCATGTCAGAAATATTGCCAAGTTAAGGAGTATATCGTCACTAAATGATGCAGAAAAACTAGTTCCTCCTTTTATCACCTCAAGGTTGGACTATTGCAATGCTTTACTGTCTTGTTGTTCAACTAGGTGTACTGTATAAACAAGCTTCAATTAGTTCAGAATGCAGCAGCCAGAGTCCTCACTAGAACCAGAAGATTTGAGCACGACACCCCTATCTTGTCTTCACTTCATTGGCTCCCTATTAAATTTTGCATTGATTTTAAAATACTACTTTTGACATATAAAGCATTAAATGGTCTCGCGCCGCAGTATCTGAGTGAACTGTTAGCTTACGATCCGCCACGCCTACTTCGATCAAAGGATGCAGGCTGCTTGTCAGTACCGCATATTATAAAAACTACAGGAGGGGGCAGAGCTTTTTCTTACAAAGCCCCAAAGTTATGGAATAGCCTTCCAAATAGTGTTTGGGACTCAGACACAGTCTCAGTGTTTAAGTCTAGGCTAAAAACTTATTTATTTAACCAAGCATTTTGTAAGTAGATTTGCCTTAGGTAAAGGAGCAGATCTGGGGGACTCATGAACGTAGAGTATTCTGGTGAACTGGTATGTTTAGATGCTGTCTTCCCCACTCTCATTGATCACTCAGGTTTGTCGACGGTGAGGTGATTGGTTGCCCCGTGTGTCTCTTTGGGATGCGTCCGATGTCTGGGGACGGTTTCACTCTACTACGAAGACGGTTCTGGCCTCTCATGATGTTGACGGCCGTTTCCCTGTGGACTTGGCTACAGTCGCTCGATAGTTCCGGACTGGAATTTCCTATAAGTTTACCTGAGCCTCCAATAACTACCAGGACTCCATATTAACATCAATTAACATCTATTAACAACTATTATACTGAACTGCCTGCCACCTAACACACAGTATGAATGCAAATTCCTGCTTTCTGTTTCACTCAAATGAGGTTGGGTTCCCTGTTGAGTCTGGTTCCTCTCAAGGTTTCTTTCTACTGCCATCTCAGGGAGTTTTTCCTTGCCACTGTCGCCCTCGGCTTGCTCATCAGGCACTATCTGACCATTTTTTGATTCATACACATTCACATTTCATACAAACTAAAATAATTCTTTTGATTGTGTAAAGCTGCTTTGCGACGATGAAAATTGTTAAAAGCGCTATACAAATAAAATTGAATTGAATTGAATCACTCTTGCACTTTAACACTGTTACAAAGTGGTGGTCCTTACAAGGACTCCTGTACTACTATATTTGTTATAGTTATTGCCTTTTTGGTGCTCTATGTATCTGTTGCTTTTTATTTAAAAAAAAAAAAAGGTAAGTAGAACTTTCATATTGGCCAATGCCTCTACTTCCACCCTGACCCCTTGAAGATAACAATCATCCAAATCTGAGCAAGAAGAGTGATTCAATAACCTGAAAAACAAGCTGAATTGTAAGTACTGCTAAGCAGGTAGGTTGAATAAAGTCCGTGAAAGTGGCTGTATGGCAAAACACGAAAATAACAAGGGCCCCAGATGAGCAGTTGACTTTAAATAAAATAAATGAAAAAGACTGAAAGAAAAAAATTTTTAATTCTGTCGACATGGAGAAAAGAGGGGTGCCTGGAGAACTGTCTTAAATCTCACTCCAGTGGCCTCAATTCAACTACTAACAATACAACCAATGGCTTGTTCTGCCAAAACACCTCAGCTATTTTGAAACCTTGACAACCTTACTAGTTTATATCCAAAGCCAAAAATAGAGTTAGACTACCCTTAGTGTTGTAGCACAAGTGACAAATCAGACCTTGTCAAAAAAAAAAAATGATGATGAAATCTTTGAGATACTGCCTACTCTTACTGTATTTCAGTCTCGTAAGGTACTGCCAAGGTACTTGTAAGGTACTACCTCAATCACCCAAAGGCACCAAGAAAGTGTGGTGTCATAAAACATGGCTATATTCACTATGTTGAGTAAATCATCCATTTTTCATGAGGACAGCAATGCTCAGACACATGTATCACATATTAATTAGTATAAGTCATCTTGGTCATCCATAAGTTGAAAAAGCTTTATCAAGCAGAATATTTTCTTCATTCACCAGTGTTTCTGCATTATGAACAAACAATACCTAGAGTTTCTTTTGCTGTATTTATGTACTTTCTCACAACCAGTGCAGCAGAGGGTATGATTAAGGAATCCATGGATATCATGCGTTACCAGACCATGTACTTCCCCTATGGTTGTACAGTACCTAAAGTCTTGTGCCTAAGAAGGACAGCAGTACTCAGTTCTGTGTAGACTACTGTATGCTCAAAGAAAATAATATATAATATGTATAGAATAATACTGTATATAATGGACCTGGATTCATATCCAATCCCAATTCTTTAGTTTTCATCATGTTATACTTATAATTTGTATATTGACAGGTGGACCTGGAACCATATAACATACCCAAGACCATTTGTCCAGGATTATTTAAGTTCTTAGTCAACTGGATAATTTATATAAGTTTTCAGATCTTCCTTTCAGTTTTAAAAATGCCACATACTGTATACATCACCGGATGTAAGCAGATTAATAGGAGCATCCTAATACAAAAAGCTGATGGAAAAAACATTGACTATTGACAATGCTACCAGGTATTAGTAGAGCTGAACTTCTACTTCTGAAAAAGAATGTCTAGTAATGTGAGGGCTATTGAAAAGTGGAAACTGACAACACGTCTGGGTTTTTAATCGCCACAAGCCATCTTCCGGATTTATCCTATTTTGATTTTATTTTGAGTCAAGTTGAGTCATACCTGTGATCTTCTCACAAATTACCTAAAACAGGGTCTATACACTACGCAGCCAGATATATGGATGTCCTGATATCTTTTTATCTTCCCCTCAATATATCAGAGTTCAAACCACAGCTGATGCATGACCTTGTAGAGGACCGGGCTGAAGTATTGGTTACTGTGTAACCAGACCATTCTCCTCTCCCTGTAAAAATCTTGGTAGAATGGCTACAATCCTTTTTCAAAATACTGAATTTAATCCTTTCCAGTGACGAGTTCTTGCGAAACAAATTGCCAAACACATTTTCCCATAGGAAATAATGCCAATTCAGATAATCCATTCCAGCCACCCAAAAATATTATCAATATTACCAATTTCCAACAATAAAATATTTCCAACAGTAAAATATGAAATAAATAGACATTAAACCTCATATGAGCGGCGTGGTGGTGGAGTGGTTAGCACTGTCGCCTTGCACTTACCAACACTGTATACCTCGTGCCCTAAGTCTCCTGAAATAGGCTCCAGGCCCCCGTAACCCTGAATACAGAATAAAGCGGTACAGTCGATGAGTGAGAGTGATTAAACCCCACGTAACTTTAATTCATGATTTCTCTTAGCACTGGCTGCTTTAAAAACGAAACTGAAAGTGGCTTATTTTTATTGCTACTGTCCTTGATAACATTCTAATGACCCATATTATTATATGACCCATTTTATTATATGTCTTCACTAAATCTTACACGGTTTGTTCGTATGTTGAGGTACCACTGTTCCCAAATCCGCCCATCTTGATAAAACCACAAATGTGGCAAAATTTATTGTGGTTTGATGATACCAAAGATGAAACTTATTACTTTAAATACATGCATGGTACAAAAACAAGACAACTTATGTGCCAAAGAACACCATACTGACATCAAGTTATGGAGCTCTAGCTAAAGTGAAGAGAGAAGGAACCATTAGTAGAGCCACAAAGTAATATATTTTAACGGGAGACCTCCAGACCTCCATTAGACAGCGATAGTTGAAAAAATACATTAATCACAATTACACAATTAAATCACAAATACAAGTCAACAAAAGAACTAAGGCAAAGGAGTTTTTAAACAGCCCAGTCCAAATGCTATTTAAATCTGGAGAACTACTTGATTAGAGATCCAGTAAAGACAGATCTGCAGCATTTGTCAAGAGAGTGCACATTAATAGACTCTTACCCCTAACACTGAATGCTATATGATAAGCAAAAGGTGCCTAAAAGAAGTATTTGGTAAGGAGAGTGCACACTTACGTAACCATTTCTTACTGTTAAGGGCACTTAAGAAAAACAACACAAAAAAAGCAAAAACTGAGGATACAATAGTTTGGATTAAACCATCAAGCTGTGGTTTGAACTCTGATATATTGAGGGGAAGATAAAAAGATATCAGGACATCCATATATCTGGTGGGTTCTTAACAAGGACATTTTTTGCCTAATGGGAGTGTTCTAATGAAGTTGTTACTGGCAATGGACCACACTTTTAGAAAAGGCATTTTGAAGCAGAACCATCCATCAGCAAAGCATCCTGCAGTAAATCCTAAACCAAGGTTCATGCAGTATTGTCTCCCTTGTAGCATAAATATTAGAGTGTACTTATCCACTGCCTCACTCTTTTTTTCTGATAATATTCAACTAACTTTTTTTTTCCAGCACGAAGCAGACCCCAGGCTCTTACTAAGCACAATAAGCAGCCCTGTATTACTGTCTTGTCCTGTTTTATGAGAATGCAACTTCTCCAATCTCCTATTTTAATACAAAACCAAGTTTCATCTGGCATCAATATTTGAATTTGATTTTACTTGACATCAAATTAATAAACAGGACCAATGCCAATCTCCTAAGGATGCTTAATTTTTTACAAAATGATCTATATGTTCTGGATTCTGCTTGTTCATTCCATTAGATTTTTCATGTTTATTTGCTCTACTGACTACTATATCAATTATTAATTATTAATACTTAATAAAGGTATTAACAGGTTGTGCTCATTGAGTGTGTCCAGGTTTTCTGGGCACTAAGGTACTAGGGGATTTATGGTTAAATTAGATTAGATTAGATTAGATTAGATTAGATTAGATTAGATTAGATTATTCTAGCACAAACTGGTCAGTGGGCTCATGTTGTCATACAACTTAAACATACTTCAATACTTATATTTTTAAAACCTTAGTATATTTCGGTTTTCTAAGGCAGGCATATGACTTTTTTTGTGATAAGAACATCACAACTAGTTCTCACCAGAAGTAGGAGATAACTAATCTAATCTAATCTAATCTAAGTACATTTTCTTTTTTACTGTGCTTCAAGCCAATTATATTCAATTAGGCCTTTATTGTCTGTATACGTACAACATAAATTAACAACGTAAATTAACAAAACTTACTAGCTAACACCTGACTAGCTGAAACAAAACTAACATTAACACCATAAATTCCTATACAAATAAAGTCCTATACAAAAGACAGCAAAAGACAACATAAAGTGCATGTGCAAATGTGCAAACAAGATCAACAACAAAACACAATGCAATACTCTGTGGTAATCAGATAATGAGTTAAGTTTGTGCAAGTAACTTGTCTGTGAGATGCTAGATGAGAATCAGTAAACATTGTCTTGTTAAAGTAACAAGACATATTCCTAGAGCTGTCCCACAAGATAACTCCCTTCTAATCCAGCACAATGTATGTAAGCCAGGTAGATTTGTGGTAGCCTACATGGCCAGACCTTCAACATGTGTGTGTGAGAGCGAGAGATGGCAATCTGAATGCCTAAAACAACAGGTTTAATATCAAACCCATGCCAGAGCTCCATCCTGGGACCAATATTGCTTTGAAACCTGATAACTAGAAGGGCTGGATTCATCCACATGTAACGGGTCTGGCACACAGAAAGAAGACGTGGGAATCAGATGTCAACATCTCAAAGTCAGGTCTCTGTTTTAATAAGCACTTTTCAAGCAATCAAAGTATCATACAGGTTTTTTTGTGGCAGGCAGAGACAGCAGAGACTTCTTAGGGAACAGAATCTGGACGAAGTCGAGTCTGCAGAGACAGGAGAAACGTGTGAGAAGATACACAGGTAATCTCTACTCACCAGGTGGAAGCGAAGAGGCATTTTTAAAGGCTGTGTGGTGTGTGATATCAGCATCTCCTTATGAAACTCTAGCCCAGGTGAGTTCAATTGGCCCGCCCACTTGTTAGGCACGCTGCATTGTTGGTGCACCTTACGTCGCTTGTGTAATGTATTTGTGTGCAAGAAGCCCATCACACATGGTACGGAGAAACCAACAGAAGACTGCATATCATTCGAAAGGGAGACCAGTGGCACAAAGGTTTCTAGGGTGAAGAAGCTCCCCAAACCAACCAAGGGCTAAGGGACAGAGTTCAAAGCTGCCCAGGGTGAAGAGAATTCCCATAGTGTGCACCAAATAAGGGTTAAAACAACAGCTATATGGCATCCACCAGCAGGCGGCACAGCTCTCCATACAGCAGGACATACAGTATGCCAAGCTGCATTCCCAGCACAACATGCCATTCATGCCATTGCAGGATCTACAGATGCTAGAAGGGATTTTGCCCAGCTTTAAGCAAAGGAGACCTCACATACCAAGTTCCACCTCCAGCTAGCTACTGTTTTCTCTAAGGCATGCCCAGTTATGCTTGAATCTTGCCTTGTTAGCCCACAGCTCAAGTCATTTTAGCCCAGAGCTAAGTCCTATTAACCATGTTAGCAAAGACCTAGTTTATCTAAGCCTTGTTATACCAGAGTTCTTTCCTGTTAGCTCTGTTAGCTCATAGTTATGTCTTGTTATAGATCCAGAGACAGACCCTGTTTTACCTAAGCCCTAGCTCTGTATCAAATATTGCTGTATACAGTATGTTGATGCTAACTATATATGGCTTTGTCAGTCAGATGTTGCTAAGAGTATCTTTATAGAGGTGTATATATTAGGGAAGGTGATGTCCGATGATGTAATATGCTCTGGCCCCATCCCAAAGCGTGGTACAGTGGTGTACAATACTTTGCAAAATTCATCCACCCGTCATTTCTTCCTATTTTGCTTGCTAGACATTCTTATACAGTATTTTAATGAAGTCTTGATGAAAGGTTCAAACACACTGCTAATGCAGTTAAAGCATACAATTCTAACAAGATTTAAAGTCAATATTTGGTGTGGCCACCATTATCCTTCTACAAAGCCCGAACTCTCTCAGGCAAGCTTTCTTGTAATTTTTTTAACTCGTCTTCAGGAATAGGTGTCCAGGCTTCTTGAAGGACATTCCGAAAGTCTTTTTTGGATGCTTGCTGCCTTTTGTTCAATTCTCTGTTAAAAATGTTGAGATGGGCTTGGGGAGGCCAGTCCATGACCATTGTGGGTTTTTTCTATCAAAGTATGCTTTGACAGCTTTGAGTGCCGTGTGTGTGCACTATTCCTCAAGACTACATTAGAAATGGAGGTCACAAGATAAAGAAGCACAATATAAAGACAATATACTGTATGGTCACTGAACTGCTCAATGTCCAGGTGGTGCTCCACACTCACTCACTCACTCATCTTCTATACCGCTTTATTCTGTATTCAGGGTTGAGGGGGCCTGGAGCCTATCCCAGGAGACTTCGGGCACAAGGCGGGGTACACCCTGGATAGGGTACCAATCCATCGCAGGGCACACACACATACACTCACTCACATGCTCATTCACACACTACGGTCAATTTGGGAACTCCAATTAGCCTAATCTGCATGTCTTTGGACTGTGGGAGGAAACCGGAGTACCCGGAGGAAACCCACCAAGCACAGGGAGAACATGCAAACTCCTTACACACAGAGATGGGAATCAAACCCGGACCCTGGAGGTGCTCCAAAAACACCTTCATAGATATTTTGATTAGTTTTGAGAGCAAGTCCGTTGGCTGGGGTGGTATCCATCCCAATCAAGAAGCCATCATGCAAAATAGCTCCTGATATCCAAAATGATCCAATCCATCATAGAATGTCAGTCATTTTTTTTGTACAAAGTGCGACTGTCTATAAGAGAATATAGACAAAGAACAAAAGGTGTGTGTGTTTTGTAATGGCATGCTATTACCGAATGCATACATTAGAATGTTTTTAACCTTTATTTCAGTTTGTTGTACAAACTCTCGTTAGTTACTGTCCTCTGGTCTTATGCCTTTAATAGTTTATCAAAGTCACTTGATCTCAAGATTATTGAATAAAAACCATAACACTGCAAAGAATACAAAAGGTTGACAAAGGCCTGCAACAGAGGTGTTTATGTTATCTGCAAAGGGTGGGAGTGGCTGCAGGCTTTCAGTCCAACCCCTGATTCTGCTTGTTTAATCAGTTCATCTTCATCTCCAGTCATCTATGAAGTGTGCCTCATATTTGGCTGATATGAAAGCCTGAGGCTGTACTGGCTCTTTGAGGATAAGATTGAAGACCCCTGGCCTACAATTAAAGTTTATTATCATGTGCAACATCTGACATTGACTGTGGGACATGCACTTGAATTGTAGACTTATATGCTACATTTGGTGCTGTAGTACAAATGATGCAGTAAAACTGCATTGTTAGCATAGAGATATACAAATAAACATTGGCACAGTAAAGTTATGATGATTTTATTATAAACATGATACAGTACAAGTGCAGTAAAATGAATGTTATACAACAGTTAGTTCCGACAAAAAGCATTCCACGAATGGTGATATATAACATCACAGGTGTTCGGACAGTCATCAATTTCTCGAACCGTTGGTCGCCAGAATGGGTGGAAGTTATAGGTACTATAGGTACTATAGTACTGAAAAGTGGTGAGAACAGCTGCCTGCCAAAACCCACATTCAAAACCAGGAAGCATTTTCAGCAAGCGAGCACATCTGGTAATGGCTGTGTCTCTTTAGTAACTGCTTCTAAGTCATTCCGCATTGTCTCTTATCCGTCCACGTTGTTTTGTTCACAGCCAATCTGAGCCTCACAGCTAACTAGCTTCTAACTCAAGGCTGAATCTCAAAGCCCTCTCTAACCCCTGATCAAGGGCACTACAGTACTTGATGTGTCGACCACAAGGGATTGTACACCCTACATACCACACTAGTTTTTCATTTTATGCTATTTGAGATTTAGTCTCAGAACCTGGATGTTAGCTAATATTCTAAAGCAGAATCACTGTAAATATAAAGTAAATCTTGTCAAGGCTGCTTCCATAGTACCAGTAAGAATTTAAAACTACTTTTGCCCTTGTTAATTGCGCTAACTAAATAACCCGATCAAATCAATAACTGTCAGTCGCCAGATCCTCCACTCACTCACTCATCGTCTATACCAGGGTTTATCCTGTATTCAGGGTCGTGGGGACCTGGAGCCTATCCCAGGAGCTTTAGGGCACGAGGCGGGGTACACCCTGAACAGGGCACCAATCCATCGCAGGGCACACACACATACACTCACCCACACACTACAGGCAATTTGGGGGTGCCGATTAGCCTAATCTGCACATCTCTGGACTGTGGGAGGAAACCGGAGAACCCGGAGGAAACCCACCAAGCACGGGAAGAACATGCAAACTCCATGCACACAAAGTCGGGAATTGAACCCAGACCCAGAGGAGGTGCAAGGCGACAGTGCTAACCACTACACCACCGTGCCACCCCAGCTCCGCCGGTCGCGGTTATTTCTTTCCGCCAGCTACAGAAAAATGTGTGTTGTTAGAGCAAAATAACTGGATAAACAAATAAAAAACATAATCCATCGATAATAAATCAACTTTGCCACATCCCAGCCGTGCTGATCGACACAACAGCATTCCCCTTTCATGTGAGACTGCTTAATTGAACAACTTACTTGCTCCTGTCTATGTTTCTGAGCTTCACCATCCTACAATTCCATGATGATCTTTTTGCTAGGCTATCCTGAATGGGTCACATGGCATCTCCGTCAGTGCCATGGACCCCAACTTGTGGATTACATTTTATTCATTTATTTATTTATTTATTTAATCTCAGCCTGAAAATCTTTCTACTCAAAGCTTTTATTCTGTAAGAAAGGGCAAAGAAAGTGTGTGTGTGTGTGTGTGTGTACTTATGTGCCCTATGCTGGATTGGCACAACATCCATGGTGTACCCAGCCTCCTGTCCTGAGTTCCCTGGGATAACGGTATAAAGAATAAGTAAGTGAGTAAAACAATACATACTCAATATTACAGTATTGAAGTTTTTAGTGCGGTGGTACACGTGCTCTGGACTTGATGCAGGATAGCTGCAGTAATGGCATAGTCAAGTAGACACAGTAAAACTGCAGTATCACTGTAGTAGTCCTGCAAGGTCTGGTGCTGAGTTACAAGTGCAGTAAACCCGTATACAGTAGAACTCCTGTATTACTGAAGCACAGGTGCACTACAATGGATGCGGTATAGCAATGAAGTAATACTGCAACTGTAGCGCATTCCTAAACCTGCAGTTAAAAAAATACTGTAGAAAACAATGCATCACATGGACAAAGATGTGTTTTATGCTTAAGGCCTTTGTTTCCCTGAAATGATTATTTACTGAGTTTTAGAATCTTTCCATTATTGTGTCTTTCTTCAGGCTACATGGGGATGGTGCAACATTTTTACCGATTTTACAGGAAGCATGGGGATTTTATATATTTTTTCAAAATCTGCCTTACAATAAGAGACACAACAAATAGCAGTCGGTGTGCTCTGTAATAATTCTAACTCATAATTCCACCTCCTTATAAATAGAGTATGAAAGCTGTCTCCCAAACAAAATCTATTTGAGTGTTTATTCGTGACAACAAGTCGATATGTTGTATTTCACGGAAATTAAAAATAATACTAATAGATTGCGTAGTGTCTGTATTGTTACTTTACACTTTTTTTTATCATGCATTGATTATTGATTATACATAATTATTTTGCACATGATTAGAGTCATTAACCAAACAAACTGGTCAAACTGGTCAATTGAAATAGCACGAGAAAGATCATTATGGGAATCTCTCTCTCTCTCTCTCTCTCTCTCTCTCTCTCTCTCTCTCTCTCTCTCTCTCTTTCTCTCTCCATGTCTTCCTATCAGTGTTATCAGGCAGGGCAGCCCATAATTTCAGAGCTGAAAGAACAAGGCCATGGAGTTAAAGTTGCCATGGCAACATCACATCTAAAAAAAGGTGGATGGTAGAAGCATACAGCAGGGCTTTGCAGCTACATTTACTTTTCTCTCTCTTTTTTACTGCATATGCTTGCTGTTAGACTCAGCTCATATCACTTCTGCATATGCTTAGTTTGTGTAGTCTGCATAGTTTTTATTTACGGAAATAATTGAATATTAACAAATCCCACTACATATAAGTTTTATTTTGTACCGCATCATTAATGACAACGAAAATGACGTATTATACATACAGTATATATTATAGTACTATATTTACTCACATAACGAGCTTTTTGTTTTTTTTTTACATCAGGAGGATTTAATACCTGCTGGATATCATCTGTCAACAGTGCCATTAGGAACAGAACTCATCCTCTGACTCCCTGTAAGGAGTAGGAGTACTATCTCTACTCTGCTCACAGAGATAACCACCGCTCTCAAACCTACTTGTAAAATCTGGACAGGGTACATGTTAATGTCTGAGGTCAGGGTAAGGTCAGTTGATTGATTTGCAAGATTAGGGTTTATATACGCATACAGTATACATACAAGTACACAAAGGTTCTGTTGAAACGAAACATTTAAAAACTGGCAAGCAAAGAGTCAATCGTCTCATGAGGTTCGTCAAAGTTCCCTTACATCCCCTTACTTCATTTCTCCAATAACAACAATGAGCAGTATAAACCATGATGTCAGTCATGTCGTGCCCATCGCTGTTGAAACGTCTTGCTGCAGGAAAGGAGAAATCCTTTATTCCGATGCCATGAAGGTACTTGCCAACATGTTCATCCAGTTGTCTCTTGGTTTCTCCAATATACAGCTGATTGCATCACTTACAAGAGATATATTTAAGCATTCATTTTGTGCCCACGCTCTCCTTTTTTTTTGGCGGCACATCAGATTAAGGAAATCTTTATTGTTTTTGAGCATGTTATTGGTAAGAGGACTGTAAGAGGCTGCACGCAATTTGTAAGAGGACTGTTTTGAATTAAGGCGTGAACACTCCTCTTTAGGCTCCTTAAAATGGCATGTGTCCTTTTAATTCTATTCAATTCATCATACAACCGAGTAGTGAGGTAGCTTCGACGAAAACACAACCAAGACAGCAGAGGTGGGCAGAGTGCACAAACTGCACTTCAGTAAACGTGGAGATTCCCAAGGGCAAATATTACTCAAGTAGAACTAGAAGTCCTCCATTTGCATGTGTACTTACTGTAAGTAGAAGTACAAATGACCTCACCAAAATTACAGGGCTTGTATTGTATTTTTCTGTATCTCTCTCTCTCTCTCTCTCTGTCTCTCTGCTTCCCGATTATGACTCTGCAGTTTTCGTCACTGTCCGTAACCAGCTCCGCTTCTGATTTCAAACAACTCTTGTGTTAATAATCTTGGAAGAAAGGCAAGTCAGTCAGGGATGCTTGATAATCAGTAGATGATGAAATTCCAGCTTCACCACTATAGGTTTGTGTAGCGGGTCTGAAACGACGGCAGGCAGACACGGGCTCCTGCATGAGCTCCATAAGCAACTCCTCCTTTTTTTCCACTCGGTTCCATTTCCAGTGGCTCCGCCCCTACGCACACCTGCAGGCACCTGGCGCACGCCGCGACTGTACGTAATACAGAAATGTATGCAGGTAGGAGTACAGATATTTACCGTAATATGTAGTGGAGTAAAAGTATTCGCTAATCAAACCTGCAGGTAAAAGAGAATGACAGCAGTTCAGCATTACGTGACCTTTGAATATCTGCCCATGTCTGTACATGCACAAAAGGGTTATTCAAGTCTTATATATGGATCTTTATTGGTATGTTGGTTTTTTTTTTTTTTCTTTTCTTACGTTAAACTGCTCAAAAAAAAAAAGGAGCACGAAGAAAGAGCAGGACTGGACTTATCCCAAGACTGTCTGGGAGCTTCAGCTGTTCTGTTTTGTGTTTTTGCAAACGTCTATGAGGAGTCCATCCAGACGTTATATACCTCACTGTGCACCTTATGTGCTTCATGCACAATGCTTTCGCAGCCATCTCGAGAAGAGGTGATTATTTTCTTCAATAGAAAATTTACTGCATGTGTTTTTCATCATTCGTGCGCCCCCCAATCACACTCACACCCACACACACACACATATGGCAAATTGTGGTGTACACCACTAAGATGGGAATCGGATCAACTAAACTGTGCCCAGCTTGTTTTTTCTCCAAGAAATTATTGTCAACTTACTCGGAGAAACAATACTATTATCCATGATTAGAAACTCCTGGCCAGACAGCTGGTCCTGAAAGAGAGACGACTAGTTGTACTGGTTGGTTGTAATACAGTATTGCCAGATATAATGTGAAGCCAAAACCTTTTTTTTTTTTTTTTCACAGGTTAAGGCATCAACCTCTACTTCTCATGGAAGAAACTCAACCCTCACTACACAATCCAGGAAGGCATCCGCAGAGTGACATACAGTTTACATCATCTTTCTAAGAATATCTCCCTGACGTTCATTACGTATCTCATATCTGTGCTTTTATTCCCCTAGTTCCTTTTCCCATGCAAGATGCAGAATCCATGGAAACATAGCCTCACACCTCCAGAGTGGCCAGAGCGCCTGTGTCCTTTCTGAGGGCACACCTGAAGCTCAGAAGAATTTGAATACAAATGATTATACAGTGTTGTGAAAAAGTATTTGCTCCCTCCTGATTTTTTTTTTTTTTTTTGCATATTTGTCACATTTAAGTAATTAATGCACTGTAAAAAATAAATCGTAAATTTTACGGTAAGAAACTGGCAGCTGGGGTTGCCAGAATTTTACCGTAAAAATACGGTAACACCGTTATTACACTTAAAAAAATTTAACCTGTAAATTTTTTTACGGTAAAAAACTGGCAGCTATGGTTGCCAGAATTTTACCGTAAAAATACGATAGCAATGTTTTTGGTTTTACGGGATTGCATTCATTATACTGTATATTATACGGATTTAATTGTTTATTTTTATGGTTTATAACTGTATAATTAACATGTTTATGTTGTTATAAAAACAGTTTATACCCGTCAAAATCCAGGGTTTCCATTATAACAAATACAGCTTATAACCATGTTTTTTACAGCTCAGAACTGTCTAATTTAAAGATTTATGTTGTAATAATAACAGTTTATTTCCATCTTTTTTACAGCTCAGAACTCACTCACTATCTACTGTATATAGCTTTATCCTGTATTCAGGGTTGCGGGGGGGTGGAGCCTATCCCAGGAGCACAAGGTGGGGTACACACTGGACAGGGTTCCAATCCATCACAGGGCACACACACATTAAGGGCAATTTGGGAACACCAATTAGCCTAATCTGCAGGTATTTGGACTGTGGGAGGAAACCAGAGTATCTAGAGGAACCCACCAAGCACAGGGAGAACATGAGAACACAGGGTTGTTCACACAGGGCACACAGAGACAGGAATCGGGCCTGGCCGGGAATCGAACCCAGACCCCGGGGGTGAAAGGCAACAGTGCTAACCACTACACTACTGTGCTTGCTATGCGATTATTGAATTCGTTCAGATATTCTTTACTTGCATTTACTTGCATTACTGAGTAGCCCAACTCATACTATATTTTTTTAGATGTTGCAAATAAAATAAATTGTAAATAATTTTTACACCAGATGCCATTCTCAACACAACCCTCCGATTTTTATCTGAGCAGAGCAGGAATCGAACCCTGGTCTTCTACATGGCAGGCAAGAGACTTACCACTGCGCCACAAGTACTCTAAATTTTTACATTGGTGGAAGTTTTACTTAAGTTATTGTTACTTAAGTACTTACGATTACATAAAACATCAAATTTGTTCAGCTAACTTAAAAAGTGTCATTTCTTCAAACTCATAAATGCCAAAAAGGTCTGAATACTCAAAAAGGTCTATTAATTTGACCTCATTGCAATTATTTAAGTTAACAGTACTCACTGTGTTTAATTACTTTGACCATTAGGGTTTACAGTGCATGGCAAGCGAAACACCTACCACTGAGGCACCAGTGCTCTGGTACTTTAGGGAGCCCAGATTTGTAAAGATTATACTTACAGCCTTATGTGAAGACAGACCAATTCACCATCTTGATCAAAACAATTCAATGTGGGCAGTTTACATGTGCATTGATGACGTCAGACACAAAATCGCTGAAAGATTTAAAGTTGGTGGAACTTTAAGGAGACAGTTACTGTGGCTTAAAATATCAAATTTGTTTAGCTACACTTTTGTTTAGCTTGAAACGTGTCATTTCTACCAAC
Organism: Clarias fuscus; assembly: GCA_030347435.1. Taxonomy (NCBI): domain Eukaryota; kingdom Metazoa; phylum Chordata; class Actinopteri; order Siluriformes; family Clariidae; genus Clarias; species Clarias fuscus. The sequence goes on along the minus strand of CM059225.1, from coordinate 12,082,782 downwards.
TCATAAATACCAAAAAGTTCTAAATACTTAATTTGAACTAATTGTAATTGTTTAAGTTAACAGTACTCTATATGTTTAATTACTTTGAGCATTAGGGTTTACAGTGCAGCAAAACAATATTTAAATTCTCAAAATCAAATATACAAATGTCAGGGTGGACATTTTTTAAGCGTTTTAGGAAGACAATCTAAGCATAGAATTTTACAGAAGGGCTTTTATTATAACTTTACATCGAAAAATATGATTTTATCACACACATGCTAAAACTGTTTATGTGCCCTGCCCTGCATGTTTAAATGCACACTGCACAGGGGTGTCAAATATGTTCATGTATTTTGTAACGGGTTTTATTTAGGGACGGAAAGAGTAAAAGGAGGGAGGAAGGGAAAAAGGAAAGGAAAGGTGTGCACGTGCAGGTCTGGTGGGCAGCGCACAGGCTGGTGAGAGGTGGTGGCAATGAGAAGGGTGGAATACCATTCACAACTTTGAAGTCCTTGGTGTGCGTTCCATTGCCCCGCTTGCGTGCCACACTTTCTCGGTTTCCCCGCATCCCCTGCACAACTTGCACGCTGTGTTTTATAGTGCGGGGCGTGTAGTAGTATAGTAGTGCATATGCACTAGTTTTCTATTTAAAGAAAAGTCTACACAGATATAATTCAGATTTTTTAACTCTATCAACAAGGGTTTAATAAAATGTAAACTGATGCTTCAGTATATTAGTAACAAATACCTTCTCTGAGAATTTATATGTTACATCCATGAGACATAATGTCATATTCATAATGCTTATGGAAAACTTTTGAAGACAAAATAATGTTTTCCTTTTTATAAATACAGTATATCGTAAATTTTACTGCAATAAACCATATTTTCACGTTTTTAACTGTTAAATTTAAGGTCTTACTCTGTAAAACTAATTACAGTTTTTCACTGTAAATTCTACGGTTATCGCAAGTTTTGTGAAATACGGTTTTATCCTGTAGCATTTATATGGTATTTTACTGTTAAATTTACAGACATTTTTTACAGTGTGGCTAATTTAATGACTAATATTATACAAAGATAACATGAATAAATACAAAGTGATTACATTAATGCATAATGTATTGCTTTTTGAAATCTTTTAGCATGCTTCACTTTATCAGACAGTTTTTATTTAGGTGATTTTTTTTTATTCAACAGGTCTGGCAGTAATCCAGCCTGGTTCAGGTTTCCAAAAAAATGTTGTTAGTCAGAGCTCATTCATGATTCCAGCTGCAAATGTCATTCCTGAGCTGACAGCGATCCAGACCCCTCTGCCCTCTGGACCTGTTGACTCATCTTGGTGCCTCGCTTCTGGTTGGAGATCTCGTTGAATGGAGGCACACATGGTCTGCTTGGGATGCGTGTGGTGTGTGTGGACGGTTCCACTTGGCCATGAAGATGGTCTTGGACTCGGCTGATTCAAACAGCTGTTCTCTGATAGCTTGTGACTGCAGTCGCTCAATAGACAAGGCTGAATAGCTACATCTCCTACAGTTCTCCATATTAACTCAAACAACTCCCATGTCATATAAACGTCCTAGACTCAGTATAACTGCATATCAATTCCTGCTATTTGATTCTGTATCCCTGTTGACTCTGTTGTTACACTTGGTTCCCCTCAAGGGTTCTTCTTGCCATCTCAGGGAGTTTTTCTTTGCCACCGTCACCCTCGGCTTGCTCATCAGGGACAATCTGATCATTTTTGTTCATATAAATATTTCCTCACACATTTCATACTACTGTAATTCCCCCAATTTTATATTGATCACGTAAAGCTGCTTTTGCGACAATGACCATTGTTAAAAGTGCTATATGAATAAAATGTATATAAAATAATTTAATTTAACAAGGAAGGGGGTTAATTAGTTTTTCACATAGGGCCAGGCAGGTTTGGACACCTTTTTCCTCTAATAAATGAAATGAATATTCAAAAACTGCATTTTGTATTTAGTTGGGTTATCTTTGTGTAATATTAAAATTAGTTTGAAAACCAGGAAGGGGCAATTACTTTTTCTCAGATGTGTAACTATAAGCAGTGAAAACACTTGCCACCCATTCACTGCTTTCAACTCCTGCACCGCTTTAAGTTAATTGAACCTAGCACCTCGCTCCTAGCCGAACCTTATTCTTCACCCAATTCCATATCCTACAAAACACTATAAATATGACAATATTGAAACTGTGAAGATGACTACTGTTACAATATTGAACAAAGTTAGTTATTTTCCTGTTGCTTACCACTTTGATTCATTGATTTATAACATGGTTTTGAATGGTGTGTTAATTCACAAACTATAACTTGCTGTAAAGTTTCACACTCACTCACTGAGTTTGTTTCCAGTGTAACTGTATATTTTATTGTAATATCTCACAATAGGGAGTGCTGTTGTTCTGAATATCAGCACAGCTGGGATGTGGCCGTAGACGCAAGGGCGCAGCCCAAGATATTCAGCACAACAGCATAAGCAGATTATGATAGTTTTGTCTATTTAACCAGTTATTTTGCCTAAAATACTGTCGCAGAGCTGGCGACTCGTGTAGTTACCAGAGTAAAAGCAGTTCTTATCTGTAGTATGTAGCCAAAAGGTGAGGAGAATAAACGATGGAGGTGGTGGACAGTCCTGAGAAACTTTTCCACTTTATCAGTTTTATTAGCTAACTTCCAGGTTTCTTGGGTTGAATTCCAAATAGTAGTTAAAGCCACTTGTTTTAGTTTAGAGAGGGATTTGGGATTCAGCCCTATCTTAGAAGTTAGCTGGAGCTTGCATTATCCGTGAATTAAACAACATGGAGTGTTGTTTAAGATAATATAACAATGTCAAATGTGTTTTCTTGCTGAAAGTGCTTACGTGATTGGTTTTGAATGTGGGTTTTGACCCGTTGTGTAAATACATATAAATCCACAAAAAAATATATTTTACCATTCATTTCTTACGATGTACAGCAATCTGCCTTATCCTATCTGAGGCTGCACATATAAGAAAGTTATTCACATCAGAATTGAGAATGTGACCTTTGATGTTGACACTGTGAGGGAAAAGATCAGATTTTGATTTCCACTTTTTCTTTCAGTGTGCACACAGTCATAGTTATTTCATTCTGTTAACCCTTTTTATTTTTTTTATTCTGTTGTGTTTACTAAGTCCTCACCTTAGATGCACTTGTGTCTTGTGTCATGTTGACCTACAAATATATACCGTACATGCATCCCAATGCTCTATAGAATTTCAATAGGTCTCTATATAACTTTTGCTTTAAGATGCATGCTCAATTTTACTAGTGCTATAGAATGCTGTAGATCTGCAGTAGGACTCTGGTGTTGAAGTCATGCTATGACTATAGAATTCTGATTTCACAGAATTTCCGAGATGATATGCGTGTGGCACTGAACTTTCATGTAGTTGATAAAAATGTTTTCTTTTAAACAAAGTCCCATCAGTTCTTCAGAATTCTCTTAGTCCTACACTGTTTAAAAAATATATTCACTAGCTACACCACAGCTCTTCTTGTCTTTACCAATAATTTCAAAATCGTTCCTCAGTTTTTGATGGATTATGGATCCTCTTTAAAACCCATACTGTGCAACCTACCATTACAGGTGCTGGAGGGAAGCCGTTCACAACTCTTGGGTGATCAGCCTATGGACGTGTTTAGATTAATTGACAGGAATCCTGCGGTCATTTTTTATTGTTGTTGTTCAAGCAAGTTCTTTGACACCCATTCTATCCCTTTCAAGCTGTAGTATTTACATTCTGTTTATTGGACAATGTTTCAGAAGAACTTTGCCCTGATTGAGTGGAGAATGTGGAGACAAAGAGGGCATCTTTGTTTAATGGTGTGGATTGGGACAGGAGGTGCTAGGGCCCCTTCAGGACTAGGGGTTAGCATTCAACTAACCCACTCCAAATGCTGTGGGTTGAACATACAATGCAAAGTTCTTTGTAAATTTAGCATTTTTATTGGAAATTGTTTTATTTTGTTTAATTGTAGAAAAAAAATAATTGTAAGAGCAATTTTTTATTTTATTGTAGTGCAATCCTTCTACTTCAGGTAACAGATAATAGTCATATAAGCATTTTCATGGTTTTGTAAATAAAAATTTTAATTTGAAATTTGAAATGCCAGTCTGGTCTTAGTGCTGGTCCTAAGCCTGAATAAATGATGGGAATTGTGTCATGAGGGTCATCTGTCATAAAGCTTTTGCCTTGACCCGTCATCCAACCATTTCTTCAGGAATTAATAAGTATAGAACTTGGGAACTTAAGTTCTATAGGATTTTAATTTGTGACTCTGGGCCCTTGGCTGATGCTCCATCATCCTCCTGGAGGTCAGATATTCCTTTGCTACAACCTTTTCTTTTTCTTTTTCTTTTTGACAATTGGGATGCATTCATAATTTTAGCCATAGCTACATTTATACAGATAATATTTCTTAAGTCCATTTTAAATCCTTCTGATGAGAGATTATAGGGTTATCAACTGCTTACATAAATGTTGTAATGCATTGTTGCCAAACCCTCCCATACTGTCCTGACGACACTCCAAGAGCCATTTCCAAGACCCGTGTTTGGTCCATTAAAATTCTACCATGATGGTATCTAAACACTAGTGCAACACTATATCTGGGGTTTATATGGAGAAATAAAGGGATTTCTTACTCTCATAATGTTCCAAAATCGCAGTTTGACTTGAACATCCCTTGTACCTCTAGAGCAGCAGACAGTCCGAAAATGTTCTTTACAGCTTAAACAGCAGGGCGTTTCTGTGAACAGAGCTGCTCGGGTCAATGAGATGCCCGGGTCAACTTTTTATTAATGTTATTATTTCCAGGAAAAAAAATCACATAAAAGTACTTATTATTATTGTGCATATGGGCAGTGATGTACTGTATGATTGTGTAGGTGTGTGTGTAGGTCTGTGAGAGGGAAGTTCATTTTGTTATACATGGTCTATGCAGTATTTTTAGCGCACATGGAATTGCGTTAATATTTAATCAAAGCGCAAATTCAACAATAAAATCCATGTAGGGCTAAGCCCCTCTCTCCCTCTCCCTCCCCTTTCCTTTATCCCTGCTGAATCCCCTGTGTGTGTGTGTGTGTGTGTGTGTGTGTGTGTGTGTGTGTGTGTGTGTGTGTGTGTGTGTGTGTGTGTGTGTGTGTGCGCGCACATGTGTATGTGTGCGTTTGTGTGCATGTGTGTGTGTTTATATATTGGTGGTAACCGAATGTCCCCACAATGTTTCTAACATCCGATATATTTGATCTTATGGGGACATTTTGCTGGTTGTCATGACGAACAAAAATTAAAGCTTTAATAACTTAAAAATATATATTAAGAGGTTATGGTTATTATTTTTAACCATAGTAACTACATTAATGATAATTATTATATAAACAGAAGGTCCTCACAAGGATAATAGGATGTGTGTGCCTGTGCATGTTTTTATATCTTGGTGAGACCCAAATGCTGGTTTATATGAGGAACTTTGCTGTTTTACAAAAAATTCAAGCTTTAATGATTAAAAATGATTACACACACACACACACACACACACACACACACACACACACACACACACACACACACACACACACATTTTAAGAGGTTACGGTTATGCTCAGGTTTTGATCAGTTAGCTGCTAATAATTAATATAAACAGAAGGTCCTCACAAGGATACATGTGTGTGTATGTGTGTGTGTGAGTGGCTTATTCCAAACTGTGAGCTACATTCCTTGAGTTTTAACTAAGCACACTTGCCCATTACAACAGTGCGTCTTGGTAATTCAATTGCACAAGATGATGTTGTTTAGATGGATCCACATTGTTGCCTTCACATTCGTATTAATTGCTTTTGGCGCAGACCTTCTGCCATTTAAAACCACACACACACACACATACTTCCCCTCACATTACGAGACAAAATGATACAACCGGTAAGATCTGAAGCAGCGAACCAATTAAGCCCTCCTAAGCAAGGCACCATCAGAGAGAGTGACACCGTGTGGCCACCTTTGATCACGCCACCTTGGACATGGGACCGGTGTTGACAAATACAAAGAAATCTGAGATTCCCTCTCTCGCGCTCTGCATTTCCAATTCCTCGTTTTCTCTCTCCTTTTCTCTCTTCATTCATACAGGGATAGAATGGGTAAAATTCCACTCCTTCCACCCCCCCTCTACTTTCCCCCCCTGAGACACTCCACTCACTCACAAGAGCCCAGCAACCACTCTTATTAACTGACCTAGAGGGGGAGGGGTGTGTGTGTGTGTTTGTGTGTGTGTGTGCGTACATTTATGTGACTGTGAGACTGTGAAATGCTTGAGAGTAAAAAAGGAAAAGGTACATATACGTATATATACAGTATAGTGTTTATGTGTGTGTGTTAGTGTTTTAAGCATGTGATTCTGATTTTTTTTTTACGACACAAAGGCATGCAGAAGATAAAATCCTCTCCCTGCTGTTATGTTATAATCATTATTCTTTGTAATAAGCTGTTAATTAAGCAAACTGGATAAATCAGGGAGAGAAGGAGAGTGTGTGGGTGTGTGACTGACTTCCAGTGTTGTTTTCTAACAAGAGGGAGTTCCTTGTTCTTAGCAATGGGAAAAAGAGAAAGAGAGAAGGAAGGGGAGAGAGAAAAAAACAGAAAGAAGGAAGAAAAAGAGAACTCTTGGGGCCCTGGTTCCCCCCTGAACAAGAGTAATACAATCCAGATGTAGTCTCTCTCTCTCTCTCTCTCTCTCTCTCTCAGTTTCTTGAAAAATATCTAAAATATTTGTGTGTGTATGTGTGTGTGTGTGTGTGTGTGTGCGCGCGCTACCTCGCCTCAACATGTGATTGGAATATATAGCAGTTTTGACCTTGTGGGGACATTAGTCTGGTCCCTAAGATGAAATTCAGATCTATTTATTTATTTATTTTTACTTGGGTTTTATTGGGAACAAATGAGCTAAATGAGTTTTTCCCCCTTTTTGTTACAGATGTTACGGTTGTGGTTCTGTTTAGGCATGAGATTTTTTTCAGCTGCAATAAATATAATAAATAATAATATAATATAATAAATATTTAAGTCAATAAAAAATACCTCACAAGTATGTGTGTGTGTGTGTGTGTGTGTGTGTGTGTGTGTGTGTGTTAGAAAGCATTTCCCCAATCCCTGCTAGAAGTAAATATGAAAGAAAACGACTTGCATTTGTGCATTTGTAAAATTAGAAGTGTGTGCGTGTGTGTGTCTGTGTACCGGTGTGTGCGTGTGCATGTGTGTGTGTTAGTTAGAAAGCATTTCACAATCCCTGCTCGAAAGAAATGTGAAAGAAACCGACTTGAATTTGTGCATTTCTGAAATTAAAAGCGTATGTCTGTGTTTGTGTGTCAGTATGTGCTTGTGCATATGTGTGTGCGTGTGTGTGTGTGCGCGCGCGCGCGCATCTATGTGTGTAAGAGTGTGCTTGGGAGACAAACTCTAAAGAATGAGAAATGGAAAAATACAGGAGAGGGAAAACAGTGACGCACACACCACTGCATGCAAACTCATGCACATACACCTATGGACACACAAACACACATACACACACTTCCATATTTTCTGATTTGGTTCAGGTCCATATTAATAATAATAATGGTGATGATAATTGTCATCTAATTGTGATTTTGGGTTCTATCATGTCGCGTGCTTGTTAACGCATGTATTGCTCACGCGAGATAAGTAACTGCATGAACGCGCGTGCGTCCGTGCCGCGCGCTCGTTCTTTTCCTCTTATTAAAACTTATGCTTTTTGGGTAACTTTGCCTTTTTTTTTTCAGTAAAGAGGAATTAAAAAGTGTGCACTGTCCCTCAGCACGACCTCCTCCTCTCCTCCTCTCCGTCCCTCCCTCTGTTAGCGATTGGCCAGCCGCGCGCCCGTCGCTGTGTGTGAGGTGTGTGCGCGTGTGGTATATGTGTGTGTGTGCGCGCGCGTGTGTGTTTACGAGCGCTGCGATCCCACGTGCGGCGTGTATGGAGGCGGCGGCCCGCGCGCGGACTCGGCACCCGGGACGATGAGCGGCGCGCCGCGCGACCCTTTCTACTCCTCGCCGTTCGGCCCGTTCTACCGGAGGCACGCGCCCAGCGCCGCGCAGCCGCAGTACCGCATCCACGAGCTCAACAAGCGGCTCCAGAGCCGGAGCGAGGTGAGCGTGCAGAGCAACCGGGCAGAGCACCCGGGACACCGGGGTTACCCGAGTTAACACTTACTGTAGGCAGCGCAGACTCCAGTGTTCGTTTAACACTCTCAGAGTTCACTTGTTGTCTAAACACTGCGTTTGGTTAATCCAACACTCAGAGTGTTAATCCAGCGCTAGGGTTTTTTTTTTTTTTTTTTGCTGTGATGCAGTGCATGAGCTGATCATATATTAACACCCTGGATTTGAATGAACACCAATGCTGCTTTATTAAACACTATCAGCTTTAAATCAAAGTGGTGCTCGTTTAAGGCTGATAGTGTTTAATGAAGCAAGATTTGGGTTCATGAAGCACTTTGGTGCTGATTTAAAGCTGATAGTGTTTAATGAAGCAGCATTGGGGTTTATGAAACATGTGGGTGCTGCAATACTTTGGTGCTGACTTAAAGCTGATGGTGTTTAATGAAGCTCCATTGGTGTTCATTAAACACGTTGGTGCTGATTTAAAGCGGATGACATTTAATGAAGCTCCATTAATGATCATGAACCACTTTGGTGCTGACTTAAAGCTGATGGTGTTTAATGAAGCAGCACCGGTGTTCGTTAAACACTCTCATCCTTAAATCAGCACCAATGTGGTGCATGCATTCATTTAACACTACATGAGTTCATCTGGAACTATGAAAGTTTATTTCTTATAAAACACTGTTGTCTATTTGCTTATCTATATATTATTTATATATGAGCACCATGCTTAAGACAATCCTAAAGCAGGGAAGCAAACACTGCATGCAGTTTAATACATACGTATACATTAATAGGTATCCATGAGTTTTTAGCACTGCATTGTCTGCATTATAATTATCTATTATTATCTATTATCTATTATTATTATTATTATTATTATTATTATTGGAAACTGTGAAAATCTGTGTTGATAGAACACTTTAAGACTTCCTTCAGCACTGAGGTGATTGCACAGTGTATGGGGTAACTCAAGAGTGACTTCTGACTTTTAATCAACACTTAAAGTTCACTGTACAGTATAAGGTGAGCTGGGTGAACACATGGCACTGTGAAGTGTTATCCAGCATTCGTTATCCGAGCGTGATAAGAAACACAGTATTCCAGGAGATGTTTAAATATTAATGTTAAATACTGAAGACCGAAGTATTCATTCAACAGATTAAACACCGAAGTACTGTATTAATTCAACAATGTGAGCTGGTGTTAAATGTCTTGCTTTGTTAATGTTGTGTGTATATATACCGGATATATATTTTTAAACATGATCTTTAAAAACATAATCAAACGATAGAGATTTTTTAGATCTAGGTGTTAATTCAACATTGTAAGAGTTCAGCCCCACGTGGTGTTTGAGCTCTGCTGCCAAGTGTTAATGGTGCACTGCAGGAATAGACTGTAAGAGTTCACTCAGGTATCTACTCTAAGTATCGATTAGGAAAGTTTAACACTGTCTTAATTCCATGCTTTGTTTCAAGCCTGCCTCGTTTCAAATCCCTTTTCAATACCAGAGCTGTCGATGCACCGATATACCGTATCGTGTAATAAAAAATAATAATCATAATAATGTTCATAATAATCTAATAATATGTCAATTCTATGGCTTTTATCCAAACACCGCAGCGCTCGCTGTAAAATAGAGAGTGTTTACTCGGTACTTGTTATTCCAGAACCACAGGTAGCTAATGCACCATGATTACTTGTCATTTATCGGTGCAGCGGTTAAATCCAGCATACTAATAGCTAATAATCGCTGCGATCATCCGAGTTCTCTGAGATTTAAATCCATGTTTTGATTCATCACTCTTTAACAATTGCTAATTCAGCACAGTAAGTGTTATTTACTGTAACATTAAATAGAATAAAAATCAAACAATGTTTTTTTTTACATGGACATTGCAGGTTTTATTATAAAGCTGTGAATAAGTATTTATTAAAATATAGGAAAATTATAAGTGATATTTTGAGCTCAAACATCAATCTTTCATCTATAGTTAAATCTGTTTATTTTAAGCACCAAGCAGTGAAAAAAAAATGTTCTTTGTAACACCTGAACTGGCGATTTTCCAGAAAACATTATTTTGCTTTTCTTTAACAATATGGAAGTATGCTTGGACAATAATTTTCCTAATAAATACAGCTCTTTTTCTGGCCAAATTTGAGCCCCCTGATAGAGACAATCACAGTGTGGATTGAAAGTATCCTTCGCAGGAACTCATGGTACCCTCAGAGCTTGATGATTCATATTTTAACGTCGCTATCAGGTGCTTTTTCTGTCGATACAGTCCTGTTCCGCCACCAACAATGACGATGGTATGCATGAACAAAAATACTCACAATAATAATAATTAAAAAAAACACACACAAGGCCGACTGGTGTTGTAAAGACACTCGACGAAGGTCAGGTATCCCTCTCAGCAAGCATTTCTGTTCCTCTATGCTTTTGAACACTTTGTATAGCTTTTGGTTTGACTTTGAAACCAGTATGTACAATTCTAATATTCAGTGTAATCCAATGATTTCGTCAGATTACGGTACGATACAAAAGTTTGGATGCACCTAATTCTAATTAAGTTATTTTTGTTTAATTTTTTTTTTTCTAACTTCTCGAACAATAGTGGAGATTTCAAAAATAACAAATAACTCGTATGGAATTATGTAATGAAATATGTTATTTTAAGACATGAAGGTCAGCTGTTCTGGAATAGTTCTCGCAAGAACAGTATTGTCAAGTGCGTTTGCAAAACCCATCAAGCATCATGATGAAACTGTCTCTCATGAAGACCTTCACAGGAAAGCAAAACCGAAACTTACCTCTGCTGCAGAGGAGAAGTTCATTTAGAGTCACCAGCCTCAGAAAACACCAATTAACAAACAGCACATTAGATTAGAGTTCAAAGATTAGAGATTATTGCATATTTTGGATGTCTTCATCATTGTATTACAGTGTAGAAAGAAATAAAAAAATCAGAAAAGATTATTGATTTAGAAATTGTGTCCAAACTTCATATTCCAAATTTTATATTTAATAAAAAAAAAATTTTTTTAATCATTTTAATGAGAATTCCTCACTCACTCACTCACTCACTCACTCACTTATTGTATACAGTCGATGCATGAAATGAGGTTACATTCCTACAGCATCCACGAATTGTGAAAAAAAAATTTTTGGGGGGTGTTATCAAAGCCTATAAATGGCTATTTGTATAGTTTAAACCCTAAATAGCCCCCAAACACTTTAATTTAATTTCAAACGCAGCTTAATACATTATCCTTAAAAAAACCCTTAGGTAAACCTGTATATTGTACACTGTACTGTACTGCTGTTTCTGCTGCAGTGCTAGAATGTAAAATACTGATGTTACCCCTATATGTAGTGTAACTCATGCATGCGCGTTATCCTATCCTATCCACACTCACACACTATGGGCAATTTGGGAACACCAATTAACATGCCTAACATGCATGTCTTTGGACTGTGGGAGGAAACCGGAGTACCAGGATGAAACCCACCAAGCGCAGGGAGAGCATGCAAACTCCATGCACACAGACCGGCGGAAATCGAACACGGACCCTAAAGTTGTGCAAGGCTAACCACTACACCGCCTTGCCGGCAATTTTAATAAGAATGATTACATTATTATAATTATAATTATTATGTATATGCAATTTTATATACCGTCATTGTGTTGTTGTTGTTTTTTTCTTTTACATAGCCAGTTATTCAACACCTCCATGCTTCATTAACACGTGTCACTTCTTCAGTTGCTTGAATCCATACTGTGTTCATTCATACAGCAGTGCAAGAATTTATTCAATAAGGTTGCATTCAGTGATGTAAGCATTTATTCAGCACCACAGTGGGTTAAATTTATTACCACAACAGAGACATCCTTGCGGTAGTTGTTCATTCCAGGCTGTAAGTATTCACTTAACACTGATATCTAATGTGTGAATTAATTCAGTGTTGGAATAAAAAATTCACACCTGTAAGTATTCGAACTGGAAGAAGTAACAGGGTGCGTTTAACCTCGTAGGGCTGTTGTTTCAATGCTGCGGGAATCGTTCCCAAGTGGAGGTAAAGGTTCATTATTTTGAACAACGCAATGTTCACATTTTTAATTTGAAGGTGTACTTGGCTTATATTTTATCTCAATGAATCACAATATTGTGAAGAATAAAACAACACACGTTTCTAAAGTGACGCTGACAGTTTCTGCAAAGAAGAGACGTAAAGTGAAGACTTTTAAAATTAATTAATTAATTAAAATAGAGATCACATAAGCAGTTTAAAAGATCACAGTAATATGATTTTTTACACGTTTGCATGAATACATCTTCAGCAATATTTCTGGTTTCGTGCAAAGTCTTTTTGTATTATATTCACGAATGTCTTATAGAGACGAAAGATTCAATAAGATGAGCTGAATACATAGCTGTTTATAAAAGAATAAACTGACACCTGTGTAATATAAATCTTTATACAGTGTGTCCAGAAAGTCTGTGTAGAATATGTGTGCATTAACACGCTCTTGTTTGGCGCCACCGGTCTGTTGTACGTATCTAAGGAGTATTTTGCTTAACGTCGGCCGCGTAGTTTTGTTTGAAAACGTTAACCTTCGAAGAACGTGTTTTTGTAGTGGAGCAAGTTTTTAAAGCTGCCGATAAATACATGGAGTATATGTGGAAAATTTCAAGCAGCTTTTCTGGAAACAAGAATGCCACATCACGCAACTGTGCGAGATTTAAAAAATAAATACACGAGTCAGGATAATAATGAGTTTCGTTAAATTACTATTTTAAATTACTTCAGGAAAATGAAAATAGTATGATGTATATTATATCAACATATAATATTAATAATATGATCATTTTGATTTTCATAATATTGTCCAAAATGTACTCAAGTAAGAGTAGCTGTACTTCAAAATGATATTACTCAAGTAAGAGTAAAAAGGTATTCGGTGAAAAGACTACTCAAGTATCTGTTTCATCATAACGTCCGATTTTTTTTTTTTTTTAGAAATTATGTAAGCAGTCAGACAAAATGATAAAATAATGTACAAATTGGACATTTCCAAATAATAAAATAAATTAAATAAAAATGTAATAAAATAAATGAATAAAACTAAATACACACGTGGACAAAATTGTTGGTACCCTTCGGTTAATGAAAGAAAAACTCACAATGGTCACATAAATAACTTTAATCTGACAAAAGTAATAATTAAAAAAAATTCTATGAATGTTAACCAATGAAAGTCAGACATTGCTTTTCAACCATGCTTCAACAGAATTATTTAAAAAAAATTAACTCATGGAACAGGCCTGGACAAAAATGATGGTACCCCTAGAAAATACTGAAAATAATGTGACCAAAGGGACATGTTAATTCAAGGTGTGTCCACTAATTAGCATCACAGGTGTCTACAATCTTGTAATCAGTCAGTGGGCCTATATATAGGGCTCCAGGTAGTCACTGTGTTGTTTGGTGACATGGTATGTACCACACTCAACATGGACCAGAGGAAGCGAAGGAAAGAGTTGTCTCAGGAGATTCGAAAGAAAATTATAGGCAAGCATGTTAAAGGTAAAGGCTATAAGACCATTTCCAAGCAGCTAGATGTTCCTGCGACTACAGTTGCACATATTATTCAGAAATTTAAGATCCATAGGACTGTAGCCAACCTCCCTGGACGTGGCCTCTAAAGAGATCCAAGATGAACTTCATGCTCAAGGAACATCAGTGTCACATCGCACCATCCGTCATTGTTTGAGCCAAAGTGGACTACATGGGAGATGCCCAAGGAGGACACCATTGTTGAAAACAAATCATGAAAAAGCCAGACTGGAATATGCCAAACTACACGTTGACAAGCTACAAAGCTTCTGGGAGCATGTCCTATGGACAGATGAGACAAAAATGGAACTTTTTGCCAAGGCACATCAGCTCTATGTTCACAGACGGAAAAATGAAGCATATCAAGAAAAGAACACTGTCCCTACTGTGAAACATGGAGGAGGCTCTGTTATGTTCTGGGGCTGCTTTGCTGCATCTGGCACAGGGTGTCTTGAATCTGTGCAGGGTACAATGAAATCTCAAGACTATCAAGGGATTCTAGAGAGAAATGTGCTGGCCAGTGTCAGAAAGCTGGGTCTCAGTCGCAGGTCATGGGTCTTGCAACAGGACAATGACCCAAAACACACAGCTAAAAACACCCAAGAATGGCTAAGAGGAAAACATTGGACTATTCTAAAGTGGCCTTCTATGAGCCCTGACCTCAATCCTATTGAGCATCTTTGGAAGGAGCTGAAACATGCTGTCTGGAAAAGGCACCCTTCAAACCGGAAACAACTGGAGCAGCTTGCTCATGAGGAGTGGGCCAAAATACCTGCAGAGAGGTGCAGAAGTCTCATTGACAGTTACAGGAATCGTTTGATTGCAGTGATTGCCTCAAAAGGTTGTGCAACAAACTATTAAGTTAGGGGTGCCATCATTTTTGTCCACGCCTGTTCCATGAGTATTTTTTTTTTTATAATTCCGTTGAAGCATGGTTGAAAAGCAATGTCTGACTTTCATTGGTTAACAGTCATTGAATTCTTATTTATTATTACTTTTGTCAGATTAAAGTTATTTCTGTGACCATTGTGAGTTTTTCTTTCATTGACCGAAGGGTACCAACAATTTTGTCCATGTGTGTATCTTACCAAAATAGCAAATTAAGGAATACGAAACACAAATTTCCTAATCTCACTTTTTTCACAATATTAAGCTTTTGAAATGAATCCCTTCTGTAAGGTAACTTACGTATGTTTGAACAGTGTAGACTATTTCCTGTGTGAGATATGCTGTATATTCAGTTGCCCTGCAAATGACTCAGCAGAAAATAACATTATAACATACAGTATGTACAAGAGGTCTCACTTTACCATAAACTGTGTCCAGCAGAACAAATGTAAGAAACTACTATATTTTTTAGCCTCTAGTTTATTTGGTAATTATACAGTACAGTGGAACCTTGGATAACGAGCATAATTCGTTCCGGAAGTGGGCTCGTATTCCAAAACACTCTTAAACTAAATCATCATTTCCCATAAGAAATAATGAAAACTCAAATTATTCGTTCCACAGCCCCCAAAAATAAATACATAAAAATAATTAATACAATCTATAAAATGAAAATAAAACAAATTAATCTGCACTTTACCTTTAAAAAAAGTACAAATAAATCCTGACAGATAAGTGTTTCCATTGGTGCGCGCACGCTCCATGTGTGTGTGTGTGTGTGTGTGTGTGTGTGTGTGTGTGTGTGTGTGTGTGTGTGTGTGTGGAATTAGCCCCTTCCCTCGCCTCGTTTTACACAGTAGCATTCCTCCTCCCTCTCCCCACCTCGCTTTTTCACAACAGTTTCACAACAAACACACGCAGGAAAAAAGAAATCTCTCTGAGACTGACATGAGCGTATTTTAACAGACACACTTTTTAAGTTTTACCACAAGCGCATAAACACAGCGGAAACACCGGTTTAACAGAAAAAAGCGAGACGGCCCGGGGGAGGTGGGCAAGGTGAGAGAGTGACGCTCGGTGTCAAAATAAGAGTCGCATGTGTGAAGCATGATACTCGGAGCTCGTAAACTAATACTTGCTCGGTTTCCGAATAAAGAATTATTTAAAATCTTTGCTCGGTTTGCGGAACACTCGTAAACCACGTTACACGCAATCCGAGGTTCCACTGTATATGTTAACATTGCAACATTAAATAAAACAGCTATACTAACCGCGACATGTTTGCTTCACTGTCTACTATGGCTGAAGACAAACCCCTCCCCCCTTGACTCCATTGGTTATTGTTATTGTGGCTGATTGGTCAAACGGAGTCATGTGATTCTTGTTGCTACGTCTGATTGGTGAAACACAGTCATGTGGTAGATCACCAGCTGCATTTCTCTGGCAAAAACAAAGAATATCTAATGTGTAGAATAAATGGTTAGAAAAGTAACAACTCGAATTTAGCCGAATGTAGCGGAGTAAGAGTAGAGTTTCTTCTTCACAAATCTATTCAAGTAAAAGTAAAAAGTATGGTGAGGTAAAACTGCTCATATAAAAATTTTAAAAAGTTACTCAAGTAAATGTAATTTCAATTTATATATATATCAATACTTTTATACATATAGTATAGCAACTCTTTAGTTTTGAAATGTTTACACAAGTTTATCTTTTTCTGAAGTGTGTATACATTTTTAGCAGACTCTGTATGTATACTGTATATACAGAGAGAGAGTCACAATTGGCCAATGTGTGAATAGTTTAGAGCACACCACCTGTATGATTATAAAGGAACAGCAACATTTTACCACATGAACTGTGGTAACCGTATCAATAAAGAAATACTAATAAATAAATCGATTTTAGATTCAGCTAAATTGCCACATGTAAGAATCACGATACATCACTGAATCACTTTTTCCCCCATCTCAGAGTTGCAAGGGCTGTACCGAAATAAATGCAAAAGAATGGGCATAACTTTTTTTATTAACTGACACAGGTCATTCAAATCATGCATGTTAGTAGAGTAACTCTTCCTCTATACAAATGTATTACTCAATATAGTCTCCATCACGGGCGACGCATCGTTGAACTGAACTATCTTTTAAAATCCCCTTTATTGCAGTTGATTGTCTCAGAATGTCGTTGATGATTCCGTGGCGCATCAAAGGGGATTTTCAAAGAGAGTTGTGCTCAGCCATGGTGCAGACCATGTTGAATAGTACCTACAGTCTATAACACTATAGAGGAAGTGTTACTCTACTGCTGTACACAGTTTGAACTGCATATGTCAGCTAATAAAAAAGTTTTGCGTTACTTTCGGTAATTGTTGTAATTGAACAGCATTTACACCACTATTAAAATGTGAAGTGTAATACCAGGAATATAGAATATCATTGTTTTTCTATTACAGTATCGCACTGCATGCGGATTTACCTGCGCTGCATATGCAGGTGTAAAATATTACGACGAGAGAAGCTTCTAGAGTTGTACGGTAGCTTCTTGAATTTCGAATCGAAACTTTTATATGTCAGCGTAGACACCGTGGTATCATCATGATCACGTAGTGATCAGTCTGCATGTGTTTTTTACAGGATTGTGATATACTATGGTGGGATGCGTTTTGCACCGAGTTCTTCGAGGACGACGCGACCTTAACAGTCTCCTTCTGTCTCGAGGATGGACCAAAGACCTATAGTGAGTATCGTATATGATAATTTGCCGGACACTTTATCCGGGACGCAGTCTGTACGAGGACACGTGAGACGTCTCGGTGCATCTGTTTGTCTCTCTGTGTCTCGAAGGTGAATTGCAGATGTTGCTTAAACTGTGCTGTGATTCCAAATTGGTTGATTTAAAAGGCGTCGTGTTGCACACAACAGAGATGTTTACCAACACTGTCATCATCATCACGATCCCTCAGGCGCAGTGTCATTCACAAATTCCGGCGGGAGAGAGAGAGAGGCGAGAAACGGAGAAAAGAGAGAGAAGAGCAAGGGGGATAGGGAGAGTATATGTGTGTGTGTGTGTGTGTGTGTGTGTGAGGGGGAGAGGTAGATAGAGGAGAGATAGATGGAGGGATGGGGGTGTGCGTGTGTGTGTGTGTGTGTGTGTGTGTGTGTGTGTGTGTGTGTGTGTGCGCGTACACGCGGGGGGACTTCATTTCGCTTTTACCATCCTCATTCCGAATGTACGGGGCAAGACTTGATTGGCAGGTACGAGGTGATTAAATAAACATGCTGCTTCAGACTTCACACGCGTCTCCCGGCATGACTGACAACCGCAGAGCTCTAAGTAGTGTGTGAGTGTGTGTATGTGTGTGTGTGTGTGTGTGTGTGTGTGTGTGTGTGTGTGTGTGTGTGTGCGCAGTCTTTTGGACCGAAATCTCCAGCTCCACTCAGAAGACTGTTTATTTCAAATTTCTACCAGGACTCCTAAACCTAAACAAATCAACATGTTTCATTTTTAATATTAAATATATTAAGATACATTATTAAAATTCTATTTAATTCCCTTTTTTTTTTCTTTTTCCATTTTTCAGATTCCTTTTGAATCTGTAATGTTCTTACGATTACGATTATAGCCAACGTGTGCCTAATCCTAATCCTAACCCGGCACTCTTCCTCCCTCCTCATCTTCCTCTCTCTCTCCTCGTCTTCCTCGCAGCGATCGGACGCGCGCTGATCCCGCGCTTCTTCAGCACGCTGTACGAAGGCGGAGTGTACGAGCTGTTTTTCGAGCTCAAGCACACAAAAGAGTCATTCAACAGCTCGAGCATCACTGTAGACTGCCACCAGTGCACCATGATAACACAACATGGCAAGCCTACCTTCACCAAGGTACACACACATACACACACACACTTCACCTGTACACTAACTATCAGCAACCCTAGATAGGAGCTCTAGATGCATTCCTATATACATTTCCACATGTACATATATATATAAAAAAAAAATTTTCTTCTTCCTTTGGCTCACACACAAACCCGTCACTCTCTCATCCTCTTATACACACACACACATTGCACAGTGTGAGCAGTAATGTGTTCCTCCTCATTGTGAATTCAGGGCTGAGCTGCACAAAACAAAAAAGGAAAATATAGCTCCCTCTCTTTCTCTCGCCCCTCTTCCCACCTCTTGCTCCCCCCCACCACCACCACTCTCGCTCTCTCTCTCTCTCTCTCACACACACACACACACACACACACACACACACATAAACAGAATCTCTCTTCAGTTTTTTTTAACGTTTTTATATATTTCCTACAATATGTACGTATGTGTCACTGCACATTATTGTAAATGTAATTAGCAGTGGTTAATTACAGAACATCACATTAATGAGATATACTGTATAAAACCCAGTGTATTATAATTCATCCAGAATAAACTAGACATACAGTACGTACAGTCATGGGATGAATTCATGGTGGTTTTCGATGTCCTTCTAAGAGAACGACATTATATGATGAAAAAAAAAACAGATTCACGCATAAATTCTCAAACATGAACGATCAGAAGGTGTTAATTAATTTGCTATAACAGCAGCTTTGGCTGTAATTCACATCACAGCTAACACACGCCGTCTTTTGCATTATTCTTTCAGTAATTCCAAACAAGAACTTGAATCTAAGGGTAGTTTAGAAAAGATTGAATAAAATTGTAACAAAATAAAAAAGTTGGTGTTAAATTTCCCCATCAAATAAAGCGGCATTAGACAATCAGGTGCAGCTGTAGGTCGCGTATGTGGAAGAGGGTAGATAACGCTTTTACTTTTGTCGCTTAACATTAATGTCCGGGAGTAAGGGGTTCGAATCTCGGCTCGGGTCTCTGTGCCTGGACTTTGCATGTTCTCCCCATGCTCGCTGGATCATATAAACCTGATCCAGTGGTATATGATTATATGTGTGTGTGTGTGAGTGTATGTGAGTGGTTGCCTGTTTGTTGCCAGAGGTTGAGAGCCTCAGCAACTTAACTTTCCCTACAGCAGTATTCTCTGGCGTGAAACTGTAGGTCATTGGGGCCAACTTGGATGGATGAATGGATGGATGGATTGATGAAGGGATGTTTATAACAAAGAAAAATGTTTGATCGTTCAAATATGAAGCTGTTCAGAAATTTTTTTAAGCCAAGTCTCTCAATAAAATGCGTTCTATATTGATAAATCAAAAAGAACTGCGATGGTTTTATAGAGGAGTGAAAGAATAATAAGATTAAATAAAAAGCTTCTGTCAAAAAAATTGTACGGACGTGAACAGCACAAGGTCTCCGTTACAAAGTGTAAGACTTACAGTAACAGTAACCCTGAACTTTACCTGGTGTTATTACATATGTTTAATTGAAAAAGAAAGCTGTGTAACCTAGCTAGGTTTGATTTGACTTGACTAGTTTAGTTTCTTGTACTACATAAGAGCTAACAGATTTTTTCCCCCTGATGATCTTTACATTTTCTTCATGTCTGTCCCATAGTTGTTGTGTAAATTTTTCTTACAACCTGTGTTGATTATTACTTTACCTTGTTCAAGATTTTGAGCAATGTTTGACACTTTTTTCATATACAGCGGATGGCAAATTTGTATGCCGAGGTGAATTCTTAAGGTGAAAATTTGTATTGTGAAACGCAATTTCCCATAGGAAATAATGCAAATGCAGATAATCCGTTCCAACCACACAAAAATACAGTAAGTGTCATGTTAAGCACTATAATCCTATTTTTGCATACAAAAACAATCAAAACATTTAGAAAAGACAAGTAAATGAAGTAAAATATTAAATAAGTCAACTTTAAAGCTCACTAAACCTTAATTTCGGATTCTTCTTGGAACCGGCTGATTATTTAGTGGTGATTTTTTTCTTCATTTCTACTGAAAATGGCTCAGTTCTTCTTTCTTTCTTTCGTCCTTAATAACATTCATGGGACCCATGGCGCATATGGATTTATGCTTCACTAAATCTTGCCAAAATTAAAATAAATAAAGAAATAATACCACCAAAAAAAATTTTAAACTTCCTTCACTTGGCTTTTGATCGATGCAAACGAAATTTGAACGTGTCCCGGACGTACATGCAACGTTTGTTTCAGTGTGGTTTATTCATTCGTATGCCGAAAATGCTTCATATGCCAATGCAAATTTCTTGCAAAATTTTTATTCTTAAGGGCGATAATTCGTACAGGAGGCCATTCGTTTGCCGAGGTTCCACCATCCTAGCTAGTGCTGGTTCTCCAGAGAAAAATAATGTTTTTTTTTAATAGCTCTTTTGTCATAATGTTTAAAAAAAATGCTCCAACTCTGATCCATTAATTATTAACTAATAACTGTTAAATAAATGCTGGAAAACTGCCAAACTGTCATTATCCAAACATGCTAGTATTGTTCATACTTGAGAGCTATAAGAGCCAGCTTGCATGTCAGGTTATCTTACTTGGGTCTGATAGAATGTTTAAATATTAATGTTGCATTAAGTGTATTTTTATGTGCTTGGAATGCTCAGATTTCAGCTATACCACATACATAAAATAAGCATCCATTTACACTCTGGTTTTTCAAGGCTGATTCCATGAGCGTGGTGTAATTTGTATCCTTGGGATTTATACATTCACAAATATACAGTACTGTTCAAAAGTCTTGAGTTCCCCCTCATTTCTTATTCATTATTTTATAGGGTGCTATTACTTTTATAGGGTGCCATTCATATTCAAATAAATGAAAATGTTGTCGATTACAGAACCCTTGCAGCAGCCTCATTTCCCCTCTCGTCTGTTTCAACCACTCAGGACTCAGCATCACCAGTATACTAACCACTGGCACATGTTTCTCACTGCTTCATGTATTACTTTTTTTCTTCAATGTTTGAATTATCCATAGGTCACTGTGTGGCGTAACACACAAAAAAACATTTTTGAAACTGCTCAGGTACAGGGACTGGACTGAAAAAAAAAAAAAGCCTCGAGTACTGTCTCAAGACTACATTAAAAATGCAAGAAAGAAAGTCTGGCTCTTTGAAAGCAAAATATGAAGAAATAAGTGACTTTTGCGCAGTACTGTAAAAAAAAAAGAAAAAAAGTTTTGATCTGATTTTACTTTACTTGGTAAAGTGCCTTTATGTGCGAGATAAATCACCTAGAACAGTAATATATATAGCATTGTGCTTGACTTTTTTTTTTGTACATTTGTACAACCAAAGTTTATTTTCGTACGCATCAAGACTTTAAATTAAAATAATTTTCATAATATATATATCATATTTGCTGTAACATGTGACTCCATGCCTGAAACTTATCTTCCAATGAATCATCCTTTATAAGTATTAATAATGTACATTTCCCATTCACAGTCACTCATTTCTGTGAGCCGAACACAGTCACCTGCATGAAATGTTTGGAATCGTCCACAAATCACATGTTCAGCAGGAAATTACATCATGCACATTTCCTGATGATCCAAGAAAAGAGATAAATAGCATTCTCTTGTTTTTTTTATTTATTTTATTATTATATTGGGAGATTATCTTTCAAGTTCACCTTGAAATTATAATTCTGGTAGCCACATTTTGAATGTTTGACTACACAATTTCTTAGACTCAGTGTTGACAAATGATTAGGATTTTTGTATTATTATTCCTTAATTTTTTGGAATTGCACGGGCTAAATGGCACCCCAATTATGGGATCACACTCAATTCTACAGTTCAGATTGTAATCGGGTGTAAAGTAGCCGTGTGGAAAGTTGAAAGATACTTGGCAAGTGTTCAGGTTTGAACTGGAAGAATCTTAGCTTTAAAGGAATTGTATATTCAATGTGAGAACCCTTTCAGACACTGATATAGATATACAGTAGATGTCTGGTTTGATCATAAAAGCTGTTCATTTTAGGGTCAATTATTAATATGCATAAATAGGTTTTGATGCAGTTGTCTTTTAATGGGGTTTATAGGGAAATATCAATTAAAGAAGTAATAAAGTTCTTAAGTTTGCATGAAATTCACCTTCTATAAACAGTATTTTTACATTTCCTTTTACATGATATGCACCATGTAATGTACAGTATAATAATCCTATATAGTCACTATACGCTATATCACTGTACTATGTCTTGAGATATAACCAACTTTGCTCTTTAGTAAATTGCTTTTGGAGAATTAAATATAGATTTGGGGGGGGGGGGGACTTAGATTCGAGCTAACTAGCACTAATACTTATGTGTATGCGTGTGTGTGTGTGTGTGTCTGTGTGTGTGCACGCATGTGTGTGTGGAGGCATTGATTAGAGTGCGTCTGCTGGGATTACATCCCGCCTGTTGCCATGCCAACCTCTCGGTTACCCACCGTTCCTCCGGCAACAGAATGTTGGGGTTCAGAGTTCCAAATAGAGAAATTTCTCCTCTGAAATTGCCAGTTTAATGAGTAAATCATTTTCCCTGGATTTGAAGCGCTGGCTCGCCGAACAGAAAACAACATAGAGGATTTTAAAAAGTCAGTAAGACGTTCTGCATTTCACTTAGTTATTAGAGATTGCCTATTAAAACATAATTAAATGTAATTTATTCATTAAAAAGTACACAATAAACTAGAGGACATAATAATAATTTATATATATATATATATATATATATATATATATATATATATATATATATAAGTTATTCTTATTTCTATTTTATTTACATATTTGTTTCGTTTCATTGCTTATCATTATTTATTTCTGGCTGAGTGCCTGCAAACTCACTCCATCATTCTCTGTCACGTTTGTGCTTTTCTCTTTCTTTGACGTTACGCTGCTCATACTGAACACAGATTATATCCACTTCTAAATTATGATTGTCCTGATTGAATTCTGGATTTGCGACAGAGTTGCTTAAACATGCATGAAACATACTTTATTAATCTTTTATCAAGTTGTATGTAAATATTTTCAAAGGCCAAATTGAATTGAAACACCAGATTTGCAGACATTTTGGAGTTTTTTCTGCATAAAAGGCAAAGCACAAAGTGCACTGAAGGGCCAGATGAGTTAAAGGTCCCATGTTTTGACACAGTGAAAAAGGTCTGTGTTCTAACAGAGCTCCCCCAAAGTGTGTGTTAATGCTCCAACTGAAATAAAATTCATAAAACTTTATTTCCCTCCTCCTCCAAACTTTCCATATCAGTCTCTATGTAAATAAGCATCTGATAAGCCACGCCCCTCAACAGACCAGCAGAGCTGAGCGAGACGCCAAAGGAGGGTCTTTTCTCATATGATGTATATATTATATTTAAGCAATATCTAATGAGACAGAACGCTGTTGCGTTGAATATATCAGCACAGCTCTGATGCGCCCGTAGGTATCACAGTCGTGCTGATAATCAGTAAAACAGCAGATTTACAGAAGTTTTGGAATTTTCTTGTGTAATCAGTTATTGAGCTCCACCAACACAAATAGATCTGCAACTGGACCGGAACTTGACAGTTGCTAAGCAACACAATGTCCATCCTTCCGGTGTAGTTCCTTACAATGTAGCGATAAGTTGGTGAACGACACTTGGTGCCATCAACAATTGTTAGAACACAGATTGACTGATATATATATAGTTTAACATTCCAGTGCTGTCGTACTCTATATAGCACTCATGGAATGCCTCTTGTCCAATTAGATTCCTTGGTAGTAACTGTTGTATAATTTCTGTTTTACAACTGCACTTTCGACCTTATAAAACAGTTATAGAAAGGGTTTATTTTGGGTCATTGCACACAGATGAGGATGGGTCCCCTTTTGAGTCAAGGTGGTCTGAGAGTTTTTCCATCATTACCGTCACTTCCACCTCGCTCATTAGGGAAGAACTGATTAAGCTAAAAATTTGAAACTTCTCTAACATTTATCGTTTTTATCTAAAATTTTATTTCAGATTTTTTTATAACAGAAATGTAAAAATGTACAAAAAATGTACACAATGTGTTAAAAATGTATTTGTGACAATGTCCATTGTTAAAGGCGCAATACAAATAAATCTGAATTGAATTGTATATGAAGTCACATTAGGTGTTTAAACACTAGCCAATATAAAAATGGGAAGACACATGTTTTGTTTGACCATTCTGAATATCTGAAAATGACTCAAAGTAAATATCGAATAATAGATTTATACCTTTATAGTGTAATATATCTTACAATAATGCAGTTCTGCCACTGCAGTGCATCAGCTTCCATAGACACACATGAACTCTTCCTTCTTTTATAGGGTGCCATTACTTTTGACTTAATTAAACAAGAAGTTTAATTTATTTTACTTTTTTATTGCTTTCATTCAAGTCCTGCATATGAAATTCCATTCAGTTTCATAAAAAAAAAAAATCATTAGATGAGAATTCAGATGATGTGTATATACTGTACAGTAAAATGGCATCATACAGTATGTTACATTTTCTTATGTAAACAAACTGAATTTTTCTGAAAGTCACATTTCTTATTTATTAGCACCGGAAATATGTAGTCGGTCATAAATCTTTTTCCATCTACATAAACGAGTACGATCTGTTTCACTGCACACTATGCCACTGTTTTAACTCACTGTGCATTTATTCTCCAGGTGTGTACAGAGGGCCGTCTGATTTTGGTGTTCACCTTCGATGACCTCATGAGAATCAAGACGTGGCACTTCACCATCTCACACTACAACGAGCTCATTCCTCGCAGCATGCTGGCCGTCCATGTGAGTCAGATAAAGCAACCGGACTGTTCACACGTGAATCCGATGTTTTGACGCTTTGTGTGCTGTGTATTAGACATTGTTTGACACTATGACTCAGGGATCAACCGAATCCCAATTCATACTGATCCTTTGGCCTTTTGAAGTGAATGTTTCAGGCTCATGAGTCCCATTTACTTTGTTCATAAAACTCTAGCACTATTAATGAGTCTTTTTATATTCTTAGACCATATTAATCAGGCTAATCTGATTGAGTCAAAGGGTTTTAGAAGCCAGATAGTGTTTTTTTTTTCTTGTCCTTCATAAGTCTACTGCTGTTCTTGTGAGTTCCTTTTTAATTAATTTAGGTATTTGTCGTGATCACTAGAGGAAGTTGTAACCAGGCAACTAGTAATGATATTGAATAAGGAGGTTGGGTTAGTGTGAATGACCAGCAGGGGTAGATAGGTGTGCCTTTGCGAATTTACTCTAATTAGTTTCTTAAATTCTCTTTAAAAAAAGAACAAGTGGGTGATTTGCAGTGCGGAAAAATTGTTAAAAGCCAGTTTCGCAGCATTTTTTATAATAGAAGTACCGGACTGATTTGGCCGAATTTTACGACCTACTTTTAGGATTTACAGTAATAATTGTTTTTATTAGATTTTACTGATTTGCTATTGCTATGGAAGAGGAAGCAAGTTCCCAATCACTACACTGTAAACCCTAATAAGTTGGCAAAACTCAAAAAAAATTGAGGTAATCAGTTACGTCAAATTTTTTTAAGTAATGAGGCTTCCAATTTTAAGTAAACAGAACTATCAATTTTTTTGTTTGTTGAATTTGTTGCAAATCAAATAAATTGTTGTTGCTGTCACCACAGCAGACAATCCGGTCCTCATACAAGCTCATGACAGGTTTTACACCAGATGCAACCCTCCCATTTGATCTGGGTTTGGGACAGGCACTTAATCCAGTTGTTGGGAATCCAACCCGGGCCTTTCGCATGGCAGGAGAAACACCTATCACTGAGCCACCAGTGCCCTATTGCCCTGATGACGTCAAACGAAAAATCACTAGTCTGAAAGATTTAAAGTTGGTGGAACTTTAAGGTGACAGTTACTGTTACTAAAGTACTTACAGTTACTTAAAATATCTAATCTGTTCAGCTATCTTGAAAAGTGTCATTTCTACAAACTCATAAATACCAAAAAGTTCCAAATACTCATTAAGGTCTATTAGTTTGAACTAACAGTAATTATTTAAGTTAACACTACTCAATATGTTTAATTACTTTGAACATTAGGGTTTACAGTGTACAAGTATTGCCAGTTTTTATTGTTAGATAATCAGGTTCGTCATCTAAAGTATATGGAAGTTGACAACTCAGGAAGTTGTGATAATTAGCTGGTTCATGGAATCAGCTTACAAAATGTTGTATAACTTTACAAACAAAAAAAAGTGCAGTACAGGAGGTATTCCAAAAACCAAGGTTGGAAACTTGATCTGTTGTATGGATGCCCCGAATGAGTCAAGTGCAACTCGTTTGCAACAATCCTCTTGTGTTTTAAATGTTTTTCCAAACCTGAGTTGTTCAATTCTAACCAAAGATAGTTCCAGAAAAGATTATTATTATGCATCTTTCCAAACGGACACTGATACTAAAGTTACTTTGTTCACCATATGTGCATGTGATTCAGCTGTTATTAGATGTGTCGAAAGCTTTAGGGCTGACTCATAGATTTCCCTGCCTGGAATTAGTGAATCAAACTCGAACAACTTGAAAGAGCTAATTCCTATAAATATACTGTATGTACAGTACTGTGCAAAAGTCTTGAGTCACCCCTCATTTCTTCATATTAAGTGAAATGACGTTGATTAGAGAAATAGGAATAAATGTTTTATTGCAACAGGCAATAAAAAAAAGTCCCTAAAGATGCAATGTAGCCCTTAAAAACCAATGTGTTACTATGTTTATATACAGTAGTGTGCAAAAGTCTTAGGCCCCATATTATCTGTAGTACAAATTTTGTTATATAAGTTTATTATGTCTGCCTTATTATGTACAAGACCATTCCCTACAAAGATACACTAAAATTCATGAATAAATAACATTACAGAAGAATATGTCTGTATGCCTGTAAAGAAAGTGACATATTACATGACGGAGCAGTTTTCAGATGGGAAAGAAAAAAAAATCAATAATGTCGACTCCTGGGTTTTGCATGAAAATAGAAAGGAGCGAGTGTGACAAAGTTACCAAAAGAACTCATATTCTCCAGCATGCTCAGTAAAACCTAACAGATACTACAGATAATATGGCGCCTAAGACTTTTGCACAGTACTATATATATAGGTCAGGATTGTGCAATATAGAGTTTTATAACTATAAAAACATGATTGAGCAAAAACACATGACTATATTTCTATGACCAATAATAATAATAATAATAATAATTTGACAGTAACAGTTTTAAAAGTAATGATAAGATGATTAAGTAAAAATTTTGGACACAAGTTTGAGTTTATTTCCTAAATTTAAAACAATACAGAATTTTTCAAAACTATAAAATAACATGTATATCATTAGGTACAGTAATTAAGTAACAACAACAATAGTTAGTTGTTATTTTAAAATTAATGATTACTTTGATTCTACCTGACATATCTGAAAACCCAAATACACACTTTGATGTCGGGGGCCTCTCTATCGGCAACATTTATGTAACAACCTCAGCAGCAACCTCATTTCCCCTCTCAGCATTCAGCATCAGCAGTATACTAATTACCGGCGTGATCGTCTGTCCTCTGCACCAGTTTCTCACTGGTTCATGTATTAAGTGACTGGTCAGATATAGTGACTGGACTGAAAATGAGTTGCCAAAAACTTGCCAAAAATGAGTTCCAAAAAGTCCTTCAGGAAGCCTGGAGAGGTATTGCTCAAGACTGCATTAAAAATAGAATAAGTCTGTTTCTTTGGAAACAACGTACAGTATGAAGAAATGAGCAGTGGCTCAAGAGTTTTCGGGTGTGAGTAACAGACCCAAAAGTTTTTTTGGACACAAGTTTCAAAATTATGATATAACACATATAGATAATTAAGTAATCACAACAACAGTCAGTTTTTATTCTAAGACACAAAGGTTGGAACACTTCTTGCAAGAACAGTATTGTCAAGTGCAGTTGCAAAACCCATCAAGCACCATGATGAAACTGGCTCTCATGAAGACCTTCCAAGGAACGCAAGACCAAAACTTATCTATACTGCAGAGGAGAAGTTCAATTATAGTCTCAGTCATCACTAATTACCAATCGGCACCTCTGATCAGAGCCGTTATAAAGGCTTTACAGATCATAAGTAGCACATACATCTCAATATCAATTGTTCAGAGGAGATTATTGCATTTTTTGGACAAACACCTTCACCGTTGCTTTACAGTGTAGAAAGAAATAAAAATAAGGAACGACCATGAATTTAGAAGTTGTGTCCAAACTTTTGACTGGTACTGTATGTATGTATTGCTCTGGGTTGCATAATGCACATGCTTCATGTCAAGAAAATTTTCTAGTTTTTTAAACCCAGCAAGTTGCCATACAGTACATAGGGCTGACATTTTGTCAAAAGTAGCACAAGATAATATGTTCTGATCGATAAGGACGGACCGACTTTTCTCCGTCCTAATGTGCTATGCCTGTTCCATAATTGGTTGTTGCAGCCCTACAAATGTTTTATGAGCATTCCAAAGTGTTTAAACTAGGCTGCTATTTTTGTGCGCCAACACCATGTAGAATCTTAGTTGACAAATAGTTGACATAACTGTATAAAATCTGAAAACAAGGTCCAAACCTACATGAGAGGAATTAAGCAAATAACATTAATAAAGTGATAATTATTGTATTAAACATGGACCATTAATAGGATTATTATTATATATGTTTTTTTTTTGTTGTTGTTGCTTAAGATACCATAATGTTAATATCGGTGCTTATAACGTTGATTCAGAAGGCTGCCGTATGACAAAATTCCTCTGTGTTATTTTTATCAATCGAGGTGAAACCTTCTAGTGGCGCTGTTGGGCTGTTGCCATAGCAACATCTCTATTAATGAATTAGAGACGTATCGGGCCGGAGTGGCTGGAGAATAGCAAACAGAATAAAAGGAGTGTGTGTGTGTGTGTGTGTGTGTGTGTGTGTGTGTGTGTGTGTGTGTGTGTGTGTGTGTGTGTGTGCGTGTGTGTGTGTGTGTGTGTGTGTCTCCCTGCCAAGGCGCAAGACCCTGGAGCTCTGGAGCAACTGTCCAAAAACATCAGCAGAGTGGGACTAACCAATCTCACGCTGAACTACCTCAGAGTAAGACACAGACTAGATCAAGACACAAGATCTCTCATACAGTGCGCATGCATGTGCACATGAGCATACAATGCATACAAAAAAATGTACAGGGCTAAATTGCATTACTTGTGTGTGTGTGTGTGTGTGTGTGTGTGTGTGTGTGTGTGTGTGTGTGTGTGTGTGTGTGTGTGTGTGTGTGTGTGCAGCTGTGTATGATCCTGGAGCCAATGCAGGAGCTGATGTCAAGGCACAAAACATATGGCTTGAGTCCCCGAGACTGCCTGAAGACATGCCTCTTTCACCAGTGGCAAAGGATGACAACACCACCAGGTATCACACACACACACACACATAATAACCTTGTTTTGTTTTGTTTTTTGTTTTGCCCAGACCATTTTCCATGCCCCACCCATCTGTAGGGAATAATAACCAAATGATCCATTGTGTCTTTACCCTTTTCCCCCTGAAGCCCTCATTTCTTTTACTTTGTTCTTATGGAAGTACGTATGATCATGAAATTTACGGTTTCGCTCCCCGTAAACATGTTTCACAGTCATGATTAACACTTCAAAGTCCAGAGTACAGATTGTCAGGGGTATTGTGAAATTCTGCAATAACACATCCTGCCTAATTAATGAGCCTTGTGACCGTGGGATTGTTATTTCTGCGCTGTTTTACTGTTCTTTAAACACTCTCCCAATCTCTTCTCAATAAAAGGCATGAAAAAGAAAATAATACTCAACATGTTCTTTTTCACTCAGTGTTTGATAGGTTTGCGTATGTATCTGGTGTCATTAGGTCTGTAATCAGTTTTATGCTTTTTTTTAACTATGAATGAATTTGTAAGTGTGTTAGTTAGTGTTAATACAGTACTTCTTACCTGACTACATGTTCTTTTAATTATAGTCGGACCTTCGCCTAACTTTAAGACCGAAATTTTTCAGTCAAGTTCCAAAAAATGTAAGTACTCATCCATAAATCTACCCATCCGTCCAATCATCCATTCCTCTTTCTGTTCTCCATACCCATCTTTCAATCATCCGTCCTTCCATTAAGTTAACCAATCGATACATCCATCCATCTGCAGATCCATCAACCATCAATTTCTCCAGCTATTCTTCATATCTATCTTCTAATTGTTTATTCATCCATCAATCCATTCATTCATCCTTTTATTTAGCCAACCATCCGATACATCCAACCATTCATCCATCTACATGTAGATTCCATCCATTTGTCCAACCAAACATTTATTCATCTATTCCCTATATTCATAATCCAATAATTTATTCATCCATCCTTCTATTTAGCCATCCAAACAATACATCTATACATCTACACATACGTCATCCATCTGTCCAACCATCCATTCATTCATCTATTCTCCTTATGAATCTGCCAAGCCATCACTGATCCATCCATCATGCAGTCTTCAAATCCATCCATTTTTTTTATTTAGACCAATCAATACACCCTTTCAGTCCATCCCTTTGTCCAACCATCAAGTCACCCATCTATTCGTCATATTTATTTGCCATTCATATATCCATCCATTCATCCATCAAGCTACTAATTCATCCATCCTTCTATCTACCTTCTCATCAATCTGTCCAAAATTCCATTCATCCATGTATTTTTTATTTCCATCTGCCATTTAATCGTCCATCCATCCATCCATCCTTCTATTTAGCCATCCAATCAATACATCCATTCGATTACCCATCTGCTGTTCAATCATCCATCCATCCATTTACAATTCACCCATTCAGCCTCTCATTTAGCCTGCCAATCAAAGCATCCATCCATCTTCACATAGATTCCATTCAGCAATCCATTTGCCAATCCATTAATTTAGCCATACAATCAATACATCCATCCATTTCCCTATCTGTCCATTCACGCATTTATTCTTTTATCCATTTGCAGTCTATCCATTAATCTACAAATACATCCATCCAACCTTACACTTAGCCTTTCAATCCATCCATCCATCTACACATAGTTTAGCTTCCATCCAGCAATCCATTTACCCATTCATTTAGCTGTCCAGTCAATATATATATTGATCCATAGATTGATCTGTTCAACCATCCGTTCATCACCTGTTTTTCATATCCATTCTACATCTTTCAATTATCCATTTATTTCCAGTCCATCCATTCATCCTTCCATTTAGCCATCCAATGAGTGTTTTACATTTCATTTATCTGTCCAACAATCTGATCCATAAAATGTATTCTTCACATTTGTCTTCCAGTCATCCATCCATTCATCTACTTAACCATCCATTTATTTATCTATTCTCCATATCCATCTTCTAATAAATTACTTTGTCCATCTCTTCATTCATCAATACAAACATTCCATCTATTTGTTCATCCTTTCATTCATCCTTTCATTATCAATAAAGTATTGACGCTGTAAATTGTAAAATTGCTGTAAATTGCATGTATTACACCCTTTTCCCTTCATTGACTGACAGCGGAAGCAGCCAAACCAACAGCGAAAAGAAGAAGAAGGCGGAACTCTGCCGGCAGCGCGTCCAACAGCAGCGCAGGAAACAGCAAGAAACGCAGCCCAGCCAACAGCTTCAGCTTGCCCACACAGGTACGTCAATGAACATGCACGAAACACACACACATAGTGATACAGTGATGTGAACTGCTCACAACAACATGCTAGACTGAATAACCTGTGTGTGTGTATGTGTTTGTGTGTCTGTGTGAATGGGTTTTAAGGATGAGCTGTTTTCTAGATAGTTAGTCCAACTGATAACTATTGCTGTGAAGTTTTTTTTTTAATCAGTTACTAATTCTAATATTGATTTGATTCTAAAAGACTGATATTTATAAAACTGTAATTGTTCTTGCCAGTACCTGATAATATGCTTTTATTTAACCCGTTTAAATGATGTGTTTGTAATTGATAGCAATTAGTTCTAATTGATTTGATGATAATTAGTGCTGTCCGTCTCTGGTCCCCAGCCCAAACGCGTCGCCGGTGAATCGAGGGGTGGCGGGTGGCTGGAGGCGGAGCTTAGGTAGGTGAGTGACATGTGCAGATGGCTATCGCACAGCATGTGCTGCCTTAACGATCCAATTAGCAATGCGAACAAGCTTAATTGGCGAACATGTTGGAGGTATGCTTTGTCTGAATGGGCTAATTAAGGAGCAAAGAGATAGCGTCTGTAGACAAGGATGTGTGTGTATGTGTGTGTGTGTGTGTGTGTGTGTGTGTGTGTACCTATCATTTTTTTCTGTTTGTCCCTTCCCATCGTTCTCATTCAAACTTTAAGTCTACATTGCTAATTCACTTGTCTGGCATGCGACATGTTTCGATTAGAAATGGTACAAGTTTTGCCTGCATTCATATTAGGCAGTGTGTTTCTAATCTTGGTTTCCCTTCCTCTCTCTTTTTTTTCCGTCTCCCACCCCCTTCCTCTACCTGTCTCTCTTTTTGTCTTTCCCCCTCTGTCTCTCTCCGTACCTCCCTCCCCCACTGTATTGCGCTCTCTCTCTCTCTCTCTCTCTCTCTCTCTCTCTCTCTTTCGTTCTCATCCACCCCCTCCTTTACCGCCCTCTCTCTGTCCCTTACTCACTCTCATCTAATTCAATTCCGAGCCGCATTATTAGAATGACCATACCAAGATACATTATTACATTATACTGTATTCCTCCATATTTGTCCATTTGTCAAATAAAATAATTCGAAATGGCATTCTACATCTGTTCTAATATACGCATATGGAAATAACATTTCTACACAAAGAACATAGAGACACGGGATTATATTTACCCATGTGCACCGTGAACACTGCTGGAGCTCTTTAAATAGTTGAAGGGTCTGGAGGTCAGGGAAGCAAAAACTAACAAATTTCACTATTTAAGTGTTTCTGATATTAATGGATGAGCAAGAAATATATATATATATATTTTTTTTATATTTAGAATCAAATATATAGTTAGATTTAGTTGCCTATAATATTGTGGTTTGATTAAATGCAGGACAATTTAACCTAGATGTTATAATATAGGAATTGTTTTTTAAATTAAATGTTTAAGAAAAGGAAGAAAAAAAAACAATGTTTTGAAAATTCTTTAGGGAGTTTCTACGTGTAGGCTCTAGAATTGTTTAAATTGTAGCCTAAAGACATACTGAACATGGGGTGTAACACAGGAGGGATTCTATTATTTTATACATTGCAAGGTTCATTACATGATATATAGACAGCCAGATATGATATGAAATATGATATACGATATTATACACAATATATGATTTGATATGATGCAATATGAATTATGATATGAGTCCAGACGGACTTATATAAGTCTCCATCAATAAATATTGATTATTAGGTTATTGTCTGATATGATACGATACGATATGAAATAAATGATATGATGCGATGTGATTTTTGATATGATATGAAAAATATCATATGATACAATACGCTACTATACCATGATATGATATTGCCACCTGCTAACTTTCTTTGCTTACAAAGCGACACGGCTCACTTTTCATGGTCTAAATGAAACTAGATGTAGGATCGAACTCTGTGGCTAAAGTTTTGTCAATTTGTAATAATCGAATAAAATGCCGTTTTTATAAATAATTTATGCGCTCTCAGGCACACAGACACCTATACACATCATATTTTATGGTATAATATTTACCTAATACTCATTTGCCAAGAGGAGCTTCATTTAAAGCAGTTGTACAGTATACATTATATACTACATATTATATATGTATAATATTTATACACACATATATATTTGTAGAATATGAATCTGATCTGTTGCTGGGTGCAAAGAAAAATTCCAGTAGTAAAATAAAGCTGCTTACTTTAGTTATAGTTTCTTATGCTCCAAAGGACTTGATTAAAATACCTACATCTCAACAAAGATAATTGAATCATTGAAATCAACATGAGCTGGATCTAATTGAATGATTCTGTCTGCTTGGATTGCATGATAGACCTCTTAAAGATTTGTTCCAAGGTCAGAGTTTGGACGGCACAGTTTATTTCTTAACCGCGCAAGAGCGTATTCATTCATTGTCAGGACGTTTAACAAACTTTCTCTTTGTCACACTTTTCTCCATTTTTTTTCTGCTCCTTCTTTGTTTCTGTACATCTCCTTTCTGTGCCTCCCTCCCCCTCACTATACCTCCTTCTCTCTCTCTCTCTCTCTCTCTCTCTCTCTCTCACATGCACTTCTCTTACCCCTCCCTTTTTCTCCATGTCTCTCAAAATTCTATTAAAGTCAAATCAATGCAATGTATCTTTACTTGAATTACCATACTAATATAAAGTATAATCATATAATATGGTATTTTACCCACACCCTAATCTGGGAATACAGAAATATATTCATGCACACTCCGACTATTTAATGACTGCTACTGTAATCTCAGTGTGCCCACACACTTTATGTAAGTACAGTATAGAAAATCATTTCAGTTTCTCTCTGACACGATGTTCAACAATTTTTTTCCCCTTTTTTCTTTACTTTCTTTCTTTCTCTCTCTCTCTCTCTCTCTCTCTCTCTCTCTCTCTCTCTCTCTCTCTCTTTCTGCCCGTCTCTGTGTAGGATGTGATGGTGGTGGGGGAGCCCTCTCTGATGGGAGCCGAGTTGGGAGACGTGGACGAGCGTCTGATCACCAGGCTGGAGAACGAGCAGTACGACCCTGCTGGCGGTCTCCGGGACGACGGTCGCCATGACTACACCAACTCGCAGGCACTCGGCAACAGCAACCGGGACGGCGAGCCCACCGTCATGGCGATGCAACGGCCGGAGTAACGGGAGCGCTAACGGGAAAGGATCGAGCGAGGGGTGTGAGAGCGTGATCATCTGGGGATGTCGAGAAGGAATTTGTGCGTGTATGTTTGTGTGTGTGTGAGAAAGAGAGCTATGACTTATATGACAAATGAGGTCATCCAGTTTGTATAACTATTACAATGGCTTTAATGGCATTTTTTTCTCAGTCTCCATATCATAAGAAAATGATAATCATGAAACATACATTCCCATTTCATATCAAAGCTTTATAAATAAGCAGCGCTATCAACTACTTTCATACCAGGATTTTTAATCTTTTCTGTAATGATTCAGCTGTTCTGTAATGTTCGTTTCGGCTTTCCAAAATTGACTTTAAAATGTCTACTTTGTGAGTGTTGTGATGTTTTTTGATTTTTTACTGCTGCAAAATCTGCCACGGCAGATTTTTTTTGTTCCCCTCCCTTTATTACTTAATTGTTTAAGGCATAATGTAAAATACCTGCAGGTATATGTATTTACCGTTAAGTGTGTATTTTCTGTATGCTTTTCGACTATTTGCATCAATAAATTGTGTTTGGTTATGAGAACAGGCTAAGGCCTTACTTGCTTATTTAATATTCTTTAAATCATTGACGAATTAAAATAAAACATTTTCAATTACCTGAGGAAAACCGTGTGGGGAAATTATTTAACAATGTTAGACCTATCATTACGGTGTACTGTACATTTGATTGCGGAGGTATGCAGCCCTGTGATTTACTCTACACGTGCTCTTACTGAAACTCCAACTCACTGTCGTATTAGGCCAGTTCAATTTCTATTTGTCATCTTATCCTAATTGTATGCAGCGTAATGAGTGCTCTAAAGTATATAAAGTTAATCTCTTCAAACTTTTCTTATATAACCTGCTTACTTTTTAAATTGACCTATTTTCATTGAAAAGGACTTCTCATTCTTACAAGAAATGTTACCATGTACATGCGGTACATGGTTCTACTACATACTGTACTATGCTAATATGGAACACATACCAAGACACTGTCAAAAAAATGTTTTATATGTTTATGTACTAGGCGACACAGTGGTGTAGTGGGTTGTGGGTTCATGGAGTTTGCATGTTCTTCCCGTGGTTGGTGGGTTTCCTCTGGGTACTCTGGTTTTCTCCCACAGTCCAAAGACATGCTGATTAGGTTGATTTGCTTTCCCAAATTGTCTGTGTGCATATGTACAGTACCCTGCGATGCATTTGCACAATGTCCATGGTGTACCCTGCCTTGTGCCCTAAGTCTCCTAAGTCACCTGTTATAGTACTCTCCAAAGGTTACTACTCAATACTTTGGTCTATGGTACCTATTGGGTACCATAGTGGCTACTAAAGTTCTAGGTATCTAATACGGAATGTTTGTACAAACTGTACGACATAGATACTGTTTCCTAGTGCATTCTACTGATACAGTATAATACTGGCAGTACCATATTAGGCACCTGCTGAACTTTATTATCCACTGTGGTACCAAAGTATTGTGTGGTAACACAGTATACTAGTATTGTGTAGTAACTATAATGGGTGAAATTGGACTGCAGAGGTTATTATGTAAATATTACCATTATGGGACATAAACCAGTGTCCTGTTATGTGTTTCATAGTACCATACTACAGTACCTGTTACTGTAGTATGGTACTATGAAACACTGTACTATAGTATATGCACTACTGTACCACAATATGTACCAGTAGTCAAGTCAAGTCAAGTCAATTTTATTTATATAGCGCTTTTAACAATTGACATTGTCGCAAAGCAGCTTTACACAATAAAAAGAAGTAAGTTTGTATGCAATGTGTATGAATCAAAATGATAAGATTGTCCCTGATGAGCAAGCCGAGGGCGACGGTGGCAAGGAAAAACTCCCTGAGATGGTAATGGGAAGAAACCTTGAGAGGAACCAGACTCAACAGGGAACCCATCCTCATCTGGGTGATAACGGATAGCAGGGATTGATCAGCATAATAATGTGTACTGGAAGTTCAGTATAACAGGAGATGTGTTTAAAATTAAAATTAAAAGGAGTCCAGTTTGTTCCTGGAGGCTCAGGTAGACTGTAGGAGATTCCAGTCCCGAGCTATCGAACAACTGAAGTCACAGGTCCCCAGAGCATCAATCGATGACAGGACAGTCTTCATGGAAACCATCCCCAGCCACCACATGAATCCAGGCAGACCACACGGGGCATCCATGCGACGAGATCTCCAACCAGAAGCAGGACTCCAGGACGGAGTAGTGTGTTATCATGTACCATTGGACTATCATGGTATCCATACCAAGGAAAGATTTCTTGTGGGAAGTCAAAATGAACATGTATTTCTGCTGAAGATGTACAACAAGTACCAAAAAAGAGTTGGAACTGAGGAGTTTTCCAGATTTTATTGTTTTTACAGTCTCTCATTATATCCTGGTGGAACCTCCCACCTTGCTCTACTGAGTATGTACCCATGTCCCCCTTGAATTTATCAAGTTAAGGGGCACCCTGCAGCCCATTCCACCATAGTTCTTTACCAGACTCCCAACCAGCTCCTCACAGATTTGCGTTTGCCCTGGAAGCCCTGAACCACTGCAACAAAGCTGTCCCATGCTTCATCCTTCTCTTTAGTGACTTTCATGGCTAGTTTATTGCACTCCAGGATCTTTACATGCGGTCCAGTAATGACACTGGCATTGACTTTTGCTTGAGACAGCTTTAGGAAAAACATGATGAAGATCC
Source organism: Clarias fuscus (assembly GCA_030347435.1). Taxonomy (NCBI): domain Eukaryota; kingdom Metazoa; phylum Chordata; class Actinopteri; order Siluriformes; family Clariidae; genus Clarias; species Clarias fuscus. The sequence goes on along the minus strand of CM059225.1, from coordinate 12,044,488 downwards.
CTACTCCTGTTCTAGAGCTGTGACAAATTGTTTCATAAGCCCCAATTTGAAGTGTAGTGGAGGCATCAGCACCTTCCAAGAGTCCAAAAATGATTCCCACTTAATGTTGTTCCTTACCCCACAAACTAAGTCTGCTGTGGTCATCCCCCCATTTTTATAGTGCACCACACGCCAATGGAGACTCCTTGCTCATTGAGCCCTGCATCGATCAGCACTTGCAAAAAATAAATGTATGCCCTGGAGGTTTTTGGGAACCGCATCTTTAACTTGAGCAGTGCGGTACCACCCCTTGAGTTCTTCACGCCCATTGAGCTGCATGTCCCTGGAGATTCCATGCCCACTGAACTCTGAATCGAGCAGAACTTGCTTGGTGTCTCTGCTGCCCCAAAGGCAAAAAAGCTGCCCCAACGGTAAAAACCCCCCTCGGATAACAATCAGGAGTGCTGCCGTTTCCAAGTCTCCAAGTAATCTTGCAACTGTACTTATCCAGTCATCCACAAATCTCTCAATACTGTTAATTCTTTGAAAATGGATGACTGTCTCAAAGTGCAGAGTGGGTTAATGTTCGCTGTGTAAAAACCTGGAGAAAGGTTGCAGCAGAGCAAGCTTCCTTGTTGTAATCCCCATATGGGGAGGCTGGACTCCAGGCTGTCTGCGGGTCAAGATGATGTCTACCACCCAATGGGCTAACCTTTGCTTCGACAATGAGGTCTTTCTTCAGATTTTCTGATCTAAGTATCAGAAAATCAACTAAAAACATACCATCACGGTATTTATAAAGTTCATAGGAATCATACAGTAAGTGCAACATCAGGCAAGATTTTTTATCATGCAAAGGTTTGGAGCCACCCCATATTTCCTGATATAGTCATATTTGCTTGTATTTTTAACACAGTTCTCCAGGCTTCCTGAAGGACTTCATTGCCTCTGGTTTCAGTTCAGTCCTTGTATCTGACCAGTTTAAAAGGAATGTTTTTTGTTGTTGTTTAAGCCATACAGTGACCTATGGATCATTTACTGTAAGCATAAAGAAACATCTAACTTAAGGCATGATGACAGGTGGAGATGGTGACAGATGGACAGGAGGGTGATGCTGAATGCTGAGTTTTTGGAACAGATGAGAGGGTAAATGAGGTTGCTGCACCTAAGAACATAAACAGCTTATTTTAAAATTGTATCTTTAGTTCCTTTCAGCAAAAAATAAAATAAAATAAAATAAAAAATCCTGACAGCAAAAAACTATTTTCCCATTTCTTTAATCTACATAATTTAATTTAATGTTCCTTGAAGACATGTTGGGTGGCTCAAGACTTTTTCATAGTAATGTACTGCATGTACTGCACCCTTTTTGCTGACATACAGTAATCACTATATAGTGCTTATATAGGGATATATAGTGGCACTGTCTAGTAGATTGCAGCCAACCACTAAACATTGAACGTCTTTTACACAAGGGCATTCACGACCACTGGCTGAAATGAAATAACTGAGAGTGCCAACTCTTTTGTTTCTACCAGGCTTCTCAGAGCTTCAGCTCTAACCTAAGCTCCTTTCCCTGGATGTGTGTAGGACTGTATCTCATTTACCATCTACACCACTATCAGGGTCATGGAGCCTATCCCAGGAGACGTAGGGCACGAGGTGGGGTACACATTGGACAGGGTGCCAATCCATCGTTGGGCAAACACTCATACTCACACACTATGTGCAATTTGGGAACGCCAATAAGCCTAATCTGCATGTCTTTGAACTGTGCAAGGAAACCCACCAAGCATGAGATGAGAATCGAGCCTGGCTGGGAATCGAACCCGGACCCTGGAAGTTCAAGGCTAACCACTACACCACCTTGCCGCCGGACTAACTAACTATCTCTTTCTTAAAAAATAAGACGATCCCTTTAATTCGACATTAAATCAGGAAAATGTCCGGCATCATCGATTATGCTACCACAAAGGGAGCCACAACTTCTGTACATCTCGTTCAATGGCTAATATACCGTATTGCCAGTGCATGCTGCTACATATACTGCAATATTTTAAGTCTTCTCCCATCAATGTATGGGCAGAGCACATCAACATAAAGTGCATTTTCGGCTAGTGAAAGCAAGCCCAAGCCCATTTTTGGACAGTGGCTTTTTCTGTGTCATTATCAGCCTGGACAAAACTCCTGGCTCTGGCTGTAGACATGGCATCGTCATGCTTCTCAAACGAGGAAAGGACAGAATCACCAGTCATTGGGCTATAATGAGGGTTTTGTTGAAGGTCATGAGCCTTTGTGTTGACAGTCTCACATCCTGAATCACTGATTTCACTTGAGCCTGGACCTTTTCAGGACTTATTATGCCTATCAGTCATTGCAGGTTGTTTGCAACTGAACTGAGAATAGCACATGATAGGATAGGGTGAGGACAAATCAAATATGTAGCCAGACGTCCACTAGTCAGTTGGGCTTACCATGGGGTAACTGCACCTACTGTACCAACAAAAACATAGAGCATGTTCATGGAGATAACTAGCGAACAGAGCAGGGTGTGATTCATAATAATGAAACATATCTCTAGCATGGCTTGGTAGGTTTTTCTATGTTGAAAAGGGGTATCTTAGAGCCATTTACCCCTCTAGCTCCAGTCATAGTCTATATCTTCTACACAGATGAGTGGATATGGTGAACATGTAGATCGACATGTCTACAAGGCAAGAAAAAGACGAAGAAATGGAAAGGTGATTACACAACAGTAATATTTATGGCAAATATCATGAAACTTTAGGACTTTGCACACACACACACACACACACACACACACACACACACACACACACACACACACACACACACACACACACACACACACACACACACACGCAAATTTAACCAGGTGATTATCACTGCCCCCGGCAGGGCGGAGGTTTGAAAGAGATCTGTAACTCCACCGTGATTATTTAAATCAGCATGAGCAGGATATGATTAATTAATTTTGCCCGAATTACAACGTACCATTAGACCTTTTATAATTGTAATAGGAGGTCAGTTGGTTGTCTCATGATGTCTCTTTAGGTCTCTCTCTTTCTTAGTTCTATTAGGAAGTGGTCCAAATCAAGGCTTCAAGCAAGTTCAAGCAAATATATACTGTATATAAAATATAAAATTATATATTATATATAAAATTCTCACTCTCTCACTCATCGTCTATACCGCTGTATCTCGTATTCAGGGTCGGGAGCCTGGAGCCTATCCCAGGATGCTTAGGGCACACCCTGGACAGGGTGCCAATCTATCGCAGGGCACACACTCATGCACTCATTCACACACTACGGGCAATTTTGAAATGCCAATTAGTCTAATCTGCAGGTCTTTGGACTGTGGGAGGAAACCGGAGTACCCGGAGGAAACCCACCAAGCACAGGGACACGTGCACACAGAGATCGACGCTGGCCGGGAATCGAACCCGAACCCTGGAGGTGCTAGGCGACAGTGCTTATATATAAAATTATAAATGCTATATTAATGTATGTAGTGTTCTCAAGTCAAACAGGGACTTTTTATTGTGTAGAATAATTGTGTAGAATTCTGTTATGAGAGAAAAAAAAAAAACATCTCCCATTATTCGTCTATGCAATTCCCTGCTACACTAATGCACTTATTCCAGCGTTTCACTTGTGCTTGGATACACTCACGGAAGAAAGATTTTCTGCATTACATCTGAAACACTGGCCCCCCAGGAACTCCTTTAATGGCCCAAACATGTGGCTTGGGGGATTTGGAAATAACTGGGATTCGGAGTCCCTGGAATGTGTAAGTGGTGTTGGTGAATGATTAGTGTACAGTTCCCTCTTCCGCCAGTTGGTGACGGTAAACTGTCCATTTTCAAGGATCAGGCATTCCACTTGCTGAATGTTGACGGGAAACAGTGGGTTCCGAGGCTAGGATGGTCATTCACAGACGTACGGCCTTTACTGTGGCTAAGAGTCTCATCACTGTATTGTGCGTGAAGCTGTGAATGTCGATCGATTTTACGGCTTCACGAGAAATTGGTTTGATTTGAACACTTCTTGTAAAACTTAACTGTATAATGATTATAATTCATTATTTATATTTGTTTGTCCATGGTTATAATAAGAAAGTACTGTATGTGAAACGTAATCCTTGATTAGTTCAAATGAATTTCTATTCACTATTATTTTCTCATTATGAAATGCTTTTGCAATCAGATTTTGGTCCTGTTCCTTTATACACACGCATGTAGTCATAGATAGAGGAAAAGTGCAACCAGACATAATTTCAATGACAGAAAGCACTTCGAAGTAGCCTGTTTCTACCTACTGTATGAAAAGTAAGCTCTTTCGGACAGCATGAAAGGAATGGAGACACAAGATGTTCTGAGTGGAGCTGGAGGATGAAAGCAGCGAGTACGTAACATAGCCTGAGGTTTAAGAAATTGGGAGGCAGATGTTGTATGATGTGGTAGTTATCAAACAAGGTACAAGGACAATGTGGTGGATTTTATTGAACTGACTAAATTGGGTTCTGTTGTTTATGTTAGAATGTCTACTAGTATTTTCAGTATTAATAGATAAATACAGTAGATGGATGGATAGATGAATAGCTTTTATTGTCGTTCCTCGCACCAAGGACAGATGTACAGTTTTGTAAGAAATGTAGTTCCCCCTTGTGTATGGGTGGATCGATGGATGGAAGGATGTATGGATGGATGGGTGGATGGGTGGATCAATGGATTCATGGATGGATGGATGGATATGTGTAGATTCCTTGCTGGCTAGCTTGCTTGCTTTGGCATGCCCTCTAGTGGACAAAAGCAATAATGCCTTTACAGATAGAAACTGTATTCAATGCTAAAAAGCTACAAAGACAAAAGAAAAAAGTTTTTATTTTGTCTTTGTAGCTTTTTATATTAATTATTATTATTATTATTATTATTATTATTATTTATGCAAAATAAATTAAGGTAAACAAAAATAAGGTAAGTTTTTTTTTTCTTCATACTGTAAACACTGAAAGTGGGTAAAGTAAAATGATTACCTTACAGTAAGTAAATCTTACAGCAGAAATGCTAGAGTATGATCACCATCACAAGGAAAAGGTTTTTCAACAACTGATACTGAACTTGTTTAAAAGTAAATGCTGGGCACCAGACTGTTGGAGAATTCTCAGCAATAAATTGTTCCAAGCTAAAACAATGTTCTCAATTATGTGCCTAGGCATTGATTAACAGCGTAAGTTAATGTTAATTAAGCAATATCACATGAGAGGGAGTGCTGTTATGCTGAATATCATCACAGCTGTAGGCAGAAGGGTGTCGAAGACATCACGGCCATGCAGATATCCAGCACAACAACATGACCTTGTGTGCGATATTGCTTTTTTACAACAGTTCCACAAACTTAATTTATTATGAACTGATCATGGTTTGTTTGTTTATTTTGCTCTACTAACACATATCCTGGCAGCACGTGGCTTTATTGCTTAGCGCTTTCGCTTCGCACCACTAGGGTCCGGGCTCGATTCCCAACTCCTGGGTTCCGGGATTAAATGGAAAGCTGGAGCTAGTGCCTGAAAGGAGGAACTTGAACAAAATGCTGTCCATCATATCCACCACTATATGGATTTTTGGCCAAGCAGAAGAGCATGTTCAGTGGCAGACTTCTATCACAGATCTGCCCAAGTGACAGACCTTTGGAAATCCTTTGTTCCCAGGGCCATACACTGTTTTAACACTTCTTTACAGTGCCTGGGGATGTGATTGGGATTCTAGATTGTGATGGTTCCTCTGCCACTACTCATTCTTGGTTATGCTTTTTAACAATGATTGTATCATTTTGCTAATATTATTAAGCTGTATTTTAGGTACATAACTGCTAAAATTACCACTTGTAGTGAGATCAATGAGCCACATAAACTGAAGATCAAATTTCTTACATTTCTTTCAAGTTTTTGTGACACTTCTCATAAATGTCCTTTGACTAGTTATTGTTGTTATAATAGTGCAGAGAATATAGGCCCTATAGGACCTATAGAAAATGATGTAATGTGACATGTATACGTTGTATACTCTGTATACAGCCTGAGTACGATCCTCATCCAACATAAAAAGCACACACCTAAGCAACATTTGTCTAATGTCTAGCATGCTATATGAAATTCTGTGCTAAGATACTGGATATCATGTCGTCTTTAATTCTCATCAATGCCATTTTCTACAATATACCACTAAAAAACAATCACACGATCAGTCACATAACTCATATCCGCCGGTTCGACACAGTCTTTGGAATTTTACAGTGCACACCCATTCAATTAAAATTGAATTGAAACATCAATTCAATTCAATTTTATTTGTATAGCACTTTTAACAATTGACATTGTTGCAAAGCAGCTTTACACAATCAAAAGAATTATTGAAGTTTGTATGAAATGTGAATGTGTATGAATCAAAATGATAAGATTGTCCCTGATGAGGAAGCTGAGGACGACGGCGACAGTGGCAAGGAAAAACTCCCTGTGTGGGGGGGAAAAAAGAGTTGCAAACCCTAGCTCAGTATCTTTCTTTCTGACGCTAATTTGGATAGCTAGATAGATAATTGATCCAGATGGAAATTTCAAAGTCTTACTCTAGTAATAAGTGTGAATTACTGACCCTGGTCTCCCCTAAAATTATGATCTCCTGAAACACTGCGACTCTAATAATACCCTTAATTTTTATTATCTTAAAACTCACAATTTATCATGTATTCATTTAACAGAACTAAGCAATACATTTCAGGGGGACAAAAGCTAAAACGCAGGGAAAAAATTATGTGAACGTCAGTGAATAAGAATTCGTGCGTGATGACGTCAGACGTCACGTCCGCTCTTGATGCGTGTGAGCCAAGATGGCGGACTCGGTAGCGGCAGGGCTTGGAGATGAAAAAGAGACGGAAAAGGAGGATAAGGAGAGGGAGAAACTGGCTTTCCGTGCAACGAACAAGACAGAGATGAACAGCAGTGTGTCTGAGCTGACTGAGACTTTGGGGTTTTACGAGAAAAAGGCGAAAGAACAACGGGACAAGCGCAGTGTGTCGGGTAAGAGCAGAGCTGTCAAACGTTAGCTAAGGCGGCTAACAGCTGTGTGTGTTTGTGTTTACTAACTGCCTGTCCTGCACGTAGCGCGCGAGCTTAAACGCTGCTCTCGCGCTCATTTAATAACACGGAAATACACTTACAATTGAGAATTCGTAACGCTTTTTATTTTATTTCTTTTGTATACACATTTGTGTTTGATGGTAACGTTAGTAGCTACAGTCAGCCTGCAGACATGTAACAAGCTAGCGAAGCTAGCTAGGAAGTTACTTAGTGAGAGACTGGTTGCGAAACCACAAGAGCATCGGTCTGCTGTCATGGAGATTTAAATGGCTAGAACATAAAACGCTTTGTTGACGTTGTTTAAAACCTGTTTGTGCAGTTTATCCTGTGTTAGGGCTGCTGTTAGACCAGATGTTTACGCTGTTGTCACAGTGCACGTGCTCACGTAATAAAACACACACACAAGAAGTAAAGCTTCAGCATTTATGGACTCGTCTCGCAAAGTTAATAAAACGTAATTTCCCATAGTGCATTGCTTCAAAACTCATTTGGAAACTTGTTTTTTTTGTGTGCTTTTTTTTAAAGACGAGTCCTCGCAAAAACAACATGGGTCTGATAACACTGGGTTGCTTTAGATAAGAGAGAGGAAAAAAAACAGCACACACCGAATGAAAACCTTTCTCCTGTTTGTCATACATAGGTAACTAAGTACTTAGCCAAGGTCATAGCCAAAGTACTTTTGTTGGATCAAACCGGGTCAGTCAGAGTTTTTCAGGTCATTTTAAGAAGAAAGTTTCCTGGTAGCCACGGTAGATAGTATAGGAGTGATATTATCAAACTTCAAACTCCAAGACAGCTTGGCTTTACAAAAGTTGAATCTAGAGGTAACAAACCTATGAGAGAGTTTAGTGAGAGTGAGAGCGATAGTAGCAGTGTGGAGATATAATCACATGAGACACACAATGCACCAGGGATGGGAATCACCCAATACGATATTATCACGATACTCAGGTGCTGTCTCGATTAAAATTGTACATCACAATTTTATAAATATCCAGATATCAGTATTATTTTGTTTGAATTTTAAGACCTATTAATAACTTAAAAGGTTTATACTTTAGCTTGATTAAAAACTGAACATAACAAACAGAATTAAATGCATTTAAACTAACTTCAAAGACAAGAGTTTAACATTTAACTTTAAATTAAATGAAAGAAAAAGCTAAACTTTACTGAATATCTTGTATATCTATTGTCCTTTAGTATGATCACGGTATTTCTAAACAAACTTAGCTTTTATTCACTACATTTTACTGCCTCAGATGCCTCCAAAATCTGAAAATTCGACTAGCCAACAAGCGCGTGTCAATTATTTGCGAGTACAAAGTGTGACCTCTAACGCACACGATTTTTGCAACGAATCTGTTCCCGCAGACTTTTGTGTAAGCGTGTGTAATGAGTGGGTTTGTGACTAATTTAATATACTCGCTCATCTCACTCTTTTTCAATACCTTTGTCCTGTATCACGGGGGCCTGGAGGCTTAGGGCACACAAGGCAGGGAACAACCAGCACAGGGTGCCAATCCGTCGCAGGGCACACACACTCATTCACACATTACGGGCAATTTGGGAACGCCAATCGGCCAAATCTGCATATCCTTGGACTGTGGGAGGAAACCGGATTACCCGGAGGAAAACCACCAAGCATGGGGAGAACATGCAAACTCCACACACACAGAGACGGGAATCGAACGCGGACACTGGAGGTGCATGGCGACAGAGCTAACCACTACACCACCGCGCCGCCAATAATTTAATGTGTTTATGAAAATCCGTGGTCCTTAAACAGAGCTTTGAGAACACCAAACGTTTGGATACATAAAGAATTCCTGACCTTGTCAGGATGACCTTATGTTGTAATCTGTTAGAAGGAAAATGCTAAATATAGAGCTTATTCAACTACCTCACACAGTCACGTGATGTTTGTTGATGCATCCCTTTTGCCGATCAAACTTACAACTCTACAGGTATCAACCTGCCTAATCCTCTGGCTGAGCTGTGAGGCTAAAAAAAACTGTGTCAAATAATCAGATTTTAATTTAATAAACATGTGTGCAATAGTTATTCTTCTATCTCATAGCCAAACTCTACGACAAAAAAATATTTTTTTATTTTTTTGGATTTTTCCCCGATTTTCTCCCTAATTTAGTCGTGTTCAATTCCTCCCCTTCACTAGGGGGCTCCCACATTAAGGCTACTACTACCACTCAGCCGGGAGGGCCGAAGACTATCACGTGTTTCCTCCGAACCACGTGACGCCAGCCGACCGCATCTTTTCGAACTGCTCACTCGCGCACCGTTGGGGGCGGCGTAACACACTCAGAGGACAGCGCTATCCGCTCCCTCCGTTGCGCGAGCTCACAGGCGCCCCTGACTGGCTGTAGAGCCGTGATTAATGTGGGAGCACTAAGTACCTCTCATCCCTCCCCTCTGATAGAGCTTGGCCAATCAGCTCTCTCTAGACCTCCGGCTGCGAGATGTTACAGCACCACCTAGGATTCGAACAAGCGATCTCCGGATGATAGGGCGAGCGCTTTTACCACTGCGCCACTCGGAGGCGACAAAAAAATCTTTAAAATTAATATAAAGAGTAAGTTCTTCTTTGTTGAAAGGTGTCAAAGCAAAGGCATAGATTCTTTGGAGTGTGTTGTAAAGAACGTCCTGCTAACTCAAGGTGATACATTCATGACAACAGATATTTAATATTTATCACGTCAGGTAAAACCTATAAATCCACATGTGAAATAGTTTCAGGTAGGTTTTAATGAGATAGCAGTGATCACACCAGAAAAGCATTTTTTTTTTTGGTGAGTAAGTATTATCTAATGTCACATTAGTGTGATCAAAAGTAAAATCAGATTTTTTATTATTACTTTGTTTTTTTCAATTTTTGTGGTTAACTGCACAGCAAGTCGTTTTCAAGCTTTGATGCCTAACTACTGTATTAGTTGCACTAGACCAGCAATATCTAAGAGAGTCTTAGTTACAGCATTCACATAAGCTGTACTAAAATTGCTGTACACAGTAGTTGCACTGGAAGCAAAAAAAAGTAGAAAAAAACTGAGATCAATGGGTCATTTACTACTGCTGCTACTACTACTACTAATCATATTGACCTAATGCCCTTTGAGCCTTTCTGGCAAATAGGGTCTTCGCCAATTTGTATCTGTTAGAAGGTTCAAACTGAATAATGTATTTCTGCCCTGATCAGTTATCGCTTCCTGTGTAAAATATCTCTCGGGAATGAGTTAGAAAACATCAAATCCTGGGTAACATGGAATCAGCTTTTGAAGCCAGTGTCTGGTTTGGGACATCCCTAGTCACAGTCCCTGCTGGTATTCCTTTTATCCTTTGTGCAAGTGTCCCTCAGTAGACATGTAGTGGAGTTCTAATAATAGTCTAAAATAATGAGGAGAATTCTGTGTGTGTGTGTGTGTGTGTGTGTGTGTGTGTGTGTGTGTGTGTGTGTGTGTGTGTGTGTGCACGCAGATCTGTCTCTGCTGAGGTTTGTCAGAGCTGAATTGACGAGAGGATATTTTCTGGAACACAATGAGGCCAAATACACTGAAAGGAGAGAGAGAGTGTATACCTGCCTGCGCATCCCCAAAGAACTGGAGAAGGTAAGGCAGCTCACTAATAAAACGCTGCACACCCCATTCTTTACCTTACCATACCATATCATGGTTTACCACAAGGAGGTACCATTTAGAATGAACACACAACGTAAAATTGTAGGGTTTTATTATTAAAAACTCTAATATAGAGAGTGTTTTTTTTTTTTTTTTTTTTTTTAAGTAGCATATCTTTTCTTCCCGTGGGCCGACTGCAATGAAATGAAGCATATATGTTACCACAAGCTCAGCCAAATACACCTGTGAAAATCACATTAATATTTGTCCAGTAGTTTTTACCTGATGTGTTCACAAACAAACAGACAGACAAAAAACATCTTGATGTGTTCTATTACTCATCTCATGTCCCCAAAAATATTTTTTTCACAAATATTTTTTAAATGTGCAGACGTCAACTTTACAGTTATAATATAATATAATATAATATAATATAATATAATATAATATAATATAATATTCAGTAATTAGTTTGTTGTAGTCTGAGGGCGTATCTGGGGGGTATTCCAGAAAGCTGGGTTAACTTACCATTTGGTAAATCTTAACCTAGGGGGTTGATTTACCCCAAACCCGCATACCATGAGTATGTCGGTTCCAAAACACCTGAGAAGAGTAAGTTTAATCAACCTCCTAGTGGTTACCCAGGGTTAATGCGCGTGCACGGAGCATACATAAAGACATTTTCAATGGATCGCCGATTTTACAAGTTAAAATGGAAAATCAAGGTGAAAAAAAGACAGCAGCATACTTCACAGAGGCGGAGTTGGAGATTTTAATGCAGCATATGAAGAATTCACGCCAATAATAATGAAAAAAGCTATATGGCTGCATCGGCTAAAGAGAGAGAGTTGGCTTGGCAAAAAATAACAGGTAGAGTAAATGCGTGAGTGTATTAAATAGCAAATTTGACATCGCCTCCCCAAAGTAATAAAACACATTGAGTACTGTTAACTTAAATAATTGCAATTAGGTCAAATTAATTGACCTTTTTGAGTATTCAGAACCTTTTGATATTTTAAGTACTTTTTTTTGGTAGTACAGTAACTGTCACCTTAAAATTCCACCAACTTAAAAATCTATAGAGCACCGGTGGCTCAGTGGTAAGTGTTTCACCTGCTGTGCGAAAGACCAGGGTTCGATTCCCAACAACAGCAGCAACAATTTATTTGATTTGCCACAAGTTCAACAAACTCAAATTTATAGTTCCGTTTACTTAAAATTGGAAACATCATTACTTAAAAAAATATGTAACTGATTTACTAGTTTTGGTTTACAATGTGTGTAAAAAGTGTTTAAGTGCCAGACAGAACGGCTCTACACACAGTTGCCTTTCCCACATGCTCTGCATCACCGACATTGTACAAAAAAATGCCCTGATGCAAGAAAAAAAACAAAGTGCTATGTACACTGTAATCAGTTGCATCAAATTTTTTAATTAATGATGTTTATAATTTTAAGTAAACAGAACTATACATTTTTTAGTTTGTTGAACTTGTTGGTAATCAAATAACTTGTTGCTGCTGTCACCACATCAGACAAGCCGGCCCAGGAATCGAACCCGGTCCGTTCACATAGCAGGCGAAACACCTACCACTGAGCCACCAGAGCTCTATAGAATTTTAGTTGGTGGAACTTTAAGGTAAAAGTTACTGTTATTTAAGTACTTACAATTACTTAAAATATCAAATTTGTTCAGCTAACTTGAAAGGTGGCAGCATGGGGGTGTAGTGGTTAGCACTGTCGCCTTGCACCGTCAGGGTCCGGGTTCGATCCCCGGCCAGGCTCGTCTCTGTGTGTATGGAGTTTGCATGTTCTCCCCGTGCTTGGTGGGTTTCCTCCGGGTTCTCCGGTTTCTTCCCACAGTCCAAAGACATGTAGGTTAGGCTAATTGGCGTTGCCAAAATTGCCCGTAGTGTGTGAATGAGTGAGTGTATGTGTGTATGTCTGCGCCCTGCGATGGATTGGCACCCTGTCCAGGGTGTACCCTGCCATGTGCCCTAAGTCTCCTGGGATAGGCTCCAGGTCCCCGCGACCCTGAATACAGGATTAAGCGGCATAGATGATGAGTGAGTGAGTAACTTGAAAGGTGTCATTTCTACAAACTCATAAATACCAAAACGTTCTGAATACTCAAAAAGGCATATTACTTTGACCTAATTGCAATTATTTAAGTTAACAGTACTCAATCTGTTTACTTACTTTGAGCATTAGGGTTTACAGTGTACAGAATGTTTTCTGTGCTAAGGGCAGACCCCCAGTTTGTGACATTTGCAAAATGCGATTTCAAGAGATGTGTTAAGTAAATTAACGATTCCCTTGAAAACCGATAACACTCTTTCAAATAATCATTAGGAAATTAAAAGACATCAATACGCGGTCTTATAACTCTCTCCCGCCGAAAAAAACCTTGTATAATTTGTGCCTCCACGTCCACAGGATCATCATCAAAAGCGCACGCCATGCTCAATAAACCTCTGAAACAAACTTACCCTGGAACATAACCAGCTACCAAGCAGGTTATCTTCAGAGAGTAAGTTGCTGTGGTTACATACATACCCAGAAAGTTAACTCTGTTTTTGGAACAGAAAGTTGAGGTTATCCACTAACTTACTCTTAAACTTACCCGGGTATGTCACATAACCTGCTTTCTAGAATACCCCCCTGGTGCTGAAATTACTTACAAAAAAGCATAAACAGAAGTGTTTGGATATCTGCGAACAAAATTTGGACCACTACTCCAAGGTAGGGGAAAGTTTCTTAAAGAGAATCATTGAGTATTGAATGGAAACATCCTTAATCGCCAACCAAGAAAAAGTTCAGAAAGTTTTCTGCGATTCTCAAGGTCCAGTATTGGAACATTATCAGGAAAAAGGTTTGACAATCAACAGTGTTTGTTACAGAGAGATTAAAGAGCTGAAGCCTAAACTTCGAATTAAACACAGAGGACTGATATACAAGGGTTTTGTGATCTTGTATGACGATCCACGTCCGCACACTTCCACCCACACTGTCGACACTTTGCAAAAACTTTTGTTTTGAGGTGTTAAGCATCCTCCCTATAGTCCTGATCTCACTCCATTAGAGTTTCACCTGTTGTTTGGTCTCCTGAAAGCAGTCCCTGCGATGGCGAACATTGACTTCTGATGAAAAAGTGATGACAGCAGTGCATTTGTGGCTCACAGCTCAGCCTTAAACATTTTTTAATGAGGTGATATGAAAGCTTTTTGACAGATAGACAAAGTGTATTGAAAAGCAAGGCGATTATGTCAAAATTATGTATTTGTCTCTTCTAAAAGTTAATTAAATATATTCTGCAGCTAGAGTGTGCGGAATCTTTGACTCACACTTGTAGGTTGTTCATAAGCTGCTGTGAGTCGTAATTCACAGGCAACATCGTGTCAATGAGTTGGGTTGGATTTGGCAAGAAATTTATATATGATTACCAGCTTGAGTGTATAAAACATCATCACACTGCAATTTTAGGAGTTTCATTGAAATGAGCAGCGAACAGGAAAGATCTAGTAATGCATGTTGGCAGCAATGTTAAATGGTTTCCTTTTCATGATTATACTAAACATCGCTCACATCCAGTCTTTTTCTCTCTATTCCTAGCTGATGATCTTTGGGTTCTTCCTGTGTTTGGATGCGTTCCTCTACGTGTTCACACTGTTACCCCTCAGGGTGCTGCTGGCACTCATCAGGCTGCTAACGCTGCCATGCTGCGGACTCAGGTAACGCACACACACACACACACACACACACACGCACACGAGGGCGATCAAATGCCTTCTAAACTATTTTTAACTCCATTGTGTATATTTGCAGACTTTTGATCTTAAGTGTCGTTAAGAGAGAAAAGAAAGATTCTTTCATGTATGTAAAGATGAAGATTATGTTGAAGATTGGAAGTGATTGGAAAAGTTAAATTGCACCACCATCAGCTGTTTTTGCTTGGTCAAAATTCTCCTTACTGGAATATCTTATTACAGTTTAATTATGAACATGAGGCTTTTTAATTGGTTTTATTTAATTATTGCTATTACCATGTCAGTTTAACAGAATCAGACTGAAAAAAATTTTTTATTTATTTTATAATTTATATATAATTGTAAAAAAAATTTTGTTTAGTGAATGTTACAATATTTAACATGCTGCCTGATAAAATTTTTTTTTTTTTTAATCATCAGAATTCTTTGCCATAACACATTGCTAAGTCTAGACCTGACCAACTGAAACAACCCCAGATCATATCACTGCCTCCAGAGGCTTGTACAGTGTATGCATGATGGGTGCATTGTTTCATTTGCTTCCTTTTTTACCCTCACACATGACATATTTTTCATTACTCGAAAAAAAAAAAAACTTTTTTGCTCCCTAGCAAGTGGTTTTCTTATTGCCCCACACCTAGATTATTAGTTCTCAACACATTCTGTGTGTATGGAAATTATCTTACTTTCACTGTTAAACATAGCTTTGATTTGTAAATCATGCAACTTCAACAATTGTGTAAGTGATCTCATTTCATAATGTATGCTCACGTCTTTAACAAAGTTGACGATTCAGTACTATCTTTCCAGGTTTTGATAAAGTGTTGAA
The DNA here is from genome assembly GCA_030347435.1 of Clarias fuscus. NCBI lineage: Eukaryota > Metazoa > Chordata > Actinopteri > Siluriformes > Clariidae > Clarias > Clarias fuscus. The sequence goes on along the minus strand of CM059225.1, from coordinate 12,029,126 downwards.
GGGCTTTTAACCCAGTTCCAGTCATTTTAAATCTCAGTTTTCTTTTCTTTAATTGAGCCCAATAATTTGATCCTTTTGAAATTGCAACCGGTTTTTGCAGTGTACATTATAGTAGTAAATACTGTTATTGATGTAACCTGTTAAATAAAACCCTTTTGTATATTTAAAGGTGACAATTTCATTTACTTAGGGTTAGTCTTCATTAAAATCACTTAATCTTCATTAATGTACTTATACTTAACATTTCTGCATAGTGTTGCGTTACCTAATAACAATGGTGTGTAGTATTTAAAGAGAGAGAGAGTTTTTATTTTATTTTATTTTTTTATAATGACATAGGTTAGTGTGAGCTAATACAAGCCCTTTACTTTTGATACTTAAGTAAATTTAAATTTGAATATTTGAAAATACTTTTCAAAATGTAATTTTACAGTTGGTTGTTTAGCTAATTCTCTAATTCTTAAAGATCATACCTATTAGATCAGTTTTCCACTAGTCTTACAGTTTTTCTACAAGCTGTCCTTTAGACACAGTAGTAATAAATGAATCATGAGTGTTAAAGAAGAAGTCTATAGACTGTTTGGAAATTGAGCATGCTGCTGGTTCGAATGGCCTTTCCCATTAGAATGAAATTGATTGGCAGACGTGAACAGATTTTCCTTACAGATTTTCTGGTACTTCGTAAAGTCAATGAAGCCAGATCTTTTGGGTCACTGTGTTACCTCAGTCATCTAAATATGCAGGTTCAAAAAGTATAATATAAATGAAGACATGCAACAGTTATATTTTGTTCATAAAAATATCTAATGAGACAATGATGATTTTGTTGGAGGGAAAAAAACATCTACTTTATGCATACATTTATTTTAATTAAAGGTTACATTTCTCTCATATTTTCAGTATAAGATCCCATCTTTACCAAGGATGCCAATTATTCTGGTGACTACAGTTCTAAGTTGTTTAACACATCTAGATGTAAATATCAGGGAATGAATGCTGAAATTCTGTTCTTTCCTGTCGTATTAAATTTTTTTAAATCTCAAACCCTGAAGTCTTCTGTCTTACAGCCGAAAAACAAAAGAATTGACCTTACCGTTCCAACACTTTGAGTGGGCGGTCTGCTCTGATTTATCACCCCTACAGTAAATGGAATCCTCACACACCTTCTCACTACACGATGTCTCAAAAATATTGCTTAAGGCTTTATTGTAATAGACAGACAGGCTTCATAGCACCTGTACACACAAGCTCTCTCACACAGAAGGCGGGAGAAGCTGCTCATTATTTATCTCTCTGCCTGCAGGGCAGGTATATGCCCCTACTGCAGAAAAAGAAGGTATGCAGTAACGCACACATACTAAGGCTGGAATGAATGCAGCAGCTTCCTGTGCTCACTCAGTACACACACACACACACACACACACACCCTCGCACTCTCACACGCTCCAAGTGCACTCGCACACGCATGTAGGCACGCGCACTGCAGCTGTTGTATCTGGCTGATTTGGTGCTCCTGTGTTTTGTTTTAAAAAAAAAAAGAAAAATAGAATTATCTTAAAACTCCTGTGTTCAGCCAGCAGATGGCAGCGTTCTGCAGCAGGATTGTATGCGGTGAATAATGAAATGAGATTAAGTAGCATACTTACCATCTCAAGCTTGCTTTGAATAATGTTTCTGTTTAGGCAGCTGAAGCACAATGCAATAGTTGCATATGTCTGTAATTAGAAATATATATATATGGAGAAAAGCATTTTGTGTTTTATCGTAGCAGAATTTATTTATTTATGATTATCTGATGGTCGTAAACAGGCTTTGTTATAGTAAAGAGAAACGTGGTGATGTGATTACCATGATGGTGATGAACTATCTGTTTATTTTCTATTGTAAGCTTATTAAGGAGTGCGGCATGACATGTGTCCAATTTAGTCTGTTGTTCTGACATAACCAGTTTGTATAACTAACAGGTTGTGTATATATGTGTGTGTGTGTGTGTGTGTGTGTGTGTGTGTGTGTGTGTGTGTGTGTTAAACTTAGACATTTAAGCCTGTTCTATTGCTTTAACTAGTTGCAATAATCATGAAGGAAACATATTAAGCAACTGTGTGTGTTTGTGTGCACATGTAGTGGCTCTCGTCTCCTTCAGCCTGCTCAGGTGTGTGACGTGCTGAAAGGCTTCATCATGGTGCTGTGTTACTCCATGATGCACTACGTGGATTACTCCATGATGTACCATCTGATCAGGGGGCAGTCGGTCATCAAACTCTACATCATCTACAACATGCTGGAGGTAACAAGCACCAATCTCAGATCAGCCCTTATCACGATATCCCCAACAGCAGTTCTACAGTGAATTTATGAGAACCCATTTAGTGTAAAATGTACATGGTTATTTAGCAATATTTAAAAATGTATCACTTGAGTTGAAAAAATGAGCACCCAACCACATTTGTGTTGAATGCAGTACATTATAGATATTCAATGTTTTTTTTCCCTCTGTACAGTCATTATGATGTAACTCAGCAGGAAATATGTACACAAAATATTATATTTGGTTATTTTCCCTAAATATCTTTTTATCTTTTTAAAATGTATGTCTCAGCATGTATGTGATGAAAATCTCAGCATGTATCTGAATCACTGTCCTCCCTATTACAGATACGATGCCCTCATTATTTTTCTTGCCCACATTTGTGTAACTTAAATTATTCAGATCATGAAACACATTTTAATATTATATAAAGATCACACAAGTAAATACAAAATACAGTTTTTAAATTATTTTATTTATTTTGGGGAAAAAAGCTGTCCAAACCTACTGGGCCCCATTTGAAAAAGTACTTTTCCCCCAAACCTAATAACTGTTTGTGCCATCCTTGGTGAACTGAGATCAAACATTTGTGATAACTGCCAATGAATCTTTCACATCGCTATAAAGGAATTTTGGCCCACGCTTCCATACAGAATTGTTTTCAGAAGGCCTGTTTAAGGCTTTATATCCCCAATTTTATATATTTCAGTCATCATTTGTTTTACAATTTAAGAAATGTAGTGCAGGAATGCAGGCAGCCCTCGTTTAGTATTTTTAGTATCATGTGGTGCGGCATCTTGTACAAGTTAGTATGGGAATATTTATGCAACAGGTGCTTGAGTAAAACTCCAAGTACAATAATGTTTATGAATCAAATTGCTTTGAAAGAGAATCAACTAACAACTTATTTTTCTGTGTGTATTCATGTTGTAAGCCGTAATCTTTAAGTCTTCCTCCAGAGTAATCTCTCATTATCCGTCTTTCAGGTGGCAGACCGACTGTTTTCGTCGTTCGGGCAGGACATCCTTGACGCTCTCTACTGGACGGCCACAGAGCCCAAAGAGAAAAAGAGAGCTCATATAGGTGTTATCCCACACTTCCTAATGGCTGTCCTTTATGTCTGTATCCTCAAACACTGCACCCACTAGACTTCTGCATTTTTTTAAATTTATTATTGTTTTTCTGTTTACCAAATCCTGGAAATTATTCTAACAGTCAGAATATAAAGACTCCCAAAATCAAACAATCTCTGTAGTTTATTTTATAGTTTCTGTGCGTTAAAGAACTAAATCAGAGTTATACGGTTATATGTACAGGCTGGTAGAGCTTTTACTGCTAACTATGCCTTAGTCAGTTGACATCATTAGGCTTGAATTTACTAAGCTGAAGACCAGTTAGTTTAAACAAATGCTTAGATCCATATCGTTCCTGGTTCAGATTTAATTATCTAAGATTAATGTATTTAATGATGTCCTTATCCAGAGCAACTTACATTTAAGTCATTACACATATGAGCACATGTGAGACCTTGTTCAAGAACCCAACCATGGCAGCTTGGTGGCGCTGTGGTTTGAACCTTGGTGGAGCTACCTCTGTCCGTTATTGACTGCAATCCCAGATAACTGGTTGTCTGCATTCATGTAAAGAATTCTATGTTCATATCTCTGTGTATTTCTTAACTTGAGCTTCAGTTCTTCATGCCATTCTGATCATGGTTCAGGCGACCACCCTAAACGTGGCATTCAACTCCCATAACAAATCTCTGCTCACTATTATGATGTCCAACAATGTGAGTACACATATCACTCTGTCAGTGATTTTATGTTGTTGTTTTTTCCTTGTTTGGGAATATTATAAAAATAAATAAAAACAATCTTTTAGCTTAAGTTACAACTCATGGATCCTTTACGTGTTAAGAATGCATATTCAAATGAAGTGTTTATTCCATCATAGTTCTTTTGTTATTGCAGTTTGTCGAGATTAAAGGGAGTGTGTTTAAGAAGTTTGAGAAGAATAACCTCTTTCAGATGTCCAACAGTGGTAAGTAACACATACACCTTCAGTGGACTAGAAATATTATTGATTAATTTAATAAATCTTCAGTTTTTCTTCCCCTTTTGTTCTTGCAAAAGGCCCCCACATGTTATCAACGAAAATCACTAAGTTCTGAGTATTTGAGTGTGCATTAGTGAGAGCCCAGTAGGGGGAGATGTCTGATACCAAAGTGCAGTTTACTGTACATGTACAGTCACGGGGATATTGTTCTCAGCTGTGAAACTCCAGTACATAAAAGTCTGATGTCTGATTAAAAATTAACTGGATCCAAATTGCCTTTCTCTGTGTTTGTGTTATTTCAGATATCAAAGAAAGATTCACCAATTATGTGCTCTTATTAATCGTGTGTCTTAGAAATATGGAACAGTTTTCTTGGAACCCAGGTAACTCATGTTATATCTGGCTAACAACATCCTTTCCTTTACTTGTTTGTTTGTTCATGTGGTAGTTTGTATTTAAATGTGCATGTACACTTGTGGACAACGTAACACTGTATGCTTTCCGACGGCTCTGACATTGTAGTGACTGATTTCAGATCATCTGTGGGTGCTGCTTCCTGATGTGTTTATGGTGATTGCTTCGGAGATGGCCGTGGACGTGGTGAAACACGCCTTCATCACCAAGTTTAATGACATCCCAGCAGATGTGAGTATGACCTCACCTCACACTATGCTTATGTGTATCAGAAGACCAATATTTTACAGGCACAGTTTCATGTATTTTTTGTGATATGATATTGCAGTGTAAAGTACCCACCCAAAAGTAACATTAATAAAACATTAATTTAATAATAACAGCATCACAAAGAAAATGATAGGGAGCGTTATCACCTAACCTGATTAATCTAGCCTGAGCCAATATCAACAGCATTTATTTTAAATGGGGATGGGCGAGGGTGATGTCTCAAACTTTTCAATTAATTTCATTAAAAGCTCAAAATCAACTTCGAGACAAATTCTTCCCTTCTTCTTTTCATTACATTCACAGGTCTGAAAGGTATATGTGCGGCTTGAGGTGTACCACTAGCAAAAAAGTGGTCTACTACAGTACATAAAACAAATACATCTGGGCCTGTATTCACAAAGCTTATAATTCTCCGAGAGAGCTCCTATCTCAGCCTAAAAAGTCCTAGCTGGGAGTCCTAGACTAAGAGTGATTTAGGAACTCGGAGTAGAGAAAGTACAACAGCCTTTATCTTAGTTGCTAGGGATGACTCCGCAATTCAAGGACTGTAATTGGTTGATAAGGAATCTGTAAAGCTCTTAAAATAGCTCTTGGTGCGAATAGAATATATGATAATAGACTTAATAGAAGAAATTGTATAATCATGACTGCAGGCTACTTTATGCAAAGGTTCTGTTATAAGCTAAATATCTTAAAGTTAAATATAGTTGCAAGCAACGATGACGGGCCCAAGCACCCTGTGCCATCGCTACCCCGGGCGCACCGCACAACCTGTTATTCGAGTGTGTTAAGACCTCGAAAAGACCATCGTCACTCGGTTGCGCCGCACAACCTGCACACATCACACACTATACAGGGCTAATGTCAGTTTGGGCCCTAAAGTGAGTGCGTTAGAGTGAGTGCGTGATGTGTTTGTGTGTGAGAGTGTTAACATTTGTGATGTGTGTGTACAATAGGCCGCAGATGCTGGAAAATAAGCCTCACACTATGATTTTCCTGAATGTGATGTCACAAAGTGTCACTGAATATAATGTCACTCAATATAATGCCACACAGAAAGCTATTAATCATTTTTCGGTATAAGTTTAAGACATTATCACGGCTGGCCCGTTTGAGATATTAAAAATCCCTCCGCAATTTTGCATCCTCAGTGTCTTTAGATCTCTTCGGCCCGATATGGTGGCGATCGTATAAATTCCCTAGGAGGAGTATATCAAAATCCATCGGGTGTGTTTTTCCAAATGACCCAAAATAACCGGCCTCCTGTTGAGTTGAGCCCAGGACATGCAGTGCAAAAGTTGTTCGGCTCGATGAGCTCTAAATGTGTACCGAGTTTCGTGTGCCTACATGAAAGTGTGTATGAGCTATGCAGCAAAATCTCGTGTGGGGGCCCCTGGAGGCCCTGGGCCACGCGACTCTCAGGCATCCTAATGGCAGCAGATTCCAACCTGTCTGCCAAGTTTCATGAGTTTTCGAGCATGTTAAGACCCCCGAAAAGTCCAAAAGAGTGGAGAAAAAAAAATAAAAATCCTTAGGAAAACAAGAGGGTCCTGCGCACCTTATAGTGCTTGGGCCCTAATTAAAACAGACAAATGTTGAAATGTGTCTACTTTTGAAGTAACCAATTTCCACACAGTATTTACTATATTTAAGTTCTTACATTAATTACCCGTACTGAGTTTATTACTTGTAATCTTTTTTAGATTGATGGGAGCAAAATGGCTCAGCTTTTACTAATTTACATGATTGCAGGACAGTCTGTTTGCGTTGAACTTTTGGATGGTATGTAGCCAACAATCCAAGAGAGATGTAAGGAAGAACAAGGAAACGAAATTGGACAGAAGAGCAGTGTTTACTTTTAGCGTTACGTTCAGTGTTTTCAAGAATATTTCTTCTTTCCGCCGTTTTGTCCTCTGCTATAGAAACTCATAAAAGTCCTACTCTTAACAATTTTTATCTTAGGAGCTGTTTTTACGTCTAAGGTGAAGGTGAATTATTTGTACTAAAATTTACTCCTAAATTTAATGGGAAATTCTAAGAAAATGTCATAAATCTAAGCATTTTCTTAGAATTTCATCACTAGGAGCAACTTTTATGCTTAAGAAGCTTTGTGAATACAGGCCCTGATCTTTTCACATCTCACTGATCTATTAATTTCACATTTCAGAGATCCAACCTACAAACTCTCCCCTCCATCTACCCATATGTGAAGACAGTTTTTTTTTTTTTTGCTTTACCATGTTTTAATAAATATATACAGTGTTCAGGATTGTGCTGTATAGAGTGACATCCTTTTTTTTCAACACAACCTGTTATGATTAGCATTATTGATTAGTAATGCTAACTTTGGTTCTATAGTACGTGACCTCAGAAAACCCAATTGCACCCGGTCGACACGCACCAGTAGACTTCTGTATAATCAGTTTTTGTGTGGCATCGTTCTCCCTGACCTCCTGATCAGTAGTCCAACACCTTAACCTTCGAGCCCCCAATTTTTAAGACGGGAGGGCAAATATACTTGGGTGGCCGTCAATATACTCCTGGGAATACTCCGTGTGAGGGGAAACGCTGACATCTATTAATAAATGCTTTTAGTGAACAGTATACATGAATGCTGCATAACATTCTGTATTTGATGCCGTGTTATTAATGTCACAGCATGCTTTAATTTTAACTTGTTGATCATTTAAGTTTAAAGCAAAAAGAATGAAGCACAGAAAGGGGGGGAAGGAGAGAAAGAAGGAGTGAGCTGTGGTTACCGGCAGGGATTAGAGCCAGAGATGTGCTCTGTCTTTAAGTAGCTTAGATTAGTTTAGTCAGTAGATTAGTGTCACACAAATGCGCAGACACACACACACACACACACACACACACACACACACACACACACACACACACACACACTACTGCTTTTCCTTTTTAGGCTCATGCTGTGTTTTATTTGTAAGTTTTTTGTTCTTTGCTTCTTCCTTCATCCCTCCCCTCACAGGCAGACAAGAATCTTAAATCATAGCAGGGATTTTATAGGCGGTAAAAGAGAGAGAAAAAAAGAGGGAGACTTCTGATCCAAATAATGCAGGGTTGCATAATGCGCCTTAACTTTAACCCTTGAAGCCACTCCTCATCAAATACAGTTTACATGCTCGTTCATTCGTCAAGAGCTAATGCAAAATGTAAACACCCATCATGCCCTCACACAAACCCGGGGTCTGTCTTTCAACTCCTCTAATAAAGCACCTTGCTATATTTGGATTCTATTAAACTGTCCAAAGTGGCACAAACTGAATGGCAGCACCTCCAGACTCAACAAACTTATCCGTCATTTTGATAATCATTCAATTAAGTTTTATTTATGTCGCAAAACAAATTACAGAAACTAAAAAATATAGTAATAAGTTTGGGAAGTGTGAGGAAATGCGCATAAATCATAATCATCATTTTGCCACTGACGAGCAAGACTCGGACGACGGTGGGAATGGAAAAACTGGAATGGAATGGCAATAGGAAGAAACCTTGAGAGAAACCAGACTTTAACTACTATAAGAAAAGCATCTGGGCCTGTATTCACAAAGCTTCTTAAGCCTAAAAGTTGCTCCTAGTGAAGAAAGTTCTTAGAATTATGACATTTTCTTAGAATTTACTGTTAAATGTAGGACTAAAACTTAGTAAAGATAAAAAATTATTCACATCATAGCCCTAAAAAAAGCTCCAATTTCATTTTCTTGTTGTTTTACTTCCTTCCATCTCTCTTGGATTGTTGGCTACATACCATCCAAAAGTGCAACTTAAACAGACTGTCCTGTAATCATGTAAATTTGTAAAAACTGAGCCATTTTGCTCCCATCAATCTAAAAAAGATTACATGTAATAAACTAGGTAAATTAATGTAAGAACTTAAATATAGTAACAGCTGTGTGGAAATTGGTTTCTTTAAAAGTAGACACATTTTCAGCATTTGGCTGTTTAATTAACTTTAGGATATTTAGCCTATAACAGAAACTTTGCATAAAGTAACCTGTAGTCATGATTATACAATTTCTTTATATATAAACATTATCTCACTGTTTGTTCTATTATCATATATTGTATTTTTACAAAGAGTGCATTTCAAGACCATTTTACAAATTTTTTTTTATCAACCAATCAAGTGCTGTGTCAATCATCCCTAGCAACGGGGTCGACCGCACCTCCTCACTAAGATAAAGGTTGTTGTACTTTCTTTACTCAGAGTTGTAAGGAAGTTTCCTGAATCACTTTTAGTCTGAGACTCCCCGCTAGGACTTTTTAAAGCTAAGATAGGAGCTCTCTGAGAGAATTATAAGAAGCTTTGTGAATACGGGCCCTGGTGTTTAAGAATGCTAACGTGAGGTTGTGTCTCTGACAGTCAGGCCATTATAAACTGTTATGATTTATGCTCATTAGTAGCTAGCTTTAGTGTGTCAGATCCCACAAGTAGAGCGCATTTAAATGAGTGTACTTTTTGACAATTTGTCCATTTGTTTCATGTACAAAATTGAAAACATGCTACTGACAGTGTATACTGACCGTGTGTGTGTGTGTGTGTGTGTGTGTGTTTGCAGGTGTACAGTGAATATAGAGCAAGCTTGGCTTTTGATTTGGCTAGCAGCAGACAGAAAAATGTAAGTGTATTTCGGTTGTTATTATAAGACATTTGTATTGTGTGTTGGACTTGACTGACTTGTTGGTTTGTTTAAGGCGTATACTGACTACAGTGACAGTGTATCGAGGAGAATGGGCTTCATCCCGCTTCCTCTAGCTCTACTGGTAATGATGTTTTTCCTAAATATTCGCCATATTTTCTGTTTTTTATAATTAATTAACATTTATTTGATTTTAAGTAGTAACAACACAGTTATAACACGATATGACATTGCTATAAACTTGTAATGTTTTTCTTCCTAAGCTCATCCGGGTGGTGACGAGCTCTGTGAAAATCCAGGGTGCCCTCTCAGTCGTGTGTGTGCTACTTTTTTATTTTGGGTAAGTTTTCTGTTATTTTTTATGTGTATTGTATTCACCAGGATTATGTGTGTATTAATATCACTACGTGTGTGTGCGCGCAGTATGATCACGCTAAAGGTGCTGAATAGCATCGTGTTGCTCGGAAAGTCGTGTGTGTACGTTAAAGAAGCGAACATGGAGGAGAAGCTGTTCCAGTCTCCCCCCTCTGCGACTCCCAGCAGAGCATCCAGTAGGGGTCATCACATGAAACGCACACGAGAGCCAACAAGTAATACAACACACACTCTCACTCACACGCAAAGTACGTTCATACTTATCAATCCATGTATGTAATATAATACAGCGGTACCTCAGGATACAATTTAATCCATTATGGAGGTGAAATTTCGTATCGCAAAATGCATTTTCCCAAAGGAAACAATGTAGATGCATATAATCCGTTCAAGCCACCCCAAAAAATATTACTAATTTCTAACACTATAATCATATCTTTGCATATAAAACCAATCCAAACATTTAGAAAAGACATGTAAATGAAGCAAATTGTGAAATAAATAGACGTTAAACCTCAATTAACCTTTAATTTATGATTCCTCTTGGCACCGGTTGCTTTAAAAACCAAACTGAAAGTGGACCCGATTTATTCTTGCCCAGCCACACAATGGGTTTTTATAAACCTGACGATATACATTTTTTATTTTAATATGCCGTTGCGTATGTATTCTATCAGTTGTGTTTTGGTTCCGCGTTCTTATTCTCGCGAGACTTCAATCATGAGGGGATGCAAGAACGTCAGCTGACCATGTTTAAAGTGAAGCCACGAATGAGCAGTGAATCCTTCTGTCTCTTTGCGAATACGTAAAAAAATGGAAATATATCACAGGACAAAGTTTTTTCATGATCGTGCTCCCGGATTGTCTCAAGCCGGTGAGGCTGTTACAATACCCCCACAAGCACGCACTCAAACAGTATTCAGGACTTGGGACGATTACATCCATTCACATACACACCAAAATATTGTATATAATTGTAAATAGTCGTATTTTGTACACTGCAGTATCGGTTTTGTATAATACACATTTGGGTTTGGTATATCGAGTGGTGTTTGTGTTTTTGGCGCGTTCGTATGCCGAGGTACCACCGTACTGTATATTGTAAATATGTGATTTCATTAGATCTTATGGTACGTCATGATGTCCATTCACATTGTACACATTGTACTTCTTTTCAGTTTGCATCAAATGCAGTTTATATGATCCTGTATATGTTCATTAATCCTATTAGTTTCTTTCTAAAATAGTTGTTATAGTCTTAAACATTAGTGTTTACTGATTGTAAACATCAAGAGCAATGTGCAGTGATTTGATTAGTACATTTATAGCTAATTGCAAAGTATCTTGGGGTTTAGATGTCTGCAATTTAATTGTGTCATTTTTTTTTATTAATCAGTTAAACCTATGAGCCAGTGTTTCCCAGCCTTAGTCCTGAAGGATCTATCCTGCACATTTTGGTGTTTTCCCTGCTCTACCACACACACTTTTTTTCAGTCAAGTCTGCTTGTTGGTTAAATCTGGTGTGCTGTGAGCTGAGAAACTACAGAAATGTGCAGAGCAGAAGTTCACCTGTACCAGTGTTGGGAACCAATGCTATGAGCACTGTATTTCTTACAGTCATTTTCTCCCCCTTTAGGCGAGCCAGAAGACGAGGGCTTATCTCCGTCAGTTATAAATCAACCCATCCAGCAGACGGCGAAACCCATGCCCGATCTCCCGACCAGCGCGTCGGATCAGTTCCTCACGACGCCGGACGAGTCCGAGGACAAGATCATCACGCAGGACGGGACGGAACTCGTCCACCGAGCTCCAAAGAAAGACCTTCTAGAGATTGATCGTTTCACGATCTGCGGGAACCGAATCGACTGACGCTCAATTGTACAGACCGACGAAAGCTAGAAGTTGTCTACTGGCTTGATTTTTGACATTAGACTCTCTGCTCGAAGGATCAAGGTAGGACCAGAGAGCAGGATATTTATTAAAAAGTGCACCCAATTAATTTATTAGAAGTTTCAAACTGAAACATGCTCACTGATACCTTCTCCTCTGGACTGGACTCGAGGATAATTCCAAAGGCCTTTCCAAAAGCACCAGGAACAGACCTTTACCTTTTACCATCTAGACAGACAGACAGAAAGAGAAGAGACTGATCACTTCGGTCATGTGACTAAACAAAGACCAATGTTAATATGAGGTCAACCACGACTAGGTCATTTTTGAAGTGGTGGCTTAATAAGTGGCATTTTCTTTTCCATGTTAAGTTGCATTTTCTTAATTCTGGAGTTGCACATGTGTTTGCTTTATGTGCATATTTGTGAACACTTTATGTGAAGGTTCCCCTAACTAATGCATAGCATGCATTAATATCAGAACAGACCAGCATTATGAAAGCATTAGTAATCAAGGCATGTAAGCAGATGTGTTGATTGATGTTTAATGAAAGGCACATGTATTATTCAGTCCTTGGATAAATTTAATTTCATATAAATGAGCAGAAATTAAGGCCCATCATATTTCAAAGGTTTGATATTCAAGACGTTAATTAATTCAAGCAGTTAGATCCTTACAGCTTATTAATATGAAAACTTCTTTTACTCGTACATTAAATGTTAGTTACAGGAACCTTAATGTAAAGTCTTACCGCAGCTCAGCTTTGTACGTCTGCGTCAATAACTCCTGCACCCAGCTCAGACATCCCAGTTACATTCATCTTCTAAACTCACTTTGGACCAATGAAATTAAGCACGAACATACAGTGAGTAGAAATATCGAAACTGTATTGTGCTTTAACAGGTATTTTTTATCTCCTTTCCTGCCAGTCTTTATTTAAGCTGAACACCTTGTTAATATCATATGTTGCACTTCAATGCTTGTGAATTGCACATTAGTTTGTTACATAGACATTAAACATGTACAGTTTATACACACAGCCCCATCAGAAACTGGATCAACGCTATAGACAGAATCCATTAGTTACCTGGAAGTTAATAGTCTACACAAGGTAAATTTAGAAAGTTTCTTTCTTGTATATAATAAAAAAAAAAGATATCTATTTTTTTTTGTCTCTGCCCCTGAAGAAAACATCCTTTTCTTTTTTTATTCAAACATCCCCCTTACATGCAGAATGCATATTCGGCACTTTTTCAGGCACTGTATTTTACATTTTAACTTCTTATGGTGTAGATTGAGTTGCTGGGTGTTGTTTCTTCTACTTTAACATGTTTTGCCAAACAGAATTTGCTTTTATTACCAGTAAGGATTCAGATATTCAGCATAATGCCAACTACTTCATGCAATTTTACTATGTGTGACAGTAATATTGTTGTTTTATATACATTTAATTCTACAGAAGGCGTTCAAGTCAAACCAGGACTTTTGATTGTGCAAGATACAGTTATGAGTGTACAAACTCCCTTTATTTCTCTATATAACCCCCTGCTACACTAATGCACTTGACCCAGTTTTTCACTAGTGCTTGGATACCATCAAGGTAGAAAGTTTTCTCATTGTGCAGGAACCACAATCGGAGCGCCTGCTTCACAAGTAGCGTTCATGAACAATTGTGTGCCTCCGACAGATGTGCCTCTTCTGCAAGCTGGTGAAAAGTTTTTGTCAATTTTCTAGAAATGGGCGTTCCACTCGCTGAATGTTGACGAGAATGACTGCAGTGGGCTCCGAGACACCTCAGCCGGGATCATCATTCATAGACGTACGGCCGTCTTTAAAACATTTACACCATCCAAATGTTCTACTGCGACTAAGATTCTCATCACCGTACTGTGCTTAATTCAATCACAAGTCCTGGTTTGACGTGAACGTCCCTCATACATTGCTGATTTGCAGTTTTTGATTTCATACACTTGAAAAAGTTTGAAAAAGATCAAGTTGAAGAAAAAAATATCTCTGGGAACAAAACAACAAATACAATTTAATGCACATAATTTGTTCATTTCATGACATCATGTTTATTTTTTCCATTACATCTTACATTCATTTATACATACAAGTACATAGTGAGTAAGAATAACTTTGGCAATTGGTATAATAATGGTGCTGACATTTGAGCAAATAACATGTCCACTTGTTCTCTTCTGTAAATGTTAAAAATCTAAATCATAAAGTGGATCATTCGCGCTTAAGTCAGGTTCAGAAGGAATTTTAAATAATTAATTCAACCATAATTCATTTATGTATGTCTAAATATGATTTGGGATGTTGATAAAGTTGCATTCAAACAGAATTCTTCTACAGCTTTGTGGACCAGTAATTATTAAACAATTTGTAGATTATTGAGATTTATTAGAATATCTCTTAAGATTGTGAAGAAGAACTTATTTGCCAAAATGTGTGCATTGTAAAACTTTTTTTTTTACAGGTAAAGACATTCTGAAGATTAAGATCGTTTGCAAGAGTGTATTGAAGTGTCAAAATCATTTCCCTGTTAATGTTACGCGACGTTATGTCCAGCTGTACCAGTGTGTTAAAAATGACTCTGATTTTGATTTCAGATTTAGATTTGAATTTCGATTGTAAATGAATGGAGGCAGAACAGTGTAAGTGACTTACAAATGTTTATTGTTTTTTTGGGAGGGGGGGTTTAATTAAAACTACCTAATCGTTCAGTAATTCCGTTCAGACCTTTCATTTAACATGTACAACTGTCTAGAGATGTTACTTACACACTTCTGCTTTCAAGCCTTTAAGTTGTTCTTATTTTCCTGAGCTTTAGAAATTCATCAGGTCAATACTGTTTTTTTGTTTGTTTGTTTGTTTTTTACAGTGGAAGCCTTCATACCAGCATCGCATTAATGATTCATTAATGTTACCTCCATAACCATATCACATCACGTCATGTATTTTATGCATTTTTATTTTAAAGCTGCTTTTTTTCCTGATTGTCCACACCATCAGTCAGTTTCGTCCATCAGTTTGATATCATGGTCAACATTTTTTTTCTTTTTTTTGAGGAACAGATTGTGATTTTCACTCTATTTTTAAGATGGATTTTCAGGCTAAGGTTAGAGGAGACAGGAATTGTGTTGGTGAATAAATGTTTTATTTTGTACCTCTTGGATAATCTCTTTTTTTGCTTGCTGTGGATTGTGTTGCCATGGTTTCAGTTCATTTTGCCTGTATGACACTGTAAAGAAAATTGGGTCTCTTATGTGCACACTGTATACACATACATTATCAAAGTTTAACCCTCCTATTATCTTTGGGGTAATTTTGATCCCATTAAAATTTTAAAGTCTCAAAATAAATGATTGACAATTTTTTTTTGGCTTCATAGTCAGTGACCTTTTATACATAAACTTGGGTAACAATTTTAATTATGATAATTTTCTCGAGGTTTAAATTGCTGTGGTTGACCAAATTGACCCCAAGGATAAAAGATATTAGTAAATCTGAAGGTAACAGGAGGGTTAAGACATTTAGACTATAAATACCAGGCCATCCTATTTAAAACGTATGAGTTAAGCTCAATGCCTGTCTCCTGGTTTAACCTCATAAAGAGAATATTGAATCATCTCATGGAACCACATTTATCAAAAATTTCACACTCAAGATATATATAAGATATAGAATTAGCAAATACAGTAGGAAAAAATATATACAGGGGTTGGACAATGAAACTGAAAAACTGTTGGGAGCTCCACAGGGTCAATGTACATAGCCGGGCTGCTATAGCCAAACCTTTGGTCACTCCTGCCAATGCCAAACGTCGGTTTCAGTGGTGCCAGCAGCGAAATCTTGTGGACAATGTGAAACATGTATTGTTATCTGATAAGTTCACCTTACGTTAGGGTGTGGAGAAGCCCCAAAGAAGCGTACCACCCAGACTGTTGCATGACCAAAGTGAAGCATGGGGTGGATCAGTGATGGTTTGGGCTGCAATATCATGGCATTCCCTAGGCCCAATACTTGTGCTAGTTACTGCCAAGGACTTCTGAACCATTCTGGAGGACCATGTGCACCCAATGGTTCAAACATTGTATCCTGAAGGCGGTGCCGTCTATCAGGATGATAATGCACCAATACACACAGCAAGACTGGTGACCGAGTGGTTTGATGAACATGAAAGTCAAGTTGAACATCTCCCATGGCCTGCACAGTCACCAGATCTAAATATTATTGAGCCACTTTGGGGAGTTTTGGAGGAGCGAACCAAGAAACAGTTTCCTCCACCAGCATCACGTAGTGGCCTGGACACTATTCTGCAAGAAGAATGGCTCCAAATCCCTCTGGTCACTGTGCAGGACTTGTATCTGTCATTCCCAAGACAAATTGATGCTTGCCGTTTGGCCACAAAAGGAGGCCCAATACCATACTAATGAATTATTGTGGTCTAAAACCAGGCGTTTCAGTTTCAATGTCCAACCCGTGTATATACAGTGGGTATGGAAAGTATTCAGACCCCCATAAAATTTTCACTCTTTGTTATATTGCAGCCGTTTGCTAAAATAATTTAAGTAAATTTTTAAATGTACACACAGCACCCCATATTGACAGAAAAACACAGAATTGTTGACATTTTTACAGATTTATTAAAAAAGAAAAAACTGAAATATCACATGATCCTAAGTATTCAGACCCTTTGCTCAGTATTTAGTAGAAGCACCTGTTTTATCTAATACAGCCATGAGTCTTTTTAGGAAAGATGCAACAAGTTTTTCACACTTGGATTTGTGGATCCTCTGCCATTCCTCCTTGCAGATCCTCTCCAGTTCTCTCAGGTTGGATGGTAAACTTTGGTGGACAGCCATTTTCAGGTCTCTCCAGAGATTCTCAATTGGGTTTCAAGTCTGGCTGGGCAAATCAAGAACAGTCACGGAGTTGTTGTGAAGCCACTCCTTCGTTATTTTAGCTGTATGTCATTGTCTTGTTGGAAGGTGAACCTTCGGCCCAGTCTGAGGTCCTGACCACTCTGGAGAAGGTTTTTCGTCCAAGATATCCCTGTACTATCATCTTTCCCTCGATTGAACCAGTCTTGTTCCTGCAGCTGAAAATCACCTCCACAGCATGATGCTGCCACCACCATGCTTCACTGTTGGGACTGTATTGGACAAGTGATGAGCAGTGCCTGGTTTTCTCCACACATACCACGAGAATTAAGGCCAAAATGTTAATCAGACCAGAGAATCTTATTTCTCACCATCTTGGAGTCCTTCATGTGTTTTTTAGCAAACTTTCATGTGTCTTGCACTGAGGAGAGGCTTCCGTTGGGCCACTCTGCCATAAAGTCCCGACTGGTGGAGGGCTGCAGTGATGGTTGACTTTCTCCCATCTCCCGACTGCATCTCTGGAGCTCAGCCACAGTGATCTTTGGGTTCTTCTTTACCTTTCTCACCAAGACTCTTCTCCCCCGATAGCTCAGTTTGGCCAGACGGCCAGCTCTAGGAAGGGTTCTGCTCATCCCAAACTTCTTCCATGTAAAGATTATGGAGGCCACTGTGCTCTTAGGAACCTCAAGTAAAGCAGAGATTTTTTTTTTAACCTTAGTCAGATCTGTGCCTTGTCACAATTCTGTCTCTGAGCTCTTCAGGCAGTTCTTTGACCTCTTGATTCTCATTTGCTCTGACATGCACTGTGAGCTATAAGGTCTTATATAGACAGGTGTGTGGCTTTCCTAATCAAGTCCAATCAGTATAATGAAACACAGCTGGACTGAAGGTGTAGAACCATCTCAAGGATGATCAGAAGAAATGGACAGCACCCGAGTTAAATATATGAGTGTCACAGCAAAGTGTCTGAACACTTAGGACCAAGTGATACTTCAGATTTTCTTTTTTAATAAATCTGCAAAGATGTCAACAATTCTGTGTTTTCCTGTCAATATGAGGTGCTGTATGTACAGTAATGAGGGAAAAAAATGAACTAAAATGATTTTAGCAAATGGCTGCAATATGACCAATGAAAAATTTAAGGGGTCTGAATACTTTCCGTACCCGCTGTGTATACACACAATGTATTTATGATAAGATAATTGAGGGACTTATAATGACTTGCGTTAATTATTTTGTGGAATAAATAATTTACAGGCACTTAATTTGATAATTTGTGCCGGCGACACGGTGGCTTAGTGGTTAGGACTAGGACTGTGGCCTCGCACCTCCAGGGTCGAGGGTTTGATTCCTGCCTCTGGTGTGTGTGTGTGTGTGTGTGTGGAGTTTGCATGTTCTTCCCGTGCTTGATTGGGTTTCCTCTGGGTACTCTGGTTTCCTTCCAGAGACATGCAGATTAGACCAAATGTTCATTTCCAAATTGCATGTAGTGTGTGTGTGTGTGTATGTGTGCCGTGAGATGGCTCGGCGCCCAGTCCTGTGTGTACCCCACCCCTTGTGCCCTAAGTCTCCTGGGACAGACTCCAGCCCCCTCATGACCCTGTATAGATGATGAATGAATGAAAGAATGAATGAACTTATTGTGACAAAGTCCTGACACTGGAGCCTGGAGGTTTAGAAAATTAATGAACACCCACCAATTTCAGCCAATCAGAATCAATCTACAATGTGTGGTAAACTTTTAATGTATACTTTCACCGCAGATCTTATTTGATTGATTGATTGATAATTGGGTCTTCAGTGCAACTAACGGGTTTTCTTGCTGATGTTTGAATTTGCACCCAGCACACATCCGCGCTCATAGACAGACTACACACACACACACATATGCACGAGCATTCAGCACCAGGGTGCACGCGCTTTAGCGAGTAGCGCGCGCTGGTTAGAGCGTTAGATGAGTTGTTGAGAGAAGCGGCAGTCAGGATGCGAGCCATAAAACCGACGTGACGAAACCTAGGCTTATTATCTAGATCTGGATTACTTTTTGCACTTCTTTGTGCACTTGTGCTTGTTTGCGCAGACGCCTCTATTGTTTTTTTTGTTGTTGTTGTTCTTTTTGTTTGTTTGTTTGTTTGTTTGTTTGAATAGCGTTAATCAGAACTTAGACTTGACATCCTCTGAGAAAGGCGCCTGTTTTTATTCCGGTATAGCAGCTGATTTGTGTGAAAGCATGCCGCGCTGGCTGCTGATGCTGATCTGCTGCTGGAGTTCCGTCTCCGGGGCCGCGCGCACTCACCCGGAGGCCCCTCACGGGCACGCGCTGGACTTCGGCCTCGTCCCGGCGGTGGTGCACGAGACGCGCGCGCTCTACGAGCCCGGAGCCGTGGACATGCTCTTTCATGTAGTGCACGCGTTTCTCTACACGGTACAGCCAAACCCCTTTCCAGCAGGTGAGTCCCCCATCACTCACACACACACACACACACACACACACATTAGTCAATCCAGAACTATTTATATTGGGAGAGATTTTGAATTTCCACCTTGTCTCCACTGTAGAAATGCCACAAACATATTTATGTATATATAAAGTAAATAATAATAATAATAATAATAATGTATATTACATAGTCTCAGGCCTCCAGGGTCCAGGTTCGATTCCCTTCTCAGGTCTGTGTGCATGGAGTTTGCATGTTCTCCCTGTGCTCAGTGGGTTTCCTTCAGGTACTCCGGTTTCCTCCCGCAGTCTAAAGACATGCAATTGCTGTTCCCTCAGTGTGTGAATGTGCGGTCCAACCCAAAAAAAAAAAAAGGGAATAAATACAATGGTAATCACCACTGGCCTTCACGGTCCCTAGTTGGACTCCAGAGGTTCCTAGGAGGATGGATGGATTATATATAGTAAGCAATAACATCCAGTCCATCTGCTTATCTGACTGAGAATAAAAGCAGCAGTTTACATACATCCAGGGTTAATGGATTCGATCAAAACTGGGATATTTTGGAATGTAAACACGCAGCCTTTTTCAAAGGCTTAACCTCCACCATACTAGCTCCGTTTGTGTGCACTGATTCAACCACATCCATCACAGAAACAAAAGATTCCACTCAATTGGTGTAAACTAGCTGTGAACCACTTGTTAGTGTTCAGGGTTAGTGATTAAGATCAGAAGGTTGTCTGTTCAAATTTCAGCACCACTGAACTGTCCTAACTGAGTTCCTTCTGGGCTGCCAGTTGTGTCCTGCATTAACTGTAAGCTGCTTTATCATTTCAAAATGAAATTATTTATATACAGTATGTTTTTTTTACACGTTTATTTATGTATAAACATTTTTTATTTCTGAAATCCCCAATGAGTTGACCCTGCACATAAAAGAAACATGTTTACATCATATGTTTGTTTAAACTGCCAAAAAAAAAACACCACCACAGTTTTAGCAAACCAACATTTGCTCATTTGCATGGAGTTCAAGTTAAACTGGGACTTTTGATGGTGCAGAATAACAGAACACAGTTATGAGTGTAACACTTTATTTATTTCTCTATATAATCCCCTGCTACACTAATGCACTTGTCTCAGCGTTTCACTAGTGCTACCATCAAGGTAGAACGTTTTTTCAGAATCGCGGACACATGATCAGACTGGGAAATCCCGGGAACTCCCTTAATGGCCAAAACAAGTGGAAATGCAACAACTCCAAGCCGAGTCCCTCTCACGTGAAAGTGGAGTTGGTGAATGATTGTGTGTACAGTTCCTGTACAGATTGTGCGTCTCTTCTGCCAGTTGGCAACAAGTTATCCGTCAATGTTTAAGGATCAGGCGTTCCACCACAGCATCGGAGCTAAGAGTCATCACCGTCTTCTGTAAATCTAAAGTCTCAAGTCTTCTATAAATGTCAATCAGTTTTGATGCCTTCATTCTTGAGAAATTTAGTTAAAAGTCCCAGTTGACTTGAACGCCTGTCATATTTTCACCGATTTAATTACAAATTAAAACTTTATTTTTTTCACATACACAGTACGATATGCAGTGAAATGCTTATACGTCCGCTTACACGAATGCTTATATCTCACTAAAGAGAACAAAGAGAATAAACAGTCAGTAGAAAAATAAGTTATGAAATAAAGTAAGAAATTAAATAAAGAAAACTCTAGCCATGGAAATATAGCTATAGAAGAAAATAAAAAATGTAATCTAAAAATATAGGGAACAACCTATAGAAACTTAGCTGTAAATAAAAATTACAATTTACATTATGTACAGTAGACAGATCTGAATTGAACTCAATTAGACCTATCCTTTAATACACTTTGCACATTTATGTGCATTTTACTGATTACCTATTCATGTCAACAATTTTCAGCAAAAAGAATTCAGTAAAAAAAAAAAAAACATAATCCTTATAGTCATTATCAATATATTCAATTATCATTTTGTATGCAGAAAGTATACTTTTAAAACCTATTAATATGGCCTAAAATACTATAGACATGCAGAGTAACATTTTATTATTCATTTCTTACAGCAGTAACAACAATAACGGGTTTTGGAAAATACCTGCAATTTTTAAAAAATTTGTAATCAGTCTTTTCTACATTTTAATAGGAACAGATCATTATAATCGCATGAAATCACAGGAAACACGGGATTTAAAAAACATCAACCAATCTCTATAAAAATTTGAACAAAATACACTAAAATCTCTGCATATTATGTATTAGGCATAGAATTCTGAATTTCACTGTCTTATGCCTTATGAACTTTAGGAAATGCACACACTAGTGTATCACTATTAGTGTATCAATTAAGCATAGCTGTCAGGTGCCTCATGCATCCATTATAATCCTTTCACTTCTTCACTGTCTAAAAGTATTTTAATTTACCTGATCCTTGCTATCCCAAATAACCGAAACATGCTCCTCAAGAGTTGTTGAGGCCAGCTTTCTGTTTGATGTTAGTCATAGCCCCTTATATGATGTCACATGAATTGTTTTCAGAAGACCTTATTAAAATACATTTAGATGTTCATTAATCAGAAATCACATTGTTAAAAAAAAAAAAAACAGCAGGTCAAAAGCTGTGTCCTTTTAAAGCATATTACTGTATATACAGTAAGTATCAGTCTGCTGGGACACAACATGAGTTAATAGTGAAATTCCAACAAAGTCCATTAAAGACAACTGTAGGTTATCACTTCCCCAACCCCACATCCCATACCAAATCAATAATTAATAGCCTTGGCCAGGAACATTACTAGACAGCTGGTCTGTGAGTAGTGTCATTTGGTAAAATAGTCTACTGCATATCTGACTAATACAAATCAGCAAAGTCACGGTTCTGGCTCACATAATTTGCCTTATGTGTAGTTTTGGCATCATGGCCTATTTGCCTACTGAATTTCAAACACTGCACTTTGTTTCTGCCTTCTGAAGGAGCCTGTTGCCAAAACGTGCCTTATTCTGTTTATCTTCAAATATCTGATTCACTGTTGTGTCAGTTAGAATAGCTGGTTTGTGCTCTTTTCTTCTTTGAATAGTTGTTTTCTGGGGCAGTTTATGGATATGTTCAGTCATCCTCTTGAGACAGCAGACCATTGTCAACTCTGATATTGCTTCGGCATGGGGGGACTAGTGCTTGCATAAAAACTAGGTACGGTAGATCTGCATCTGAGCTCATGCCAGGCAGACTAGGCTGGTGCTAGAGCCTGAAAGTTGTGGGCTGATAGTGGGGTATAGCAGGGATTGTTGAGGCCGGGTAGCTGCTGGATTGGTGTTGTGACTGGCATGGTTGGATTGGTGTTTGGACTGACAGGCCTGTTTTGGTCTTGGGATCGACAGGACTAGATTGGTGTTGGGACCGGTAGGGCTGAATTGGTGTTGGGACCGGTAGGGCTGAATTGGTGTTGGGACCGGTAGGGCTGAATTGGTGTTGGGACTGGATTGCTGTTTGCAGTACCCCAATCACCCTAATGCCAGCCTTACTGTTTAATGGGGGCTGCAGCCAGAGGATAGTAGATTGCCATAATTCACCTGCCAAATTTCATAAATATCATTGGTTTTTAGGATTGCTCCTTGTCCAAGCATTACATGCCTGTACACAGACCTGAAGCTGATGATTGCATTCGGGTGGAAACAACAACATGACAATCTAAATTTTGGGGGGATAATTGAGTCCCTCAGTGGACATACAAGACTGAGTCCAACAGGGCTTCTGCTTTGTGCCGTTTGTATGCTCAGTAAAATGTTTCAGAAAAGGGGGTCTGGAGCATGTCTTGGGAACACTGGACATGAGGCATGAAGACACCCTGAGCATCGCAGATTCACATTTTATAAAGCCTTTTAGTTGTTCCTATATGTGTCAGTGCAGTGTAGAATAAAGAATTTTGATTGGATGTAAAGAAAGAATGGGAAAGTAAATTCAGAATGTGTTCCAAACTGCCTTTAGTCTCTCGGACATACAATGGAATTAGAATTGTCACGGTTGGTGTTTAACATCGAAACCCCAAAATTACTGTGTACCGACCTGTATGAGATATGTATTAAAAAGTGCCATGTTGTGTAAAAATGAATGAAAATCTATTTAATTTTTAAGACTAAGACTGTGTTCCAGTACCGTTTAACACACTCTCTTTATATTACCACTAGGGGGAATCCCCATGACTTACAGTAAGTGCTGATTTAGTATTCGTCTGGGTTATTTTGGTAGATAATCCTTGGGAGGCGCAAAGGGTGAAGTGAATATTAATGCAGATTATAGGGAATTTACAGACGAGGCTTTGCAGTCATATGCAGTTTGCTTTTCATTCTAAAGCAAACTGCATATGACTGCAAAGCCTCATCTGTAAATTCCCTATAATTTGCAGTCATATGCATATGACTGCAGATGACTGCAGATTATAGGGAATTTACAGATGAGGCTGTAAAGGAAGTGTTTAATTGTAAAGGAAGTAGAAGAAAAAATAAGTAGTTTATAATTAGATAGTGAGTTTTTAGACTAGTTTTGGTTTGCTTTATTTAAACTGGGGGACAGTACACATAAAACAGGTTATGCTTTTTTGTTTTGTTGTTTCTCAGGGTGATAAGAGAGCAAATAAGAGCACACTGTGTGTGTGTGTGTGTGTGTGTGTGTGTGTGTGTGTGTGTGTGTGTGTGTGTGTGTGTGTAGAGGAGAATAGGATTGCAGACAGAGGTAAGTCCCTACTGCCTAATCAATTAGCAGACCTGTCTGTCCGAGTCACCTGCCTCATCACGTAATCTGATAATCCGAGCTCCATATGCCTCAAACATACACACCGTAGCCCGACAATGTATATTCACCTCCGCAGATTATGATTTGGTTATAATTTTAACATTATATCTGGAAATGTGATCCGCATTCAACAAAGTGATATTGCCACAGTAGATCAAGTAATCACCAATTAGGATCCTAGATTGGAAGAATTATTATATTGCATATCTAATGAATATCACCATGTAATATTACTTTACATCTTTAAAAAAAAAGAAAAAAGGTTAATCTGTTTTAAACATGGCGCAGGCATCCTCGTTTTTCAAGCTGGATACAAATGAAGTTATTAATAAATCATTTGTAAAGACAAATTGTAACTAGAAATTTCTTGAAAATGCTTGTACAGTAGTTCAGAAACACAATTGTATTCTATGAGACCTTTGTGTTACCTGACCTGGCTCAAAGCGATTTCCACATTAAAGGGCCATTAAAGGAGTTCCTGGCAGGCCAGCGTTTCAGACATGAAGCAGGTAGTCGGATCATGGCTCCGGCGTACTTTCAATTCAATTCAATTTTATTTGAACAGATAGCTGTTTAATAATTGTCATTGTTGTACTGAGAAAACTTTCTACCTTGATGGTGTCCAAGCACTAGTGAAAGCTGTAAGTGCGTTAGTGTAGCAGAGTTTTTACTCTGCGCAATCAGAAGTCCCAGTTTCATTTGAACACCCATTCAAATATACACCCAAGCCTATACAAATATGCACTTGATATTTTTGCTTATGTTAGAATAAATTTCAAATTAGTGATGGTTAATTATTTGTGCAAATTGTAGTATAACTACAATTTGGGGGTTGCTCATTTCTCCCATTGATGATACTTACCTTGTGATGTTTATGATGCTTAATTGCATATTTTAAGAGTGACTTTTGCAGAGTGAGTCGTCTGCACCCATGTCGAACACAAAACCCAGAAAGGCAAGGCAGAATTATATGAGAGAAAAACAAGTGGGAAAGAAGGTAGAAAATTGGGTTTAAAATGGGATTAGTGAGAAAGAGATGCAAACAAATCAAAAAAGAGGGATGACTCCGGGATCCAGTAGATGAGGTTCAATACCCTTTAAAGTGGATTAAACATATGCCACCCACCCCCACACACACACACACACACACACACACACACACACACACAGTGTTCAGGTCTGCTAGAGTTAGATGGAGTTGATTTTCTGTCTATCTAACATTCCTTCATGATCAAGCAAGCAATTTACTGAGCCATGCTGGAAACTACCATCCATTCTCCATCAGAGTACCAGGTGGCTGCTTATGTATGTTTACAGAATCATTTTGTCTCCACAGAAAGATTATTTTATTTTGCACTGATAATAACCACCAATCTCAACTGAGGTCCTCTGAGAACTCACAGGCTCTCATGATAAGCTCTGAATTAGTTATGGCAACCGCTCTACAATATCCTTGTTGGAAACGTAAACATCAAAGTGGGTTATCAGGCTATGCCTAGACCCTAAGTCCCTCAAGCAGACATGCGTCCTTGTCTCAGCTCTAACATACTAGAGAAACCGGGAGTTACTAACTAAATGCATCCATTTGGATGTTATGGACACAGACAGTCCTTACAGACTTTTAATGGCTGGCATGTTGCCCCTCGCATTGTCAGGTTTGAACACACCAACCAGATGGAATTTGTGCAGTGAGCAAGAGGGAGCATGGTGTCTGCACCCAGAAGTGGTGTCCCAGATTTAGAAAAAACTTGGCAAGGCATATGTGCATTTCTTTGCCGGTACCAGGTCAGCACGTTGCTGATTGTGGTTCTCCCTGGTGGACACTGTCAGCCTGCTGGGACAAGACTTTGTTATCCAGTGCTGCTTTTGTTAGTGATAGGAAAGCCCTGGTGACCGCCTCCGTGATCAGATCTGCTGTCCCTACATGGGCTTTGTATGCTCATAGTTGAACGCTGTTCTACAAATGGTGTGCATCTCATTAGATAGAACTGATCTGAAACATCAGTCCCAGAAAACCTTTCTCTGAAAAGGTTTTCTTTTATACTAAAGGTGAATGTGGCACGCATCGAGGAGCATTACAGAACCATGAATGACATCTTTATAGATGTTCGTAATGCTATCATAACCTGTCTTAAAGGTGTGAAATGCCTTAATCC
Organism: Clarias fuscus; assembly: GCA_030347435.1. NCBI lineage: Eukaryota > Metazoa > Chordata > Actinopteri > Siluriformes > Clariidae > Clarias > Clarias fuscus. The sequence continues at coordinate 12,002,855 of CM059225.1, read as the reverse complement.
TCCAAGAGCTCTTGTCCTAAAGCCTGCTTAGATGCCTCTTTACTAGTCTATGCAAGAAGCTGGATTGAAACACGTCTCTGAAAAATGACCTCAGCAAAAAGAGTGGGAGAACAGCTTGGCATACTGTATGTGTTTCTTGGGTTTTACTCAATGGTACTATTTGGTACTTTAATGATACCACAGTCATGGTGGTACCATTTTGAACTTTTCTTGGTTACCATACGCTGTTACTCACTCTCAGGCCTGTAGTGATAAGTCCATGTCTTGTCACCAGTAATGATTCTATTTCTAGAATAGACTGTGCCCTAGGGCACAAAGCAAGGACTATAAAAACATGCTTTGATGAGCTTGGAGTTTAAGAACTTGACTGGCCCTAACACAGAGCCCTGACTTCAACCCCATCAAGCACATGTGGGATGAACTGGAACGGAGATTGTGAGCCAGGCCTTCTTGTCCAACATCAGTATCTGACCTCATAAACACTACAGACTGAATAGACAATAAGTCCCACAGAAACACTCCAAAATCTTGTGGACAGTCTTCCAAGAACAGTGAAAGCTGTTATATCTGTGAAAGGGATTCCAACTCCATAATAAAATGTATGTATTTGCATACAATGTCATTGCAGGTTTGGCCAAATACTGTTCATAAAGTATACATTATTCAGTGGTAAGTTTTAGACATTGGGCTACTATCCATAACCCCCAGACTCTAGCCCTAAACTGTCCTGCAGTGGAACCTCAGACTGAGAGTAACGCAGTTTGCGAAGGGTCCGCAAGATGAGCAATTTTAAAATAGTTTTGACTTGGAAAAAAAGCAAGTCTTGTTTTACGATTACCGAGTATCATCTAGCACGAATGCACTTTTTGTTTTGCCGCTGATCGTCACGTGATCACAACTGAGCCAACGGTTTTTCTCTGTCACAAGCTGCGGAATTGTGGGTAATCGTTTCCCCTGCTCGGTCTTAGTGCGTGTCTCTCATTGGTATAATCAACATCCATACACGTGTGTACTGTTTACTATAACACTGTGACCACGTATGTGCGCGTAAATTTTTTTAATTTTGTTTGTATGCGTGAGTGTGAAATTCATCGTGTAAAGCAAAAGCAAGTCTTATTAGAGAGGCTAAAGATCCATTTTCTCTCTCTCTCTCTCTCTCTCTGTCAGCCTGCAGTGATTCAGTGAGTGTGCGCTCACTCTAGTGTCATTAGAGATGTTCCTTGTTAATTTTCCCGATAAAACAGCGTTTCCGTTAATGTGTGTGTTTGTATTAATTATTTGTATGTATTTTTTTGGGCTGTGGAATGAATAATTTGAGTTTCTATTATTTGTTATGGGAAAATTCGATTCGATTCGAAATTCGATCGCTTTGATTAATGAGTGTTTTGATATACGAGCCTGGAACTAATAATGCTTGCAATCCAAGGTTCCACTGTATTTATACAGGGGTTGGACAATAAAACCGAAACACCTGTTTTAGATTACAATAATTCATTAGTATGGTGTAGGGCCTCCTTTTTGCCACCAATACAGCATCAATTCATCTTGAGTCCTGCACAGTGGCCAGAGTGATTTTGAGCCATTCTTCTTGCAGAATAGTGGCCAGGTCATTATGTGATGCTGGTGGAGGAAAACGTTTCCTGACTCTCTCCTCCTAAACACCCCAAAGTGGCTCAATAATATTTAGATCTGGTGACTGGTCAGGCCATGGGAGATGTTCAAGTTCACTTTCATGTCCATCAAACCTTCACCAGTCTTTCTGTGTGTATTGGTGCATTATCATCCTGATACACGGCACCGCCTTCAGGATACAACGTTTGAATCATTGGGTGCACATGGTCCTCCAGAATGGTTCGGTAGTCCTTGGCAGTGACCCATCTAGCACAAGTATTGGGCCTAAAGAATGCCATGATATTGCAGCCGAAACCATCACTGTTGCATGCAACAGTCTGGGTGGTACGCTTCTTTGGGGCTTCTCCACACAGCGTATTTTTCGCTGCTGGCACCATTGAAACCAACGTTTGGCATTGGCATGAGTGACCAAAGGTTTGGCTATAGCAGGCCATGTTGACCCTGTGGATCTCCCGGCGACCAGTTTTGGTGGAAACAGGAGAGTTGAGGTGCACATTTAATTCTGCAGTCAGTTGGGCAGCTGTGGTTTTATGTTTTTTTTTTTAATACACTCCTGGTTAGCACCCGGACATCCCTTTCAGACAACTTCCTCTTGCGTCCACAGTTACTCCTGTTGGATGTGGTTCGTCCTTCTTGGTGGTATGCTGACATTATCCTGGATACCGTGGCTCTTGACGCATCACAAAGATTTGCTGTCTTGGTCACAGATGCGCCAGCGAGACGCGCACCAACAATTTGTCCTCTTTTGAACTCTGATATGTCACCAATAATGTTCAATTCAATTTTTCAATTCAATTAAATTCAATTTTATTTATATAGCGCTTTTAACAATGTTCATTGTCTCAAAGCAGCTTAACCAGCCTGAAATTTTTTTTTTCAAATAAAATGTATGGAATTGTGCATGTGTGAGAAAAATGTGTCTACATAATAATGAGATGAATGAGTGAATGATGAATGAAATGTCTCTGATGAGCAAGCCAAGGGTGGCGGCGACGACAGTGGCAAGAAAAAACTCCCTGAGACGGCAGTAGGAAGAAACCTTGAGAGGAACCAGACTCAACAGGGAACCCATCCTCATTTGGGTGATAACGGAATTGATAACGCAATGTTGTGTGCAATAAACCATTAAACTTTGCTAATTAAACCTTCACACTCTGCTCTTACTGGTGGAATGTGCAATCAATGAAGATTGGCCACCAGACTGGTCAAATTAAACCATGAAACCTCCAACACTAAAATGGCCAGTGTTTCAGTGTCATTGTCCAACCCCTGTACGTGTGTGTAATAATTTCAAATAATTTTATCTGGGCGTTGAAAATTAACTTGAGTAGAACCTGAAGAGAGTTATGAAAATTGGGGCATGAGTGGTCATCTTCATCCTCACAGGTCAGAAACAAATTTCACCAGCCTTCACTTCCCATACTGTACCCCATTGTGGCATACAAACATGGCCACTCTGAACAATGGCTCCCAGCTGTCATATTTCAGCTGCCCAACCCTCCCCCCCCCTTCTGATTTAAGTCACTTGCTCCCAATCATCTATATAAACAAACAGAATACCTTTCGTCAGATGCATCAAGCCTTTTTGCTCTTATTGCACTTTTTTTTTTTTTTTTATATATCAAATCTGATTTTTGCAACACACACCTAACGAAAAGGCACATAAGACATGCAGTAGATGCAGATTAGTGTATAAGCAGCTTGTCATTTGGTAATGTAGGTCATGATACTAATCGTGTGTTTTAAACACAGAGTGACTCACACTCGCACACATTCAGACACCCACACACTTGTGTAACCATGTAATAAGTGTACAAATACAACTCACACACACATATAAACACATTGGCCACATGTGTTTGAATGAGCAATTTTTTACAGAAATTTGAATTGTTACTGAAATCACAAAATCTAAATCATAATTTAGTTTGCTTTGTTACATCAAGAGCACAGGTAATGTAAAATTATCATCATGCTCAGTAGAGTGTTACTTTATTGTGGATAACCTACATAACATCTCTTTAAGGGGCACCGTGCCCAAAATGTGCCATGTGATTATGTCCAGCTGACATGTCTTAGTATCAAAATAATACTGATGTTGCAGTCAGTTTATGAGTAAACATGTGGGTATGTGGTGACTCACATCAGAAAAAAATGCAAAAAATTAATGAAATAATAATAATTTATATATATATATATATATATATATATATATATATATATATATTTATTTTATTTTTTTTTAAAATATATATATATAAATTATATAGAGCTGTGTATGTGAGTTTGCATGTTTTTCCCGCGCTTGGTGGGTTTCCTTCGGCTACTCCGGTTACCTCCAACGGTGTCCTGGGTTGAGCTCCAGGCCCCCACCGAGCCGGTATACAGGATAAAGCAGTGTAGATGATGAGTGAGTGAGTGATATATGTACAGTATAAATTCAAGCAGCTTAAGGAGACAATAACTTTATAGCATGTTTTAGGTGCAGTTATAGCATTTTGCAAAATTTTACAAAATTCACACTCGTATAATGTAACCAAAAAGGGTCCTTTTAATGCCCTCATTTGTAAAAAAAAAAAAAAAAAAAAACCTGTGAAAACAATATATTCTCTACTGTGTTGCAATATTTCTTGCCTAATTAAAAAAACTAAGAAAATTAAAAAATATCTTTATTTTATATAAAACCTAAAAATATATACAGTACAGACCAAAAGTTTGGACATACATTCTCATTCAAAGAGTTTTCTTTATTGTGTTCTTTAGCCCAAACGCGTCTCTTCTGCTTGTTGCCTGTCCTTAGCAGTGGTTTCCTAGCAGATATTCTACCATGAAGGCCTGATTCACACAGTCTCCTCTTAACAGTTGTTCTAGAGATGTGTCTGCTGCTAGAACTCTGTGTGGCATTGACCTGCTCTCTGATCTGAGCTGCTGTTAACCTGCGATTTCTGAGGCTGGTGACTCGGATGAACTTATCCTTAGCAGAGGTGACTCTTGGTCTTCCTTTCCTGGGGCGGCGGTCCGCATGTGAGCCAGTTTCTTTGTAGTGCTTGATGGTTTTTGTGACTGCACTTGGGGACACTTTCAAAGTTTTCCCAATTTTTCGGACTGACTGACCTTTCCTTAAAGTAATGATGGCCACTGTTTTTTTTCTTCACTTAGCTGCTTTTTTCTTGTCATAATACAAAATTCAAACTCTTTGAATGAGAAGGTGTGTCCAAACTTTTGGTCTGTACTGTACATGTTTTTAACTGCAAAAGTTCTCATTTTACTGTCAACTACTAAATCTTTCCATGCTCATTTTGTTTTGTTTAATATCAAATGGTACCCAAATCATAGAATATTTTTAATTATTTATATATATATTTTTTTTCATAGATCTCATTGTCAAGATTTTGCAGCAAAACACAAAAGGAATCAAACCAAATGAGCTTCACAAGGTTCGTGTCTTTGTATGGATTTATGTACAGTATTATACATTATATAATAAAGCTTTTTTGCTCTGTCTAATTTTCACTTTCACCTTACTTTTCATTGCCACCTCTTCAAAATTGTGGAACAACAGCCTGAGAACATTGTCCTAACGCTACAGGTAACAACTTCAGTTGCTATCACGTTCCTATTCTAATTTGCCATTACCTTTCAGAAATTGAAAATGAACTACATACACAGTCGTAGAAATGTTATTACCTAAAAGTCAATTATGTTTATTCCTTAAAGACCATATATTATTCTCCTTTTAAACAAGTTTTATGTCTTAGACATCTTCAAAAACATATCTGTTAATGTTATAGCTGAGATCCTGCATTTCTGGGTTTACTCCTTTTTTCAAATGCGATGTCTCAGTGTCTATAGCTTTAAATGAATGCCCCCTTGGAGGAAGTTGATCTTCCTAGCCAATCAGAACACAGGAGCCATCGACATCTATGTTAATTTTAGGCTTTTCCTACCCACATTTCTAACAAGCAAAATAAATAAGAGGACTCATTCATGGTGAAGTCCTCAATATTCATTCATTCCTTCATTCATTCATTCTTTTGTTTTCTATACCACTTATCCTGTTCAGGGTTGGTTCTCCGTTACCTGGAGTCTATCTCAGGAGACTTTGGTCACAAGGCAGGGTGCACCATGGACAGGGTGCCAAACCATCGCATATCACACATGCACACTCATGCATTCATTTATGCACTACAGGCAATGTGAAAACACCAATCTTCATGCCTTTATGGGAGGAAACTGGGCTACCCACAGGAAACCCAAAGCAGGAATCCAATCCCCGACTCTGGAGGTCACTCACTCACTCATCTTCTATACCGCTTTATCTTGTATTCAGGGTCTCGGGTGCCTGGAGCCTGTCCCAGGAGACAGGGCACAAGGCGGGGTACACCCTGGACAGCATTCCAATCCATAGCAAGGCACACACATACACTCACACACTCATTCATTCGCTACGAGCAATTTGTGAAGGTCAATTAGTCTAATCTGCAGGTCTTTGGATTGTGGGAGGAAACCGGAGTACCCAGAGGAAACCCATTAAGCACAGGGACAGAATAGTCACACAGACCCGAAGCAAGAATCGAACCCTCGACCCTGGAGGTGCAAGGTCACAGTGATATAAAAGTTAAAAAACACCCAGAGTGGGGATTGTGTGCAATAAGGGAAAAAAACTACATTTGCTTACTTAAGCCCCGGCCTATACAAAAAAAAAGGGAAATGGAGAAACACCATGGAATGTTTTTTTTCCTCATGTTTTTGTGTATTTGTACAGACTGAAGACACGTCTGAATGTCTAAAGATGACTTAAAGGGGAATTTTGCACAAAAGGTCCCCTTTAAAATATCATTACTATAGCATGTTCTAATTCTGACTTGCACATGTTCAAAGATCTGATATTTAAACTAATAAAACAACTCACCCAGCTTGTTCAAGATTGCATTGTTTAAAACTGAGATGGGCATAATATTATTTAGCATAAAAAAATGAATATTCTACACTACTAATATACTGTATATTACAGTACAATATTACCCGCATGCTCTTAAAAGTTTTAATTGCATTGTTTAATAACTAACTCATGATTGTGACTCAGTTCATTTGCTGACTTGAGGACTTACATAAAGTATGATATCATCTTGTTTTGTAAAGAGCCAACATGACTCATATTTTTCACGTGTATTTTCTCTCTGTAGGCCATTTATTATGAGATCGGCTTCATCGTTCTGGCAGCGCTGGGTGTTGTGTTTGTGCTCCTGATGCCACTGGTGGGTTTATTTTTCTGCCTGTGTCGGTGCTGTGAGAACTGCGGAGGCGAGATGCACCAAAGGCACCGCAAAAATGCTGACTGCCAGCGTGGCTTCTATACGTTCTCACTCATCACCTCATCGGTGTTCATCGCGTACGTATACAAACCTCTCATGGAATATGTTCATCATGTCCCGATACTGAAAGTAATTTCTTTTTGTTACTTCATATAGAAACAAAAGTGACTCATTTCTTATACTGCTGTAACCCATCTGGTGGTTGTTGATCTTGGTGTGCACTACGAGATGCTTTTCTGCTCGCCATGGTTGTAAAGAGTACTGAGGTTTTTAGCCTGACTCAGGCTACACACATATACACTTATATAGTCATATATACATTCACTAGTCACATACATAGTTCGGACTTCATTTGGATATACTTTTTTAATCTCACTATTGGTCTTTACTAGGTATTAGATGACACAGCGCACACACATAGGACTAATGACACGCTGAAACAGAGAGGGAGATTATACCAGTAAGAGACGAGCACGAAGACCCAGCAGGGGAGACGATTACCCACAATTCCGCATCGCAAGAGAGAAAAACCATTGGCTTAGTTGTGATCATGTGACGCTCTGTGTCAAAATAAGAAGCTTATGCATGATAGATGATACTCGGCACTCGTAAACCAAGACTTTCGCTCGGTTTCCAAGTCAAAATTTATTTTAAAAAATCCTTGCTCGTCTTGCGGAACACTCTCAAACCATGTTACCCGCAATCCGAGGTTCCACTGTATATGTATATCATGTTGAAGTGTGTATACAAGTTTTTGGGCAAACAAAAAATTTTATACACACTTCAACATGAAAAATACATTCCTTTCTTCTGACAGTCACAGAATCAATGGTGGTTCCACTACTGACATCTTTAGAGGAAAAATAATACTGCACATTGCTGCCATAATAACGCCTGTACAACAGTGTATTCCACATTTCTTACTGGATTCTTACTAAATCCAGTGGGAGAGGAAAACCTTTGTTTAAAATAATAATAATAATATTCTGATGTACACTGATCACCAATAACATTACAATATAATAAACATTATTATGTTAACATCAACATTATGCCTCCTGGCCATGACTCCGTAAGACCTCTGGGGGTGTGCTGTGTTGTCTGGTACTGGGATGTCAGTGGAATTAGTGGTCTTTGGATGCTGTGGGTTGGGGTATGGGGACTCCAGTGTATGACATGAACGCTTGATCACATCAAAAAAAAAAAAAACCATAGTACAGTGGAACCTCGGATTGCGAGTAACGTGGTTTACGAGTGTTCCGCAAACCGAGCAAAGATTTTTTATAAATTTTTAATCGGAAACCGAGTATCACGCATGCGACTATTATTTTGACTCCGAGCGGCAAGTGATCACAACTGAGCCAAATGATTTTTCTCTCTCTCTTGCGCTGCGGAATTATGGGTGCTCGTCTCTTACTGGTATAATCAGCATCTCCTGTGCCCCACACACACCGACACACACACACTCTCTCTCTCCTCCTATATGTGTGCGCACGTTTAATTTGACACTGACACACGCTTTCTTTACACTGAAAAGAATCGCGACAGAGCTGAGTTTTCTAAGGTAAAGTGCTGGTTCATTTGTTTGTTTGTTTTTTTTACTTTACAGCAGTGATTCCGCTAGTATGCGCTCACGCGAGTGTGATTAGAGAGATTTCTTTTTTTCTTTTCTGTTAAAGCAGTGTTTCCGTTGTGTGTGTTTGTTGTGAAACTTAAAAAGCGAGGTGGGGGGAGGGAGGAGTTTTACTGTGTAAGACGAGTCGAGGGAAGGGGCTAATTCCACACACACACACACACACACACACGAATACACAGCGCCTGCACGCACAAATGGAATCACTTATCTGTCTGGATTTATTTTTACTTTTTTTAAATGTTAAGTACAGGTTAATTTGTTTTATTTTTACTTTATATATTGTATTAACTATTTTTTATGTATTTATTGTTTTGGGTTGTAGAATGAATAATTTGAGTTTTCATTATTTCTTATGGGAAAATTTGATTTGGTTTACGAGTGTTTTGGAACAAATTATGCTCGTAATCCAAGGTTCCACTGTACCTCAGAACTCTGCTTACTTATAAATCTACTTGGGTACAATTTTAAATAATTGAAACATTTTAATTATTCAGATAAATTCAATGACATTTGATAATATTCAGCATTAATAATAACTTTTTTAATATGCAAAAAGTAGCAACATTGTACCTGCTTTCAAAATATTGTGAAAGCCTGTAAAGATGAGAAGTCAGTTTAATGCAACAATTTCCCATCTGTGGAACCTCAAAGTAAAGCAAACTGTATTTCTGAAATATGTCTAGATTAGTCTAAAGTCATGTGTTTAAGCAATTCTCATGGAAATTGGAACAGTCAATATACACATATGCTAATCCTTGCATCTACAAAAAGAAAGCTAGCTAGCTAGCTCTGGTTAAGGAGGTTTTAGAATACTAATTGCTAAAAACACTGTAATAAAGAGAAAAAGTTTGTCAGGGGAGATTATTCTATATAGGATTAGACATTATTTAACAAAAAAAATCAGAATTATCATACTGCTACTCTAATAAAGAATAAAGAGGTTTAGTCATTTAGTGTGCACGCATAGGGGCCAAGTGGATATAGACCGTAATGTTTTTTATTATTATTATTTAATCAAATTGATCATATTCATGGATGTACAGTGTATTGAAATAATATAAATCCACCCATGGTCATATTTTACACAAAAATATGTTTTTTAGTCAATATGTCAGTAGTGTCTTTGTCTATGCGATTGACATTCATACTGACAGATGACGTTTCCTGGACAAGTTTTCAATGGTGTGTCACGTGACTACTGTATATTTGGGCCAAACGGCATCAATGACGGGTCGACCTCTTTTGAACCATAAATCTACATTAAAGGAGGAAATGTCACGATTGTGCTGCAAACAAAGCAGTGTAACGCAAATACAACTTTCTCATTAGAAGAGAAGCTCGATAGTAAACCTCCAGTGGTTTAAAATAACTTTCTCTCTCTCTTTTTCTTTCTCATACACACACACTTTTGCAGCACTCACAAAAGCACGAGTTTCTTTTTCACCCTATGAGTGTGTGTAGCAGTTATGTGACATCGATAGCCCTTATTTTCTCCTTAGAGAAATTCTCCGCTTTCTTTCTCTGCTCTCCATCTCTCACTTTTCCTCTTTTTTCTTTCCTGCACTGTGCTGACAGCAGCCTTCACTCCACAATGAGCGTTTGTGAAGCGTAGACAAGCGTAAGCCCTGTCTGCATTGTGTGTGTATGTGAGTGTGTGTGCTGTGAGGGGAAATAAATATTCAGAATATTCATTATACTTTCAGTATAGTCAGATTACCACCACTGATATTCAGAAATATCCAAAACCAAAAATCTAAGGTTTTTGGGTTATCTTCATGACTTTGGTGACCAATCTACTCAGGAGTGTGTGAACTCACACCAATCAATTTCACTGAGGTGGAGCCTAATTTACTCAAAAAGCTGATGCTTGAAAATTCATGCTTGAATGGATTTGCACCAAACTTCAATGGCTTCTGGACAGAATTCTGAGGTCACAAGCGAAATTTGGGATTAGTTGATTAATAGGAACGGATTTATAATGATATAAGTGTTTCTCGTGATACTCATGATGCATCAAGCTGAAGTTTGGTATGATCCATCTAGATGCTAAACTATTTGCCAATCACATGCTGATCAGCTCCTGTAAGGTGGAGCCGAATTTTCTCAAACAGCTTTAAGTCATTATTAGTTGCATGGATTTGCACAAAACATGAAAAGTATATACGGTAAGTTTGAAGTGTAGTCATAATCTTACTCAAATTGGTCAATTATGTTTCCTGTCCATTTCTGTGCAATCACAAAACAAGGATATCATTTGAAAGATAAGGTGCACTGTGAAAAATCATTTATTATATAATTTCCTTTGCTCAGGCTCTAAAATTTTCTAATGGTCTTTAGGATGGTTTAGCTTTAGCTACAGAAATATGTGATTCATATTATAAGGCTATATTTGCAAACTGGTCCTAGGATTTTTGGGCAGTCTTTAAATTGTTAATGTCGAGAAAAAACAAATTTTTTTTTGGCCATATTAGGGCACTGTTTGCAATTTTCAGACAAAATCAAGTATACTGTATCTCTGAAAAGGCTATTTTTTTCAATTACATTTCTTCAAAAGGGTAAAAATTTAACAACAGAGAAAATTATCTCTTTTTTTTTTTTTAAACTTGAAATATGATTGTTTGTCCTAGACTGAGCCCAGGTATTCACCAAGTTAGTGACAACTGACGGAATGTTTCTTCTTGCAAAACAGATTTGGGGTTTAGAATTCAATGAATCTGCTTTGTTTTAGAGATTTAATGAAGCTGGGTATTTTTAGAACTGCGAGTCGAAGGGAGAGTCTCAATTTCGATTCGGATTTTTGACCATCGCATTACATGTACAGTAGCTATAATTCTTGTTTAATACTAAAGTATTAAAAATTGCCAATTATTAAACAATCACATTTGCATAACACATTTTATATATATATATATATATATATATATATATATATATATATATATATATATAAATATAAAATGTGTTATGCAAATGTGATTGTTTAATAATATATATTTTAAAACATAAATAAATATTTTTGCAAACCTAATCTAATATTAACTAATTAGCGGAAACTATTTGAGATTTGCAAACAACAGTTTGCTAACACAGTTATAACTGACTTGTAACTAGTTATATACAGGAAACTATCAAAGTGTGCAAAGTTTGGGCTGTGAATGTCAACATGGGGGGGGGGGGGGGGGGGATTAATTTCTCATTAAATAAATTGAGCTTGGTTGCGCTGAAATTTGCTATTCTGAATTGTTCGAGTAATCTGTAACATGAATTCAATTTCTATGGAGTTACTTCAAAAAACATGGCCACCTTCATCCCAGCACCTTCAACCTTTCATCAACATTCCATACACTTTCAGACATCAACCTATTGAGTTATATCTAGTCTATGGAATCTGTACTGTTCTATATACGGTAACTTGCCAAGAATTGCCCATTGGGCCATGCATTGGTGAAGGTGGTAGACTCTAATAAGTTGATTTACTGCCCCTGTGTGGTTAGTGGCTGCTATTGCAAGACATTTATGTGTACATTTAGTAGTAGAAGGTACATTGCACTGTAGATACACAATTACTGAGACTAGCCTGTCTGGTGCCTACAATGTGGTAATGAGGTGTAAATATAAGGGACATGTCCAGGTGATATTGCTGAAAAAAGTATTTATAGCATATGTCAATTATGTCATACATAATGTTTATTACATGTGAAAATATACCACAGTTTTAACTGTGTATGTTCCAGATTGGGTGTACTGGTTGCCTACACTGGAAACCACAACATCACATCACAGATCAAAAATACCAAACAACTCGTCCGCTCCAACATACAAGACCTGAAATCCCTGGCCAGTTATACGCCAATGGTAACACATATCACAAACACGCACTGAATTATAAAATCAGTTAAATATTAAAAGTGTGTAAAGCTATACAAAAAGATACATTTTAATTGTGTACATTTACAGCAAATCGACTATCTGACCACACAATACACAACAGCCAAAAATAAAGTTCTTTCCGATCTAGACAGTAAGTACTGCAGTCTTTTTCTCTTTAATTTTTGTATGTTTGTTAAATTTTTCTTTGATACTTTATATCAGGGGTCTCAAACTCAATTCCTGGAGGGCCGCAGCCCTACGGAGTTTTGTTCCAGCCATAATTAAAAACACCTGATCCAACTAAACAAGTCATTAAGGCTTATTTGAAAACTACATAGTATGTATGTTGGAGCAGGGTTGGAACAAAACTCTGTGGGGCTGCGGCCCTCCAGGAACTGAGTTTGAGACCCCTGCTTTATATTATATTTCTCTGTCCTCATTATTTATTTATTTTTACGCGTGTGCGTTTTTCTGACCAGACATTGGGCCGTTGTTGGGTAGGCAGATACACAACCAGCTGGACAGAGACGTGATGCCAGCTTTAGACAACGTACTCCGCATGACAGCCGGTAAGACACACACATCCATTCACACACAAACACAAGCAGATTTAAATAACAATTTAACCCTTTAAACAGTCAGTGGGTCTTTTTAATATATATTTTTAGTACTGTAGTGATTGAAAAATCTATAGTAATTACTGGAAGATATGGCTTGTGGCTTTAGTCACAATAGTCTCCAATTGATTAAAAACAATTAACTTGGCAGTTTGTAGGAATTAAGTATAAAAATATATATATATATTCCTGTACATGCTGAAATGAAAGAATGTGATCACTTCTGTGTGATCCAGTTTTATTTATAAAGTGCATTTAACTTCAAAAGGCTCATGAACAGTGGCTTAGTAGTTAGCGCTGTGTCCTCCAGGATCGATGGTTTGATTCCCGCCTTCTACTACTCTGGTACTCCGATTCCTTCCCACAGTCCAAAGACATGCAGATTAGGCTAAGTGATGTTTCCAAATTTCCCGTAGTGTGTGCTTGTGCCCTGCAACTGACTGGCACCCCATCCTGGGTTTACCCCACTGTCTGCCCCGAGTCCCCAGGGGTACGCTCCAGGCCACCTGTGACCCTGTACAGGATAAGCAGTATAGTGAAAGAGCAGGAGTGAGCGAGAGGATCCTCTGCACACCAGCTACTTTATACAGTTATACAATCAGCCATCATGTGGCAGCGGTGCAATCCGGAAAATCTCAAGTGCTTAAAGAGTGACTACTTAAAAGCTACAGTATCTAAGGCAGTATCTAGGACAGATCAAGACTAGAAAAAATACTGCTGATGTTTTTTTCCACTAAAGCCTCTTGATCATTATTTGTATGATTTTATATCCTGTGCTGCAGCCACATGGGTACCTGACAGGATAGTTCCATGATTGAGTGTATTTACAGCAGCATTTAGGGGAGAGAGCTTACGAATTACTGGTTTGTTTAAATTAAATAGGATCATGGTGGTGCAATTTGGCATAATATTTATGATTGCAGTAATTGTTTTTTCATGTGACAGGTAATCAGAGCCCCAGTGGGAAATTAATTTTAAAAAAAAGTACTAGCTTACACGGGCATAAACATAGCATTAATTGTATTCTCTCTCACTTTCTCCCTCTCTCTTTCTCTCTCTCACTCTCTCTCTCTCTCTCCCTGTGATTTTATTGTAAAGTCAAAGTGGAAAATGCTATTAAAGGTAACCAGACTTTCCTGTGCCATAAATGTAGAACGTGTTTAATTTGCTTGTGTGTGATGTTGGTGTTGGTCTACCGTAGTCTGTGTTGTGTTCCTTCTTGTAAACCTAAATTCCCAAAGGCTTTATCGCCACTATCGACAATGGGAGAAAATTGTTGATTATACACTCACCTAAAGGATTATTAGGAACATCTGTTCAATTTCTCATTAATGCAGTTATTTAATCAACCAATCACATGGCAGTTGCTTCAATGCAATCTCCTGAACTCCAAACTGAATGTCAGAATGTGGTGATTTAAGCAATTTTGAGCGTGGCATGGTTGGTGGTGCCAGACGGGCCGGTCTGAGTATTTCACAATCTGCTCAGTTACTGGGATTTTCATGCACAACCATTTCTTTTTTTTTTTTATTTATTTTTTTTTTATTTTTCCCTGATTTTCTCCCTAATTTAGTCGTGTCCAATTCCTCCCCGTCACTAGGGGGCTCCCACATTAAGGCTAGTACTACCACTACCACAGTACTACCACTCAGCCGGGAGGGCCGAAGACTATCACGTGTTTCCTCCGAACCACGTGACGCCAGCCGACCGCATCTTTTCGAACTGCTCGCTCGCGCACCGTTCTGGGCGGCGTAACACACTCGGAGGACAGCGCTATCCGCTCCCTCCGTTGCGCGAGCTCACAGACGCCCCTGACTGGCTGTAGAGCCGTGATTAATGTGGGAACACTAAGTACCTCTCATCCCTCCCCTCTGAGAGAGCTCGGCCAATCAGCTCTCTCTAGACCTCCGGCTGCGAGAGGTTACAGCACCACCCGGGATTCGAACTAGCGATCTCCGGATGATAGGGCGAGCGCTTTAACCACTGCGCCACTCGGAGGCCCGCACAACCATTTCTAGTGTTTACAAAGAATAGTGTGAAAAGGGAAAAACATCCAGTATGCGGCAGTCCTGTGGGCGAAAATGCCTTGATGCTAGAGGTCAGAGGAGAATGGGCGACTGATTCAAGCTGATAGAAGAGCAACTTTGACTGAAACCACTCGTTACAACCGAGGTATGCAGCAAAGCATTTGTGAAGCCACAACACACACAACCTTGAGGCGGATGGGCTACAACAGCAGAAGACCCCACCGGGTACCACTCATCTCCACTACAAATAGGAAAAAGAGGCTACAATTTGCACGAGCTCACCAAAATTGGACAGTTGAAGACTGGAAAAATGTTGCCTGGTCTGATGAGTCTCTATTTCTGTTGAGACATTCAAATGGTAGAGTCAGAATTTGGGGTAAACAGAATGAGAACATGGATCCATCATGCCTTGTTACCACTGTGCAGGCTGCTGTTGGTGGTGTAATGGTGAGGGGGATCTTTTCTTGGCACACTTTAAGCCCCTTAGTGCCAATTGGGCCTCGTTTAAATGCCACGGCCTACTTGAGCATTGTTTCTGACCATGTCCATCCCTTTATGACTACCATGTCCCCATCCTCTGATGGCTACTTCCAGCAGGATAATGCACCATGTCACAAAGCTCGAATCATTTTAAATTGGTTTCTTGAACAGGACAATGAGTTCACTGTACTAAAATGGCCCCCACAGTCACCAGATCTCAACCCAATAGAGCATCTTTGGGATGTGGTGGAACGGGAGCTTCGTGCCCTGGATGTGCATCCCACAAATCTCCATCAACTGCAAGATGCTATCCATCAATATGGGCCAACGTTTCTAAAGAATGCTTTCAGCACCTTGTTGAATCAATGCCACATAGAATTAAGGCAGTTCTGAAGGCGAAAGGGGGTCAAACACTGTATTAGTATGGTGTTCCTAATAATCCTTTAGGTGAGTGTAAGAAAGACACTTCTATCCAAAGCAAATCACACATGAACTAAAGTCTGATCCAAATCTTTCTCTAAGCAGTTTTGGGTTCAATATTTTGCCTGAAACAACTCAATGCTATATAATGTCATAGCGATAGAAAGGCACCAGTGCATCACAGTGCATCACAGCCCACCACGCCTGGGGCGGCGCAGGTAAAGAACCAAAGACTGGCCTCCAAACTCCCCAGATCCCAATCCAATCGAACACATGGGATGCATCTCGAACCCACAACCCACAGCAACTAAAGGATCCGCTGCCAACATTCTGGTTCCAGACACCACAAAAAGAGCGCCCCATGCAGCACAAGAGGAACCTACAAATTATTGGGCTTAATGTCTTACTTTGTAATGGTATGGCTGACCAGTGTGAATATAAATTTTTTCCACTGATTAGTTGAAAAATGGCCATGAAGCTTTTTCCCTAAATGACCTTTTCACTTTTGTGAATAACTAGAATTTAAAATGTTCCTACTTTCTTTTAACTAAGAATAGTTATCTAAGAAGCATATTTAGGGTCAGGGCTAATCCAGAACTCGTAGAAATGGTTTGTAGAAATATTGAAGTTTGAGCAAGCGTAGGATTTCCCCCAGACCTCTAGACATAAAAATATTAAATTTACTGAAGAACGTTTCTCAACAGTCAATTGTGTTTAATGAACGTATGTTGTGTAATCTCAGTTGTATAATTGCCATTTATATAAACAAAATGTACGTATATAAAAAAAACACATTTTAATTTTGGCTTTAATTATTTAATTCTTACTTATACATTTCTAACATCCACTCAAATATATGTTTTTAATTCTAATAGTAATTAAGGTTATTAAATGAAATATCCTGATACATTCACATCACTACCATTTCTGTGCGATCTGTTTTTCCATCTTTGTGTGTAAAGCGATGCGAGACACTAAGGAGGCTTTAGAGAACGTCAGCACGTCCCTAGAGACATTACAAGAAGCAAGTACCAAGCTGAGGAGGTCTTTGCAGTTGGAGCGCACTTCGCTTTCAAACACACTCAACGATCCAGCCTGCCAAATAGGAAACGCAACACACACATGCAACAGCATCCGGGTCACGCTCAACCGGCTGGCTGTCAGCGCAAACTTTAATGAGGTGACACACACTGTTCACACCAACACCTTAAATGATAAGTGCAATTTTACTAATTATATTATAATTTTTTTTTTCTTTTGTGTATTTATAGTTTGAGGCGTACTGAATTTATGCATGCATATTAAACTATAATTCATAGTAAATTTCCTGATCCTCTATATTTTTGTAATTTGCAGCTTGCGGATGTCAGGCCTCACTTGGCAAACCTAGAAACTGTGATGGAGACGGACCTCAGCTACATTGTACAGAAGGTAATACATGTGACATAATAAAGTTCAATTAATTATTATGGTGGACATAAAAGTGACATGACAAAAAGTACTGTTGTGATGCATGGAAAGCCATGCTGCTCTCATTATTCTCTCTGTTTAGGGCTACTCTGCTTTTAATGATACTTCCAGGATAGTGAGCGAACAGACACGCGACATTATGGCCAGTGAGTAAAATCCAGTTATTCATCTATAAGCAGTTATTATACTGATACTGATCTCATTTCTACATTTTCTTAATATTTATCGTAGTAATATTAATAGATCTCCCTGAAAAAAGCTAGAGCAATGTGCAAATGTCTTGAGCCACCCATCATTATTTCACATTAAATGGAATTAAATATAGTTTTATTGCGACAGGCTGCAAAGTTTCTGGTGGCCGAGAAGTGCAAAACAATAGCAAAACAAAAACAAAACAACAAATCCAAAAACAAAATAACAAATCCGGAAAATAATAACAACTTAAAAAACAAAATAACCAAATCCAAAACAAAATAAAAACTAAATAACAAAACCGCCAGTGATAAACAAACAAACAAAATAACAAATTCAAAACAAAATAATAAAATCGAAAACAAAATAACAAATCCGGAAAATAATAACAACTTAAAAAACAGAATAACAAAATCGAAAACAAAATAACAAATCCGGAAAATAATAACAACTTAAAAAACAGAATAACAAAATCGAAAACAAAATAACAAATCCGGAAAATAATAACTTAAAAAACAAAATAACAAAATCGAAAACAAAATAAAAACTAAATAACAAAACCGCCAGTGAAAAACAAACAAACAAACAAAATAACAAATTCAAAACAAAATAATAAAATCGAAAGCAAAATAACAAATCCGGAAAATAATAACAACTTAAAAAACAAAATAACAAAATCGAAAAACAAAATAAAAACTAAATAACAAAACCGCCAGTGAAAAACAAACAAACAAACAAACAAAATAATAAATTCAAAACAAAATAACAAAATCGAAAACAAAATAAAAACTAAATAACAAAACCGCCAGTGACAAACAAACAAACAAAAAAACAAAAACAAAAATTCAAAACAAAATAACAAAATCGAAAACAAAATAACAAATCCGGAAAGAATAACTTAGAAAACAAAATTTAAAAAACGAAAACAAAATAACAAATTCAAAAACAAAATAACAAATCTGGAAAATAATAACAACTTAAAAAACGAAATAACAAAATCGAAAACAAAATAAAAACTAAATAACAAAACCGCCAGTGAAAAACAAACAAACAAACAAACAAACAAAATAACAAATTCAAAACAAAATAATAAAATCGAAAACAAAATAACAAATCCGGAAAATAATAACAACTTAAAAAACAAAATAACAAAATCGAAAACAAAATAAAAACTAAATAACAAAACCGCCAGTGACAAACAAACAAACAAAAAAACAAAAACAAAAATTCAAAACAAAATAACAAAATCGAAAACAAAATAACAAATCCGGAAAGAATAACTTAGAAAACAAAATTTAAAAAACGAAAACAAAATAACAAATTCAAAAACAAAATAACAAATCTGGAAAATAATAACAACTTAAAAAACGAAATAACAAAATCGAAAACAAAATAACAATTTTAAAAACTAAATAACAGAACCAAAAACAAATGAACAAAAACAAAATAACAAAATCGAAAAAAAAAAAATCTGAAACAAAATAGCATCAGAAAACAACAACAAATCCAAAAACACATTGACAATTCAGAGAAACCGGAAAAGGTAGGTATAGTTTGCGAATGAAAGTCTTACTGCTTATTGGATAAGACATCTGCCACTCAAGAAGAATGAGTGGTAAGATTTTTTTTCACAAACTACAGCTACCTTTTCCGGTTTGTTGATTTTTCCACTAATTGGACGAGACATCTGTCACTCAAGATATACTGCAGCCTGATGGACAGTGACGAATGTCTCATCCAATCAGCGCTGAGAATTGTCGTCGTGTATTTATTTTATTTTGCACTTCTCAGCCACCGATAGAATAAAAAGATTCAGTTTAAAGATACAATTTAAAAATTGGTTGTTTATGTAATAATCTCAGCAACCTCATTTCCTCTCTTGACTGGAGAATTATGACAAAAAAATAGAAGACATTTGGGCAAAATATGAATAACAGGCTCAAGATTTTTGCATGGTACTGTAAATGTAGGAATTATCTTTAAAATCCTATCTATTGTATGTCATTATTCTGAACATAATAGGAAATGAGTAATAAAAAGTATTCATAGCGTATAGAACATTGGAGCATTTGAACATATAAGATTTTTATTATAGTAAAGCACAAAAACATTGTGTTTTGGTGTTTAGGTGCTTTTAGATTCAGGTGCAGTAGGATTAAGTCTCTTGAATTAGGATTGAATCTCATCAATCATCGCCATCTGGAATTTATAAAAGACATGCTAACTTTCTCAACATTTTGCTTTTCTCTCTCTCTATGCATCACTTTAAACACAATACTACTCTTTCCTTGTTTCTGTATGCCTCTGAACTTCAGCACTGCCTAGTAAGTCTCTCTCTCACACATACACACCAGTGCAGTTTCCTTTTTACTCCTTTACACTCTTAATAATTCTAAATATGATTTATCCAAATGTCTAATAGATTTACAAAGCGTTTTACATCGTCCATTAGTAATGCATCTAAATATGATATAAATATGCAGAGGGATGAAATGAACAACAGCATGATGACAATACACACACATGTAATAGGTGCACTGCATACCAATACACACATGGTGCTAGTTTGCTATGACAGTCTTTGATTTGCTAAATGTGTGGGGTTTTAGTCAAATCATGTACAAATATACAGCAGGCCAGGGTAATGTTTAATCAGAAGGTGCTGATTGCTTTTCTATAACAACACATTTCAGACAGTAGTGCCGACTCCTGCAAGGTGCCATCTTTTCTATAGTAACAGCCTTAGTTCATAAGTGTTGAACTTTCTCCTCTTTATGTGTGAAATATGTGCACTTACTGTAAGCATGCCTACTGTACATCTCTCTATCTATCTTTGTCTGTTCTTAAGAGGCGAAGGCTTCATTGGATAAGTCAGAAACCGAGATTACTGCTTTCACCAGTGCATTCCCAGTGGAACCAGCCGTAGAGAACTTCACCCGCTTTCTGACGGAATCAGAGAAGGACATTGAAGCCTTCTACCCACATATTGACCAGCTTGACTTTTACAGGTACCGTAGTACTCTGTTGGAGCTTTCAATAGTCATCTAGAGCTGGATTATACTAGTACTGTATGTTCTGTATGTTCTTAGAAAATCCCACTTGCAAATGCAGCCTTTCATTTAAATAATTTTTAAAAAATCTTCTTAATATTTCAGTCTCTCAGTCTCTCTCTCTCTCTCTCTCTCTCTCTCTCGCTAGGTGGATAGGCTGCGTGGTGCTGTGTTGCATGGTTGTACTGATTCTGGCATTTAACCTTCTGGGTTTGATGAGTGGAATGTGTGGTCGAGATAAGAGCGCCACACCGACAACACGCGGCTGCCTCTCGAACACAGGCGGCAATCTCCTCATGGCGTAAGTTAGATTAAACGCGTGTGAGTTGAATCTAAAAATGTAGTGCGTGATCACATATAAGGATTTCGGCCAAATCAATAGAAAATCATAGCCATTTCTAATAAAATTTGATCGTTATAAAACCACCACAGTAATCGTCAGAAAAACACCACAGTATTTAATGATATTTTAAATGTGACTTCAACATAACTAAGAGTCAATAGGGTGTTCGAGTCAAACCGGGACTTTTGATTGCACAGATTGACAGAATATAGATTATATTTCTCTGTATAATCCTACGAAGAATCTCATCACCATACTGTGCTCAAAGTCTTTAAATTGGTTTTACAGTATGACTTAGTTTATGTGAAATTTCCTAATTTGTCTTGAAGTCCCCTCATACAAGTTTATTACATTTGAATCAGGATTTCCGTTGCCGTTATTACTACAGTAAACAGTCATGCTTAAACTCCAGTGAAGCGAAGTTTCCAGGTTAAACATGGTTACTGTTCCACATAAAGCAAACCATCTACAAATTGTGTGTATATATATATATATATATATATATATATATATATATATATAGTATATATAAATGAATATAAATATCCTTATGCCACAAAAAATGAAAAAACTGCTCTTTCATTTAATTACAATTAATTACTCGTGCAAATCCTGGATTTGTTTCCAGTTTAATATTTACATATTTTAGTCTTTTTTTCCAAAATCTAACACAATAGAGAATGATAAACTAGTCATTTAATCCAATTATGTAAAAGTAATAATTTAACCTATTCTAATTATTTCAGCTTCTTTAGGCTTAAAATGGAAGTAGTTTTTTTTATTTGTGAATTCCTGCCACTAGGTGTCAGCAGTCTCTTAAACATCCCCCCCCCTTCTTTTTTTTCTTTTTTTTTTACAGAACTGAGCAAACAAACACTCTGTTTAAGTCAATGCCCATATACTGCTACTGCGATTATTATTACTACTTGCTGTATTACTTGATACTAATACAATTAACTATTAGTCCCTGTTGGCTTAATGTCTACACAAACCCTGATGTTAGCTAGGCTGACCTCAGGGTTTGTCTGTAATTATTATTATGTGTATAGTATATTGCATATTGCATCCTTTTATCATGACTGCTGTCCAGACTCAACAAAATAATCATTTGTAATAATAATAATAATAATAATAGTAATAATAATAATAATAATAATAATAATAATAACAATAACATAAAAATTAACCCAGGTTACATTCTTTGTAACATTTTATGTATTATATTTGTCTCTTTTAAAACTCAGAGGCGTTGGCTTTAGCTTCATCTTTTCATGGGTGCTGATGGGAGTTGTGGTCATCATCTTTGTTGCTGGAGGAAATGTGGAGAAGCTCGTGTGTGAGCCTCTGGCCAACAGACAACTGTTTAAGGTAATAAAAAAAAAAGTTGAAAAAAAAGGGCAAGGGCATGACTCAGGAGTCTAACTCCCACTCGCATTTCCTCGAAGTGATGTAGTGGTGAGTTGGGGTGGGGTTGGTTGGGGAGCATGTCTTTATACTGTATGATGGTGAGGAGCTTTATAAAGTTTTGGAAGAAAAATTTACTGATTTTAAGGAGATGCTTTGCATATTTAATAAATATGTGGGTCCTGTTGAATAACAAAATTGTCAAGTTCTCCAAATTGCAGATGTAGTAATTGATGCCTTTTCTGTGCAGATTATAGACACACCATACATTGTCCATCCTGGCAAGAAGAACTTCCTCCCGGGAATGTTGTTTCAAAACCCCAACATTGATCTTACCATCGGCAGTCTGTACAGGTGTGTGTGTGGAAAATAATAAATATGAATCCATTCAATTGCTCACTTATTCAATCACTGTAAAGTTGAGTAGTTTAGAACCCAATTTTGGCTTTCCTACAGTTCCGGTGTTAGAACAGTCAGTACTCACAGCTGAGCAAAACAGTAGCCTTCCCACATGAGCACACTGAGGATGAAGGAGGAACAATAATCATAGACATACTGTACTGTAGAATTTGCTGATTCTGAACTTAGTACCAAATACTGCACGTCTAATATAACTAACATACTCGAAAGTGGGTTCTTAAATGTTTCACTATTAAACTATACCTTTAAATAGAGCAAATATACTGTAAAAAATCCGAATAGTGCTTGATCAATCTCAATCGTTCTGACATTAGTGTTTGTCTACAGTACATCAGTATTGATTTTACATTCATATTGTTCATCTGCCTAATTCTGAAGGAAAAAATAACACATGAATTGCATTACTGTTTTTATTTCCCAGTGATTGTTATGAGAATAACGGCATATATTCTGCACTACAACTTGAGAACCAATTCCACTTCATCCAGTTCATCAACAGAACCGTGGTAAGATTCAACTGTGTCCAATTGAAATTGAAATAAATTATATATATTTTTAAAAACTTTCAAATTCAAAGCGGATTTTCATTCATTTTCATTATACGGTGCAAAATTCATGAGAAATATGCACTGCATTTATGCTTTACAGAATAACCATGACCTGGAAGAGATATTCAAGGGGGTGAGTGTGAACTTGGATGGAATAATCCTGCTGGAGGAAGAAGGAAAAGACAATCTCATTCATTTTGCCAATGCAGGCCTTGGAGACATCAACTACCAGGCCTATCTCTCAGAGGTAACACGTATGCATGCAGACTACGAGCAAATGCATGTGCAAATTGTTTGGCTCTCATTTTCAGTCCAGACGCTGTACAAAACAAGCAAATAGTTTTTATACACGTAAACGTCTACCAAATAAAAATCAACATCAAGGTGAAAACAGAGTGTAGTCAAAAAATGTAGCAAGGAATCATACACAGTATAATTGTCACATTAATCTCAGTATGAACAACAAGCAAAGGCACGGTAGGTTGAAAGGCCTAAATAGTAGTGATGGGTCGTCCATGAATAATTCGTTCGAACGAGTCTTTAACGTGACTCAGAAGAATGAGTAGTCTCGGAGAGTGATTCGTTAATTTTTCTCTACTGGGCGCGCATACGTAAAGCATCGCAAAACCACCGTATGTTATGTACAGGAAACAGAAACGAGTCGTTACCTTTGAGTCTTTTGGTCCGAATCGTTTGTTCTTTTGTCACGTGACTCCCATAGACGCTATGCAGTGCAATAGATTCAAAAGAACGAACGACTCGGACTAGAAGATATGATGGTGAGCTGCTCATTCTGTTTATCATAATATGTCCTTAGCTGCATTGTAATATTTTCATCAATGAAACTATAGCCAAAATTTGTGTATGTAGACGTATTGTGGGTACTTTTTGTTTATTGAAAAAGCAACATTTTATTTTATTTCTGATCAAAAGAACGACATGAACTAAATGACTCAAAAAAAGATTCGTTCATCTTGATGAACTAGATTCAAAGAACCGAGTCACTAAAATGATTCAAACTTCCCATCACTAGACTGATTCATTCTGGAGGTGTGTCTATATTTATTTAGAGAGACGTCATACATTATGTCAAAAATAAATAAAGGATATCATAAAAACCTAATAATGTGACATCTTTGGCTTGTTCTTTTTAAATAGTGAGTTGTGAATGTGGGGGAATTACTGTAGGAAACTTCTTTTAACATAGCGAGATACTTTCGCTTTTTGGAACTAAATAGATTTACTTCTTAGTGGCTTCTTATTGACCCTGACACCTTGACCATAATGCTTCTTATGTGTGTGTGTGTGTGTGTGTGTGTGTGTGTGTGTGTGTGTGTGTGTGTGTGTTTGGTTTGGCAGGTCAATAAAGGAGTAACTGTTGTAGATCTTCTTTCCTTTGCCAATGAATTGGAGGGGGAGGCAGACCATCTGGTGAGCAAAACATTACCAAAAAGCACTCTGTAAAGTGGAAACATACAGTACACTGCACAGCTAAGAAGAAAGACACACACTGTAAGATTTCATTCGATTGCTTTTAAATTTAATGACAACACGCGTTCACAGTGGCAATATTTCGAGAGCATCCAGAGTTGCTTTAATTTTTGTCTGAGATCATGTGTTGATGACTGGAGCGTTTAACCACTCTGTTAACTCTTCCTCGGCAAAACCACCATGATGGGTGCATCGCTCTGGATCAGGGTCAATCTGAGCTCATCAGACAGCATTATACAACAGTTAGTTTCAACCATAATCTGATGTTAAAAAGTGATGATAAAGACCATAACAGAACTAGAATGGTTCATTCCACTGTATATATCACTCCATGTCACTGATTTTCTAGCGGTTGTTAATGACACTAACTCTCGGTCGCCAGCATGGGTGAAAGCAGGTCAGTACGGTCCGCAGTACTGGAAAGAGTGGAGGAGAGCAGCTGCCTGACCAAACCTACACAACTACAACCAGTCATGGAAGCACTTCCAGCAATAAAACACATCTGATAACATCATGCATGACTGGTTAAATAAACAAACATATAATCTGTTTGATAATAAATGGTGTTTGTGGAACTATTGTACAGTATAAAAGCTAAATCACACTCGAGGTGCTGTTGTGCTGAATATCAGCACGGCTCTGATATCAACATTCAGTCGTGCCCTCATGTCCAGAGTTGGGTATAACGCAGTAATGTAATCTAATCTGATAACGCAGTAATGTAATGCGTTACATTTTACATGCATGTAATTTGATTACAGTTATAAATGTCAATAACATTACGTTACTAGCGCTACAAATGTAGTGTTT
The DNA here is from genome assembly GCA_030347435.1 of Clarias fuscus. NCBI lineage: Eukaryota > Metazoa > Chordata > Actinopteri > Siluriformes > Clariidae > Clarias > Clarias fuscus. The sequence continues at coordinate 11,977,130 of CM059225.1, read as the reverse complement.
AAAAATCACGTTTTGCGTGGCGAGGTCTTGCGGGAAAAGGGCTCATTTTATTAAAAAAAAAAACGAGGCAGGAGAAGGGTTAAAGGAGGCAGGAAGGGAAAAAAGCGGAGGATTTTTAACGCGGAGAAAGCCCGAGATCCGTTAACATTAATTATCTCCAGCCAGCCCGACCTGGCGGCCCCGCCCCTTAGCACACCTGGAGAAGGGGGGAGACATCTATGTAGGGAGCCTACAGAGTGAGCGAGGAGTGACAACAGGCTGAGGCGCAGCCCATCACAGGCGCACGCCATGACAGGCGTTTTCAAAGTAACTTGAGTTCACGCCTCAGTGCTGTGCTGATATTTAGTACAACAGCACTCCCTCTTGTGTAATATTGCTGAATTGTAACTATGGCACTATGGATTAGATGACAGAGTGGCACACAATCTCTAATAACAATTATTTTACTATGATTTTAATTTTACTATATAATTGTAATTTTAATTTAACTAAAAAATGTATATAAATATATACTGCAGACATGAATTTTTAATTTGCACAGTTAATTAAGCAATTCAATTCCAATTCAATATATCCTAGTTAACAGAAGCAGACTTTGTGCATTTATGACAAGTTATCATATAAGGTGGAAAAATTTTTGGACTTATGGTGTTCTCCGTGTGAGCCAGACGTACAGTAAGCTCCATTCATTAGGTTAGGTTACCCTTCCCCCGCAGGTAACAGAGTGTGTAATGTGTAGGGAGCTGGGAGAGGGAACTTAGAAAGAGATTTCATACCTAAATTACGGTACAATATGTGCATGTTAAATGTACAAAAGTGAATTCTACAATAGTGATTATTTACCCTTTCAGCCACGTGGCGCTCTCGGAAATGCTCTAAAGGGCCACGCTAGCAGCATCAGACGGATCCATAAAGAGCAAGTACTGCCCATGGAGCAAGCCATGGTAATCCTGACACACTTTGCACACAAAACATACTGTACAATCATTCATTCGGAATATTTGATGTATTAGTGTTTATAACTCCGCTCCACCCTTTTTTATATGCAACTAAAGAAATTTGTCAGAGCCAGGGTAAGCCAGGTGTGACTGTCGCAGGAAATGTGGTTGATCTAAAAGTGTGTATTGGTTTTGTGTTTGCTTTTGATGTGTTGGGGAACCAAATTACTCTTTACATGTTTGTGTGAGTAGCGTACAATACTGTATGTGTGCATTTTAGAGGCCAATAACCCTCATGTTCTGTTCAGTAATTAGTGTCCCAGCCTGTCTCTTTTCATTCACTCCAGCATGGATTTAATGATGGGCCGAGAATAAGATCTGTGTGAAAAATCCTCCACTGCAGAACAGGGGAATATTATTTTTATATGTGAATTACAAAACATAATAAAGGAGGACTTACTATTGCCTTCATAGTATGATCTATGCAAAAGGGGCTTGTGGTACAATCTATAGACTCAAAACACTCAGTTAGGATGGAGCAGTCGGCATGAGTGTAAAGACTTGATCGCTCAAATGGTGCTTGATTGATCAGAATGATTTAGATGGAATCCTGACTACAATAAGACGTTCAGAACTTCCTTTGGAGGTTTCCATGAACACTCCTTCAGCCCATAACACTCTGAGCCTACCAGATACCAGAATCAAGTCCATGTTGCACTTCTCTTATAGTCACAATTGCTATAATTAAAATTTTATTTGTCTAGCGCTTTTAACAATTGATATTGATATAACACACTCTAACTCCTTTATACAACCTGTATTCATGTACCTGTCTTTGGGTCTTCTGTTAGGGTCTTCTGGCACAGAGTCTGCACTAGTTGTCCATGAATTTGTGTTTTCACATGTATAGGCCATTAAAGGGTGGAAATATGATTGGCCCCCCTGGTGCTCCCCCCCCACCCCCCCCCCCCCCCCCCCCCCCCCCAATATAATTTGGCAAATGTACTGTTAGCCTGACAATGCCAAATGTCATTGTAACAGAGTGGCGTCAATGCCTTGTATGCTCAGAGCGCGGTCACTCACTTATTGCCTTAGAGCGGGGTTAACCACTCATTGGCTTAGAGCGCCATCACTCTCTCACTGGCTTGGAGCGCCGTCACGTCAGCCCCTCACCAGCCCCTACCGACTGGTTCATGGTCGCCCCAGTGCCCCCCCACTTACAAAATCCTAGAATCGCCCCTGTATCCAAGCACTAGTGAAACACTGGGATAAGTGAGTTAGTGTATGAGGGGATGATAAAGAGAAATAATGGGAGTTTTTACTCTCATAACTGATTTCTGTTATTCTGCAAAATCAATAGTCCTGGTTTGACTCGAATTCCTCTTGTAAAAACGATGAGAAAGAAACAGAGGCTAGAACATTGTTAAAACAAGAACAAAGCAGGTCTGGATTCCTGGCCTGTGTAATATACAGTACACATATTTACTGTAACTGAACTGTGCATTGCTGGATGGTGATTAAGTGGTTTCTGAAGTGTACTCATTGAGCGAGGAAACAAACAGCATTTGTTAGCAGCGTACTGAGTGCTGAGGGTGGGGCGATGTTAACACACTCTCACACACTGAGATTTTTTTTTTTACAGAGCCGTCCTTGTTGGAAAATCAGTCCAATATTGTTTTTCCTTTAAAGAACTCTAAAAAAACAAAAAAGTCTTTTCAACTTGAACAGAACATAAGGGTTGACATGTGCCATTAGTTTTATCTGTGGAAGTCTTGTGTGGCTGTGTGTTGCCTATTCAAGCAATGGTGTGCTTCTCTTCCAGAGTGTATTAAGTCAAAGTATCAGGTTACTACAGACCACAGTGGAAGAACTTCCTGTAAGTCCACAGCTCAGTGTTTATATTTTAGAGGATTACCTTGTTTGTTTGTTTTTTCTTTGCACAAATACACTGTTTATTGATTAATTGACTCTCTTACAGACTAAAGTGACTAATGTGCTGAGTACCATCGATGCAGCTGAGTATCTAATTGCCAACAATGCCTCACATGTGGTCAAAAAGGTATCAGTGATGACTTCATTCATACATACACAGTACAAAAAGATACAAGTAGTTTTACAGCAGAGACCACCTTGAATTACTTAAGTGTTTGAGTGTGAGTCAAAAATAATCCTCACTCCGGTTATATTAAACCTTCTGTCTCATCACAGATTTCCGTTCAAGGCTACAGTCTCCCCAGTCACAGCTGTGTGTTACATTGGTTCATTTGTAACTTTTTAAAAGTTAATTAAAATAAATTATGCAGCCAGACTGCGGCTATTTTTGACTTACACTCATACTACTGTTACAGTGCGTTCCAATACTTATGACACTATAATATTATTCTCAGACCTATTATGAAAACTTTTCTTTTTAGGAATTTTCAAATGGATCTCCAGTGTGTGTGTGTGTGTGTGTGTGTGTGTGTGTGTACAAACCAAAAAATGTGAAAAAAAATCCACTCAACTGCTTACTCCTTAATCAATTTAAACCATTTTAATTTTCCCTCAATGTGATCTCATATTCGAAGAGCACTTTTATTACTTTTATTTTTTGCATAACAAGAATATTTATACTATATATTTACACACGTGGACAAAATTGTTGGTACCCTTCGGTCAATGAAAGAAAAACTCACAATGGTCACATAAATAACTTTAATCTGACAAAAGTAATAATTGAAAAAAATTCTATGAATGTTAACCAATGAAAGTCAGACATTGATTTTCAACCATGAATTATTTCAACAGAATTATTTACAAAAATAAACTCATGGAAAAATGATGGTACCCCTAGAATATACTGAAAATGATGTGACCAAAGGGACATGTTAATTCAAGGTGTGTCCACTAATTAGCATCACAGGTGTCTACAATCTTGTAATCAGTCAGTGGGCCTATATATAGGGCTCCAGGTAGTCACTGTGTTGTTTGGTGACATGGTATGTACCACACTCAACATGGACCAGAGGAAGCGAAGGAAAGAGTTGTCTCAGAAGATTCGAAAGAAAATTATAGACAAGCATGTTAAAGGTAAAGGCTATAAGACCATTTCCAAGCAGCTAGATGTTCCTGTGACTACAGTTGCACATATTATTCAGGTCAGGTCAGGTCAATTTTATTTATATAGCGCTTTTAACAATTGACATTGTCGCAAAGCAGCTTTACACAATAAATGTGTATGAATCAAAATGATAAGATTGTCCCTGATGAGCAAGCCGAGGGCGACGGTGGCAAGGAAAAACTCCCTGAGATGGTAATGGGAAGAAACCTTGAGAGGAACCAGACTCAACAGGGAACCCATCCTCATCTGGGTGATAACGGATAGCAGGGATTGATCAGCATAATAATGTGTACTGGAAGTTCAGTGTAACAGGAGATGTGTTAAAATTTAAATTAAAAGGAGTTCAGTTTGTTCCTGGAGGCTCAGGTAGACTGTAGGAGATTCCAGTCCTGAGCTATCGAACAACTGAAGTCACAGGTCCCCAGAGCATCAGTCGATGACAGGACAGTCTTCATGGAAACCATCCCCAGCCACCACACGAATCCAGGCAGACCACACGGGGCATCCATGCGACGAGATCTCCAACCAGAAGCAGGACTCCAGGACGGGTTAGACGGGTCCAGAGGGCAGAGGGGTCTGGATCACTGGCAACTCAGGAGCGAACATGTATAGCTCGACAGAGAGACAGAGAGAGGGAAAGGAGAGAGGGAGAGAGAGAGAGGAGAGAGCAGAAAAGGAGAGAACAGAAAATAAGGAGAGATGGCAGTTAGGTATGGTCACAATCAGCATGTATAAGGTGAATGTATATTTAGTGCAAAGTGCAAGCAGAGACTCCGGCAGGACTAACTATAACAGCATAACTAAAAGGGAGAGCCAGAAGGAAACACAGACATGAGGGCTCCCTGAGATGTAAAGCAACCAATCACCTCACCGTCAACAAACCTGAGTGAACAATGAGAGTGGGGAGGACAGCATCTAAACATACCAGTTCTCCAGAATACTCTACGTCCATGAGTCCCCCAGATCTGCTCCTTTACCTAAGGTTAATCTATTTACAAAAATGCTTGGCTAAATAAATAGGTTTTTAGCCTAGACTTAAACACTGAGACTGTGTCTGAGTCCCGAACATTAATAGGAAGACTATTCCATAACTTTGGGGCTTTTTAAGAAAAAGCTCTGCCCCCTGCTGTAGTTTTAATAATACTGACAGGCAGCCTGCATTCTTTGATCGAAGTAGGCGTGGCGGATCGTAAGACACTAGCAGTTCACTCAAATACTGTGGCGTGAGACCATTTAGTGCTTTAAATGTCAAAAGTAGTATCTTAAAATCGATGCGAAATTTCACAGGGAGCCAATGCAGTGTAGATAAGATAGGGGTGATGTGCTCGTATCTTCTGGTTCTAGTGAGGACTCTCGCTGCTGCATTCTGTACTAACTGAAGCTTGTTTATACACCTAGTTGAACAACCAGACAGTAAGGCGTTACAATAGTCCAACCTAGAGGTGATAAAAGCATGAACTAATTTTTCTGCATCATTTAGTGACAATATGTTTCTAATCTTGGCAATATTTCTAAGAAATTCAGAATTTATTCAGAAATTTAAGATCCATGGGACTGTAGCCAACCTCCCTGGACGTGGCCGCAGGAGGAACATTGATGACAAATCAAAGAGACGGATAATCCGAATGGTAACAAAAGAACCCAGAAAGACTTCTAAAGAGATCCAAGGTGAACTTCATGCTCAAGGAACATCAGTGTCAGATCGCACCATCCGTCGTTGTTTGAGCCAAAGTGGACTACATGGGAGACGACCAAGGAGGACACCATTGTTGAAAACACATAATAAAAAAGCCAGACTGGAATATGCCAAACTACATGTTGACAAGCCACAAAGCTTCTGGGAGAATGTCCTATGGACAGATGAGACAAAAATGGAACACAGACGGAAAAATGAAGCATATCAAGAAAAGAACACTGTCCCTACTGTGAAACATGGAGGAGGCTCTGTTATGTTCTGGGGCTGCTTTGCTGCATCTGGCACAGGGTGTCTTGAATCTGTGCAGGGTACAATGAAATCTCAAGACTATCAAGGGATTCTAGAGAGAAATGTGCTGGCCAGTGTCAGAAAGCTGGGTCTCAGTCGCAGGTCATGGGTCTTGCAACAGGACAATGACCCAAAACACACAGCTAAAAACACCCAAGAATGGCTAAGAGGAAAACATTGGACTATTCTAAAGTGGCCTTCTATGAGCCCTGACCTCAATCCTATTGAGCATCTTTGGAAGGAGCTGAAACATGCTGTCTGGAAAAGGCACCCTTCAAACCGGAAACAACTGGAGCAGCTTGCTCATGAGGAGTGGGCCAAAATACCTGCAGAGAGGTGCAGAAGTCTCATTGACAGTTACAGGAATCGTTTGATTGCAGTGATTGCCTCAAAAGGTTGTGCAACAAACTATTAAGTTAGGGGTACCATCATTTTTGTCCAGGCCTGTTCCATGAGTTCATTTTTTAAATAATTTTGTTGAAGCATGGTTGAAAAGCAATGTCTGACTTTCATTGGTTAACATTCATAGAATTCTTATTTATTATTACTTTTGTCAGATTAAAGTTATTTCTGTGACCATTGTGAGTTTTTCTTTCATTGATCGAAGGGTACCAACAATTTTGTCCATGTGTGTATATTATTCTAATTTCTATTACTTTTACAGGAGACAGAACAATTCACGAATAATTTGATGGGATACCTTAAACAATATGTCAACTGGGTTCAGCTTTCAGTAAGTGTGTGTGTGTGTGTGTGTGTGTGTGTGTGTTTTCAATAATATAATATTTGTGCAAAACTGACTTTCAATGCTCTAATGTGTGTTTTTCTGTAGTTAATGCTGGAGGTAGCTCAATGCAAACCCATCAGTAACATCATTGACTCGCTGGAGATTGTTGGCTGTAGTTTCATAGTGGACTCAGTGGTAAGACATGCTACAACGCTTCTCCTGTGCCATATAGTATACATACACAGATGCATAAAACGGCACATGCTAATTAGGGTGGAACACACACCCGGCGCACACCACAGAACAAGATTCTTACTGTTCGCACCTAAAGCCCCTTAGGGCTGCAAAATGTAGGGGGGTTTATGGAGGGAGAGAGAGAACATATAAACATATGAAGTTGTCATTTCCAAAAGCTAATAACTAATAAATCACTGAACACATGAGCAAAACTACCATCAGGTATGACTGTGTTCAGCTCCTTGACTATTTTGCTGGAACAGAACCAGATAGCAGGCATGTTAATATCATAGGGTCATAAATATTGGAACACACAGTAGTATGAGTAATAGCCGCACTCATTGGCTTAGCTGCATAGGCGCTCTAAGCTGCATAATTTATTTTTATTTACCTTTAGGTATGAGCTGAAATTGTAAGTTTAAGTTGATGATCAGAGCATAATGTGGGGCAACCTCCGGTTTCAAATGAGTCCAAGGCAAAAGTACCAAAATATTCAGTTCCTCAAATGACCACAAGGATCCAAAAGTGAGTCAGTCCTTGTAGCGCCCCATGTTAAAATGTCCTTTACACCAGATTTTCAGGTTGGTACATAAAACTAGATTTCCTATTCCTGACAGCTGTACAGAGGAACGAATTTCTATGTCACTGTCCAAACCTGCCTGGCCTTATGTGAAAAAGTAATTGCCCCTTTAATAAACTATGAATGAACTGTGATTTTTGAAAAGCTGAGTTAGATTTCACTTCCCACCCCAAGGACTGATTACTGCCAGACTTGTTGAATCAAGAACTCACTTAAATAAAACCTGTCTGACAGTAAAGCACACTAAAATATATTTAAAAAGCAACAAAATCTAAAGAAATTTAAGAACGTAATAACTGAATTTTGTATTTACTTGGGTTATCTTTTAGCCAGAAATACGGTCTAGTTTTTCCAGAAAGTGTAAATGTTTTAAAAAAAACAAAGTTAAAGGCACAATTTTTAAAAAATAAAAATGTGTAAAAAATACAACATACAAATAATAATAAAATGCTAATCCTACAAACCAAAACGGTCCTTTTACCCACCCAATTAGGGGATATACTGTATGATGACCTAACTGACTTTTAGAGTTGGTTGGTTTAAGTGACAGCTGTATTGCAGATGTCAAACCGCTACCTGCCAAGTATGCAAAGGTCCAAATGCAACGTAATATTCGCATATAAATTAATGTTAGTTTCCTTAAAATTTCAGCTAAGCAAAGGCTAAGCTAGCTAGCTGGTGGTAATTGAGGTAATCACTGCAGTGCCACTTTCAAAGCCCTGAATAAAGCAAACTGTGTCAGAACAGAGCATGATGAACATCAAAAGCACAGATACTTTGATTTGAAAAATATATTCTGGTCCGGCCATAGAGGTAAGATCTATAGCAACTGGCTACAGAAGTACAGTTGCTACTACAAGTAATAAAACTTATTTTCTAGATTAGATAGGCGTCTTGCAGAAGGCATGTGTTAGATTCCCAGCCAATGATCAAACCCTGGCCTTGGATGCAGGGAATCCTCAGTGCTGGTCCCAAGCCCAGATAGAATGGGAGGCTTGTGTCAGGAAGGGCATCTAGTGTTAAACCTGTGCCAAGTTGTATGGGGCAGGGATACACTGCTTTGGATGGCCCGCTGTGGCAACCTCTTGAACAACAACATTGTATCTGTGGATGGCATTAAATGACACAACTAAGGATGCACTGATTTGATTTTATGATTGATTTTGTGTTTAAAAAATGTTTGTGTGTGTGTTTGTGTTTATACCTTGTCTTGTGTACCTTGCAGAACACATTCTGGTTTGGTCTGGGTGGCTGTTGTTTGTTCCTTATCCCCAGCATCATCACGTCTGTCAAACTCGCCAAATTCTACCGTAGAATGGACACGGAGGACGTCCTCGAAGAGTAAGTGCATACATTAACACTTTCGAATTTGACGCTATTTACAGCTGAAAGTTTTACGATAAAATGCATGAAACATTCAAGTCTTACCAAACAGCCCACAAACAGCCCATAAACTGAAGCTCATGAACCAGATTGTTTTCAAATCAACAGAGCCTTTGGATTGTGAATATAAAACCTTTTTATTAATTTATTACTTTAGGTTTGCCCTGTCCTATTCCATGGTCCAAAAAATGGCTAATAAATGTTTTTCTCTTTTTTTCCTCCTTTTTCTGTTATTTTTCCTATGTTTCTGATGTTCTTCTTCCAGTTTTCCAGTACCTTGGCGCTTCAGTTTTTAACTCATTTATTACAGCCTGTTAGTTATTATTTAAGCGAATTATTTTACCTTTTCAACAATTCACACTTTTCATTTTCTCTTTTTTTCTTTCTTAGTTTTTTTTTCTCCTTCTTTTTATCATCTTTTTTTCCCATCTCAACACATTCTTAAATGTTATCCTTACTTCTACGGTAAATGGGAAAGGTAACATCATTGCCTCGCAGCTTCAGGGTCACAGAATTGATACTGCATAATATGTGTGGAGTTGTGCCTGTTGTTTCTGTATGGGTTTAGACTGGGTTCTCTGGTTTCCTCTCAACTCCCAAAAGCTAGAGGGATTCGCAACACGAACATAAGGGTGAATGTGTCCATGGGACCCTGGAAGGGAATGACATCCCATTTTATTATTCTCTAGATATAAATATACGCAAAGGGTTATGGTTAAGGGTTAACTACAAGTTAACAACAGTCCCAGACTTTTTAGATTTCATCATATTACTTTCCATTTGTTGTTTTATGTATGCTTCTTTTTTTTTTTTACTTCCCTATTGACCATTTTATTTCAGTAAGGACACCAGTATCACTGGTTATCTTACTGATTACATACAGTATGTGGCATAATGGGTAGGTACAGTAAATCCATACTTTCAGTCTGCATGCCATTAGGCTTCATAAACCAATGATAAGAAGTAAATGATTCTGAGGTCTGCTAGTGAATGGCAAATTAATGTATCAGTCAAAAGTTTGGGTGCTTTTGCAATTATGCTTATAGCATAATTGGGATACTAAAAAAGATACAGTGCATCTGGAAAGTATTCACAGCACTTCACTTTTTCTACATTGTGTTATGTTACAGACTTATTCCAAAATGGATTAAATTCATTATTTCCCTCAAAATTCTACAAACAATACCCCATAATGACAACTTGAGATGTTTCTCCAATTTGATTGGAGTCCACCTGTGGTAAATTCATTGGCACTAATATACAGACATTCAGACTTTGTGTAATATTTTAAAATGTTTGCCTGTTTACAGTATACAGCAATATCAAATTTGTTTTCCCATTTTTGTATTATTCATGAAGGGGTTTTCAGCTGGTTTTGCACAGAGCGGATTGTCATAGCAGTTGAAAATGTCATACATAAAAGTTGAAAGATAAGAGTTCCAATATATTCTAAGTACTTGTCTTGTCTAAAATTGTTATGGAAATACACGCATATAGAGGCACCAATATCGTACTTTACATTTGCCTTAAAACTAATTCCCAACACCAGTCAATCAAATGTCTGTGAAATCAGGTCCAAACTCTTGACTGATGCTCCACGTTGCTAAGGTATTACATTTTATTAACATATCCTCTAATAAACAGCAATTGCTTTTTGCATGTGCTACAATTATCTCACCCTTATTCTTTCTTACTTTACTTGATAATCCCATATATATCCATATTTCATAGAACTTTGTCATTTTAGAAATTAAAATGAACAACTTGGATTGTGTGATTCATTTTTCAGCATGCTTAGCCTAAACGTATCATCTAGTTCTCCATGTTTTGTCAAGTTTTATTTTTTAAATCCTCCCAGGCCTGAAAGCACTATAAAAACTTTCTCAATATGTAGTGCAAACGATTATTATCATTTAATAAAATTCTACAAGAAATTTGCAAATTACTTTTAGATGCATCTAAATTCTTGACTATGTATTCAATTGAATTTGCTTGTGAAATAACAAGGGATGTTCAAGTCAAACTGGGACTTAAACTGGGTTGTGCAGAATAACAGTTAAAACTACACTTATTTCTCTCTACAATGTTCTGCTATACTATTGCACTTATCTCAGCATTTCACTAGTGCTTGGATACCATTGACATATCCACTATCTCATAGTCATATTCGGGCTGCCTGCTTCACCTCTGAAACGCTGGCCTCCTAGGAACTTCTTTCATGGCCCAAAAATGTGGAAATTGTTTGGAGTGAGATCAGGGCTCAGAAAGTTCCAGTAACCAATTAGTAGATCCAGTAAAGTGGAGAAGTACAAAAGTTTACAATTAGTGGGGGCTCTCAAGTAACAGAAAACCCAGGGTAAAAGAAAAGCCAACAAGTAAGGCTTGAATACAGGTTCTATACAGTACAGGAGTTATAGTGTCCTATAGCTAGGACACTATATATCCACAAGAAAAGTGCTATATTCTTCATTCTACACTGAACAATTCAATATCCTTTTCCATCATCATGTGATGTATAATCTCAAGTTATTAGGAACTCCTTTAATGTCCCAAATATTTGGAAATGTCTTGGAGCAAGGCCAGGACTGTGTGGACATATGGCAATAACTCTCAGCCGAGATCCTGTAAATGTGCAAGTGGTGTTTGTGGTGTTGACTTGAATATTCCTCATATTTTCTTGATAAATAACTAGAAACAGAGATAGAAGAGACCATATGCAAAGAATGAGACTACACTGTAAGAACGCTAATGACTTGTGAAAATGGATTCCATGTGTTTTTGTGGTTGGGAGTCTTGAAAAAGGCTACTCTGCAACAGCAGGTTTCCTAGAGTACATGGTCTGAATTAGCTAAAAATTCTTAGCAACCTTCGTAGAAAGGAAGCATGCTGCCTAATTTAGCACAAATATTGTAGGTACAACAGTTTTTTAACTATCCAGAGATCATCACATTGACAGTTCCTCAATCTTAAAGGAGGATTATACCAAGCTAGTGTTTGAGGGTTTATTTACTACTGTAGTTGAAACAAAGAGAAACATTAAGTTAGTAACATAAAGGAAGGTAGACTAGAGATTAATGCCAACCAAAACTAAACAAGATTATGCTACCGGGAAATACACTGCAAACAAATGGAACTAAAGGATACAAGGGACATAAACTTACATTAAGAAACTAGAGGACATAACCAGGCAAGAGAAATAGAGTAGATGTAAGAGGTCTGAACTGAACACCTTTGTCATAAACAGAACATTCTTAATATATTTACTTATATAGAGGGTAAATGTAAAGCACTATAAAATATATAATATATATAAAACACAATGAGGGCTAGAGACAAAATTGCAGGGACAAGGTTAGGTTAGGCAACCAGTAATATGGTCATGGTTGATCAGACTGACATGGTGTGAAAAGGAGCTGTGTGTATGTGGAAATAAAAATCATAATGTTGCTGACATGCTCAACATACTATAACCCCAGCAGGGACACATGGCCATACCGTTTGACAGAATTCCTTCGTGGCCAAAAGTTTTGAGAATGACACAAATATTAGTTTTCACAAAGTTTGCTGCTAAACTGCTTTTAGATCTTTGTTTCAGTTGTTTCTGTGATGTACTGAAAGATAATTACAAGCACTTCATACGTTTCAAAGGCTTTTATCGACAATTACATGACATTTATGCAAAGAGTCAGTATTTGCAGGGTTGGCCCTTCTTTTTCAGGACCTCTGCAATTCGACTGGGCATTCTTTCTATCAACTTCTGGGCCAAATCCTGACTGATAGCAACCCATCCTTTCATAATCACTTCTTGGAGTTTGTCAGAATTAGTGGGTTTTTGTTTGTCCACCCGCCTCTTGAGGATTGACCACAAGTTCTCAATGGGATTAAGATCTGGGGAGTTTCCAGGCCATGGACCCAAAATTTAAATGTTTTGGTCCCCAAGCCACTTAGTTATCACTTTTGCCTTATGGCACGGTGCTCCATCGTGCTGGAAAATGCATTGTTCTTCACCAAACTGTTGTTGGATTGTTGGAAGAAGTTGCCGTTCGAGGGTGTTTTGGTACCATTCTTTATTCATGGTTGTGTTTTTGGGCAAAATTGTGAGTGAGCCCACTCCCTTGGATGAGAAGCAACCCCACACATGAATGGTCTCAGGATGCTTTACTGTTGGCGTGACACAGGACTGATGGTAGCAAAATTGAACCTCTTTCCTTGAAGTTCTTGATGATCCTATAAATTGTTGATTTAGGTGCAGTCTTAGTAGCCACAATATCCTTGCCAGAGAAACCATTTTTATGCAACGCAATGATGGCTGCACGTGTTTCTTTGCAGGTCACCATGGTTAACAATGAAAGAACAATGATTTCAAGCATCACCCTCCTTTTAACATGTCAAGTCTGCCATTCTAACCCAATCAGCCTGATATAATGATCTCCAGCCTTGTGCTCGTCAACATTCTCACCTGAGTTAACAAGACGACTACTGAAATGATCTCAGCAGGTCCTTTAATGACAGCAATGAAATGCAGTGGAAAGTTTTTTTTCGGGATTAAGTTAATTTTCATGGCAAAGAAGGACTATGCAATTCATCTGATCACTCTTCATAACATTCTGGAGTATATGCAAATTGCTATTATAAAAACTTAAGCAGCAACTTTTCCAATTTCCAATATTTATGTAATTCCCAAAACTTTTGGCCACGACTGTACTTTATGAGTCCAGTAGTGTCTCACAATGGCCTGAATTCTTGTCTCATTTAATGGACCAATCTTCTTGCCTTTTTGTTGTCTTCTGGTAGTTCTTGAAGGTGGACAAGGCTTGAGGTCCAGGCTAGACCTGTTTGAAAAAGAGTAGCTGGTGACCAAAATAATGTACAGTATATTGGACAAGGAAATGCTGGGAATATTTATTAAGAAACTTAATACCAGTCTACCTGCTGGGCTAATTGCATACATTGGTTAGATACTGTGTCCTCAGTAGTCATTGTCCTGTGTAAGACATGGTCAAACATGAATATTGTTGGTAGAGAGACTGGGCCATGGATGGGGAATTGGCTAAGTTACAGTATATACTGTACATACAGTATAATTGGCTATTACACCATCATTTCCTTTCCATCTAAAATACAAATAAGGTTGGGTAAATGAACTTGCAATATTTAATATCTTTCATACACAATTCAGGGCAAGGTTCTTCTAACTTTTTCCCCTACCAAGAAGAATCTTGCAGGTGTAGAAGAACTAAATATTTTGGGTGAGGTCTTGCTTGAAGGACTTAAAGATTTACTCCATAGCTGGCCTTTCTTAGAAAACTATAAGCAAAAGTTTTGTTTAGAACCATGGCCTAAGACATAATCTCAATGTTGTGGTCTGAGATACCCTACTTCCTGAAGACCTCAGACAGTTTTGAGGACTCATAAGGAACTTGAAAACCCTTTGTAGTGGAATGGCTTATGCTGAAAGATGATAAGCCCCTTTTCCACCAAGGCAATTTCAAAACTAGGTCCATGGTGGGACCAACGCTGGGGGGAACTCCTCGCTAAGGCAAGTTGAAGTTTGCCATTATTGTTGTTATTGCACACTAGCCTTTTTTCCCGCTATTATTACTGTACTGCTAGCTAGCATTGCTGGGAAAGTAGAGAAATACACAGACATGTACAGTGAAGTAATGATGTGACTCTAGTCAATGGAAAAACAAAGCCAGCTCTTATAGAGCTGCTTTGAATTGGTAATAACAGAAGACATGAAGTAGCACCTGGTTCATTTTGTTGGGTAAAGGGTAATAGTCGGTTGAAGAATGGTTCCTTGCACTTAGTGGAATAGAGTACCTTTCCTTACTGGGCTAGAACACCTCAGGTTCCTTTTTTCCAGCCGTAATATTCTTAAAACTGCTAAATTCTTTGGTTCCTCTGTGACACCGTGTAACAAAGACGGACTTTACTAAACTGTGACATTACAGTCTCATTATACGCCTCTGACGTCGTGGAGGTCTACCCTGCCCTCTGGGTGACGGACATTCAGGATGAGCGTTGTGAAACTCCTCCAATAGTAGGGGATCAAGGATGTCATGCCGAGGCACCCAGGATCTTTCCTCAGGCCCGTATCCCTCCCAGTCTACGAGATACTCTAAGTGACCACCACGGCGTCGGGAATTCAGGATCTCCTGGACCTGGTAGATGGGGCCTTCATCCACGATGATCGGAGGAGGGGGCGTTTCCTCTTCTGAACCAGACTCTGTGGGAGAGAAGACAGGTTTTTCGTATGGTTTCAAGAGAGAAACATGAAAGGTAGGAAGAATACGGTACTGTGAGGGTAGTCTTAATCTGTATGTTACTGGGTTGAGTTGTTCTAGGACCTTGAAGGGGCTGACATACCTGGGGCTAAGTTTTTTGCAGGGCTGTCGTAGTTGCATGTCTCTGGTCGAGAGCCATACCTTATCTCCAGGTTTGGAAGGTTGGAGCAGTGGATCTGTGTTGGTCGGCATTGGTCTTGTATCAAATTCAAATCAAATTCAAATTTTATTTCGTATCCTTATTTCGTAAATTTTATTTCTTTTGTATCGACGTACAGCTCTCTGCAGATGATGATGTGCTTCTTCCCAAACTTTCTCCTGAAACCAGTAATCGACTACCGGGAGTTCCGACGGTTCCCTGCCCCAGGGAAATAACAGTGGTTGGTAGCCGAGAACACACTGGAAGGGGCTGAGACCAGTGGTAGATTGGCACAGGGAGTCCTGGGCATACTCGACCCAGCCCAGGAACTGACTCCAGGAGTTCTGGTGACCATGGCAGAAGGTACGGAGGAAACGGCCAATCTCTTGGATCTTTCGCTCCGTCTGTCCATTAGTTTGGGGATGACACCCTGAGGATAGACTTACAGTCACCTAGGAGACGACAAAATGATCGCCAAACTCAAGATATGAACTGGGGTCCTCGATCTGAGACTATGTCCTCCGGGAAATTCCGTTGTAATAGAAGACCCAGTTAAAGAGTAGTTCAGCTGTTTCCATTGCAGTTGGTAAGTTTCTAAGAGGGATCAGTCGGCAACCTATAGAAAATCTGTCCACCACGACCAGTACACAGGTGTTTCCTTCAGATTCTGGTAGGTCAGTGAGAAAATCTACTCCCAAGTGCGACCAGGGTCGTTGAGGAATGGGTAGGGGTTGATCTTTCCAGCCGGTAAGTGTTGAGGGGGTTTACGATCCTTCTCAAGAATTAAACGGCGGAGTGGTGAACAGTCAGTTGGAGGTACAGGCGCCGGTTCTGTCAAGAATGAAGGGAGTTCCCATTGAATGGGGTTGACAAAGATCTTTTCGGGGAGTATTGGCACGGGTTCCTCTACGGATTCATTGGGTACATGTATACGTGATAGAGCATCAGCTTTGATGTTCTTCGTACCCGGGAGGTAGGAGATTGGGAAGTCAAACCGGGTGAAGAACAGGGCCTACCTGGCTTGTCGTGGATTTAGTTTTTTGGCATTCCTCAGATATTGCAGGTTCTTGTGATCCGTCATGACTAGAAACTGGTGTGCGGCCCCTTCCAGCCAATGTCTCCATTCCTCTAGGGCCATCTTTATCGCTAGCAATTCCCGGTCTCCAATGTCATAATTCATCTCTGACGGATTGAACTTTCATGAAAAGAAGGCCCATGGATGGAGTAAAAGCGGATTTCCTTGCTGCTGAGAGAGGACGGCTACTATAAAAGGGAGGTCTGGATTGGGATGTATGAGGATTGGTGCTGAAATGAAGGTTTGCTTTAGGTATTGAAATGCGGAAATGGCTTCTGGAGTCCATGTTAATGACTTTGGTTTACCTCGGAGTAATGAAGTCAAGGGGCCTGCGGTGATACTGTGGTTTTTTATGAATCTCCTGTAGAAATGAGCAAATCCCAAAAACCGTTGTAATTCTTTGATGGTTGTGGGTTCAGGCCAGTTGGTTATGGTTGATACCTTTGCTTCATCCATCCTCACTCCCTGTCGGTCAATGATGTAACCAAGAAAATGAACTGACGCCTGGTGGAAGGAGCATTTTTCTGCTTTTAGAAAAAAATTAAACTCGCGTAGACGTTGGAGTACCTGGGTGACATGACGGCAATGTTCACGCTCGGACTTGGAAAATATTAGAATGTTGACGATGTAAACGATTACAAAGTGGTGAAGTAAGTCTCGGAGGACCTCATGCATAAAGTCCTGGAATACGGCAGGGGCGTTGACTAGCCCATAAGGCATCACCAAGTACTCATAATGACCGGTAGGTGTTACAAACGCCGTCTTCGATTCATCCCCTTTTCTGATTCTAACCAAGTTGCAGGCACTTCTAAGATCTAGTTTGGTGAATAGTACAGCCCCGCGAAGACATTCTAGGGCTGCTGGGACCAGGGGCAATGGATATCGGAATTTTATCATGGCTTGGTTGAGAGTGCGAAAGTCAATACATGGGCGTAAACCACCATCTTTTTTGGCCACAAAGAAGAAGCTAGAGGCTGCCGGTGAAGTTGATGGGCGGATGTAACCCTGGTGAATCGCCTCAGAAATATATTCCTCCATGGCTTTCCTCTCAGGAAGGGATAGTGGATAAATCCATCCATAGGGTAACGGTTCGCCTGGGATTAGGTCAATGGCACAGTCCCATGGTCGATGTGGTGGTAGTTGGGTTGATTTCATGGGGCAGAAGATGTCAGAGAAGGTCAAATACTGGTGAGGAATTTCTACGGCTTCTTTGGCTAGAGTCGAGGAGAGCTGCCACTGAAATGGTAACATGAGATGCAGTAAGGTTAATGCTAGTGGTTAAGGGCTATAACTTTTCTATCTGAGTAGAAATTGCACCCACCATGGGACGAGGAGGACGAGTGGGGCACTCACTCCTGAGATCGCCGGTGTGATTCTTCCCTTTTCCAGGATCATTGGTTTGTCTCTTGCTTCAGGGTTTTCTGTCGGTATCGGTGGACATGAAAGGGGAACGGCAGTATCTGAATAAACCGTTCCAATCCTATGTCGTCGTCATAGGTAGCCAGCATGAGTCTCAGATTGGGTTCCAACCCCTGACGGTAGGTGGTGATGAGAGCCTGCTCATCCCACCCACTAGCAGCTGCTAGAGTACGAAAACGTAAGGCATATTCATGGATGGATTGGTTACCTTATTTCAGGTGATATAGCTGCTCTCCTGCCGACGCCTCACTGTCAGTTCATTCAAAAACCTCCTTAAAATGTTCTACAAAGCGGTCATATGACTCTATCACTGGCCCTGCCTGAGACCAGATTGATTCCGCCCATTGCAATGCCTGCCCAGACAAAAGAGAAATGACATAGGCTATTTTTGCCTGATCAATGGGATATAATGTGGGTTGCATGGCAAACGTGAGAGAGCACTGTAGCAGGAAGCCCTTGCAATTCCCCGTCGCTCCAGAGAAGGGCGCTGATCGCGCCATGGGACTGGACACCTGAGGCGCCGAGGAAGCGGAGGATGTTGTTGCCTGGAGCGTCTGACGTAGCATATTCGCTAGCGCTGCTACCGGATCGGTCTCACTCATCCTTGAAAGTTGGTGAAAGGACCAGGCTTCTGTAACAAAGATGGACTCTACTAGATGGTTAGTATAAAAATGAGTGAGTTTATAATACAGGAGGATACTTCATGACAGAATATGAAAAGCAGTTCAGCGGTATTTACAAGGATGATATCAAATGACCAGCGACGGATTGAGCGAACCAGGTTTTGTGTTTGGATGGATCTTGGAACAGGAGCCCTGGGCAGTTAGATCGGACGAAGACAGAACACGAGAGAAACCACACACCACGGCGGCACAGGAGTTGTGACTCGGCAATTGGAGCAGGATCACTTCTGAAAGGAAGCGTACAGATAAGTAGTTAGTTTTACTAGACTTTTTCTTTCTTACTAGAAGGTTGGCGTTTGAGTCCACTTTCAATATACGAGCCTGGGCGACGTCTGAGGCGTGGTGTGCGTTTTTTATGTGCAGGCGCTGAGTGGCGACAGGTGATGGTGATTAATACTCAGGTGATAAAGGGCGTGATGTTTGGTTGAGTTCCGAGTCTGGTCCGACTGTGACACACAGAAGGACAAGGTCTCATATTTGTTTTTTGTAGCAGTATAGGTTTAATCGTCTCACAGGCTAGAGGAATCTTGTCCACAGCATGTAAAGTACTGTACATAGGTTCATCAGAAGTGTTCATCACTTGAACCTGATGCTGTTATTTTGCACTTGGGACTATGCATGCAAGGGCTTAACCCTAGACAGATGAAATATACTAAATATACCGTAGGGTATATTTAGTATATTTTTGTATCTATAGTTTGTATAGCTCAAATCCCCACACAATCCATGGCATAACTAGATTTACCACTTCTTGCAACTGGAATGAAAGGGTCGAAGCCTAACTTCAAGGACTCAGGTCTAACAGCTTACCAGTTTCTGAATAATACATGATAATTTGAGAGTCAAGTTTGTTTCTCTGAAAAAGTTTGTAACTCTCATATATTGATATAAATATAGTGATTAGAATAACCAGGCTAATAGACTGACGGAAGTCAGAGTATTTTGACATCTAAAAACAGAATAAACACAAACCCAGACAAGGAATTATACTGAAGTCGCAGCAATGCTAGACATAGCAAAAAAATGGGTGTATATGCAATCACGTGGTATGAGCAGTCCTTTGTGAATACAGTCTCTGTTTTTTGATTATATCAACAATTCATAATTACAGTGCATCTGCCATTAGGATGTAGGCATCAGAGTTTAGGGGCGACAAAACATTGGATCCATGCTTCTGTGAATATGTTTGAAATATTCCACCACATCCGCAATGTAATGCGTGTTTTACTTCATTTTATTTTATTTTTTTGACTTTTCTTCTGCTAAGAAATATTTCTACCTGTGCCAATATTAACATATATTAATCTCTATTTCCCATCTTTAAGCCACTCCTCTATGCATTTCATTCCGCTTTTTATGTTCTTATCATTAACCTTGATTTTCAAAATATTGAACATGCAGGCTTATCACATAAGTTGTATGTATAAGTTGTACAGTAAGTGTATAAGTTGTATGTGTTGTATACTGTATGTATAAGCTTTGTTGTTGTTGTTTTTGTTGTTGTTATTTTCACACAGTTTCAGTATCCACTTTATTAGGAACATCTGTAGATCGGCACATTCATACAATTCCAATACAAATTCATAGCAATCCAGCACAGCACATTCATACAATTATCCAAATCCAGGAGCACAGTGCATCTATTATGTAGATAAGCTTCTGCAGACAATCATGCAGATACAGTTCAAAAGCTTCTGCTCATATCAAATATATTTCACTTTATATTAAGCATCAAATCTGGGCAAAGATGTTTGATCATATTGATTTTAATTGCAGCATTTTTATTAGTACAATATGAGTTAAGTAAAGTATGCAAATATTGGCTGGGTTGAGTATTTCAAAAATAATTTATTTAATTAATATTGATTGGATAATTAATAAAGGTTGTTCCTAAACATATAGTGGAGAGTAACTGTATGTTTGCATTTCATTAGAGCCTTTCAGTGTTTATGATATATTTATTATTAATCTCTGTAAATTTCATTAGGGTTTTCGTTTTCTTTACTGTGCTTTTGATAATGCTAATTTCTCTGTCTTTCCCTTAGTGGCACAGAGACCTGGAGTTAAACTGCCCAGAAATGTAAGAAAACCATATGCACATGCTAAAGTTTTTAAAATACAGTATATATTTTTGTTCGTTTATTTTGCTTATGAATTAATATTTTCCCTTTTTTCAGGGAGTAAATTAGGCCTAATTTCATTTCAAAGGAAGATGAAAAAAGAAGATGAAAGAGAAAAGGGAAATATAATTTTACACAGGGGAGATTGCCAAATTTTTATCACATTTTAATAATATGAACTATATTAAAGTTGTCTTTATCAGTCTGTTACATCGTGACAAAAAACGTACTGTTGACCATCTGATGCACTAATTGATATGTTTTAATAATTGTCTATGGTGTTGAGAAAATCATGACCATTACATTGTTTACTGTAAGAATATACAGCTTTGGTAGATTGTTAATTTCTATTTAAAACTTATGTATTTAAAAAAAATGTAAAGGCTAAATAAGGTTTTCATGACTGTGCTTATATAGACAGTACCCAGGTTAAGATGCTCCAGCTTACATCTTAAATGGACTGCCATAAAGCCTATAATACGAGCGGTGTTCAAGTCAAACTGAGACTTTTGATGTGCATCATAATAGAACACAGTTATGAAAGATAAAAACTCCCTTTATTTCTCTATTTAATCCCCTGCTACACTAATGCATTACATACATACATCACTAGTGCTTGGATAAAAGAAATTTCATCAGTCCCAGTTTCACTTGCGCACACTATATATTAAAATTTTGACTTAAATATTGAAATATTGAACACAGGCACTCATTTGTGACACTGTTAAAAACTGGCTGGAATTGTGTGGCTCCAGCAGTTTGTCAACTTGAAGGAGAACACTGTTTGCCATTTTTATTCAAATAACTTCGCCGTTAGCACTGTGTTGAGTGTGTAACTAGCTTAAAAGTTTTTCTTTTACACTTTAAACCATGCCTCGAAAGCATAATCTGAAGCAAGTGATGCATCAAAGAAGACGAAAATTATGAAATTTTAAAGAATTTAATAAAGCAATTAGAAAGAGGTAAAAACACAATTGGTTATTGGAAAAGTTATTATAATTATTATTATGTAATGTTATGCTTCGAATGTTTAGTGCATTTGGAAATGTTTATTACGTGTTGTGTATATACATAGACATGTAACATATTGTGATATATTTGACTAACACACAAACCATATACTATATACTGTACTTGTTCCTTCAAAAGACAGATTTAGGAACAAATCCCAAGACTGCCTGCATAAATTTATAATTTGTTAACCAAGTCTACTTATAAATGCTAAAAGGACCGTGTCAATGTTTAATAATTTATTATAATGAAGTTACAAATGAGGTATTTACAAGTTGTAACATAAATGGCAGCGTCATTCCAGTTTTTATACTTTGTTGAAGTCAAAAATAGGTTTTATACAATCTAAACTTTATTAACTAGGCCTATTTTTAAGATGAGTATTTTCCAGATATTTAATTTCATTTCAGACAGGACATGGGATAGGACACAGAGACTAGACAGGACATGGGATAGGACACAGAGACTAGACAGGGCACAGAGACTAGATGGGTTAGTGGTTAGTTAGGTTAGTAGCTACATGGAATACTGGGGACGCTGGATGCTGACCTAACCGGGTTAGTAGCTAATGGAGTTAGTGGCTAACCGGGTTAGAACTGACCTAATAGGGGGGAACTGGAACACAAGAAGCAGGGCACACATGAGGCTATACCAAACTAGCGGCTAACCTACTAGCGACCAGAACCACTAGCAGTCAATCTCACTAGAGACTAGCCTACTGGAGGCTACCCTACTAGGGGCTAACCCTACTAGCAGTCACGGCCTACTAGCGGCTAAGCCCTCATGTGGCTACACATACAAGGGAAAGCAACAAACAAAGAACTAGACAAGAAGACCAACACTAGGGACACACAGAATAGTATTTACACAAGAGGAGACACTGCCTAACTAAACATGAAACGGGACAGCTCCATGAATCCACAAACACAAGGAATCTAAAGAAAACTAATAGGGCCCTCTAGAAACACAAAGGTAAAACAATATTGCTAAAATATAAACTCAAAGAAACAAAAAGGAATGCCCATATGATGGTATATACAAACAAACATACCAACAAACAAACAATGCTCGACCCAGTTTCCCAGAACAAACTGCTATTTATAAGATGTTTAATGAGCCACCTCGGTTCAGGTGAGCTCTCATCACCTGACCGAGGGGCCTTCTGGGAAACTGAGTCGACCAACAAAAACTACAAACAGAGCTCTGTAGTGGAGGACCCTAACATATATTCATGTGGCAGTCTAATATTTCCAAAGTGAGTTGATCAACAGTCAGGCACATGGCCAAAGTCTTTGAGCCAAACACATGAAAACTGTCTACACAGTGTGTATGTGGAGTTTCATATTGAGTGTGTGTTAACGGGAAAAATAAAAACACCTTAAAATACCCTGGACTAAGTATTCTGCTTTGCAAACATGACAGTGTGGTGGTTGGGTTTCTGTCATCTAATATTATACCTTCATGTTTATGGTACATTTTCAAATATGTAAGTTGATTAAAAAGGAATAAAATGTACCCGAGACTTCTTAGCAAATATATCATCTTCACAAACTAAAAAAGGAAGATGCTGGCTGCTATAACCCGCAAAAACACGTCAATATCCCTTGGCATGGATAAAAAATTTTAATAAATGAAGTCTATGGAACTGTACTCTATTTCCTTTAGTTGGGATTTTGCCAGTGGCATTGCCTTTAATCTTAGTGTTTGGTCTAAAGCCTCATCCTAGGGTTAGGGAATACTCAGTGCACACAGATGTCAAATTGACAAGCACCAAACCAAACACTATAAAATTAAATCACACGTACGGACATTTACCTTTCCAGATTCTCACAATTAGCTTTTGAGGTGGGGTTATGAGGTGGAGTAGTGATTTACTCCACTCAAAGGCGTCTTTGTAAGAAACGTATATATAAACCCTACCTAAGTCTAAATACCCCCCTGCACGGCACGTGTCTGTCGAGTACATCGTTCAAATCGCTATCTAACAAGAAAACTTAACTAATGAGCTGCTGTTGTGATAAGTTACTTCATTTACTCAGTCAACAAAAATCCAAGCAAAATAAAAAACAAGCAAGAGAAATTGCCAGAAAGAGAAGGTCTGTAATAGTTACCTCAAGCCACTTGAATTTGTTGAAGGTGTACAGTATGTCTGCTGTTAAAGCAACTGTTCTAACTCATGCCAAGCCTAGAAAAAGGTGCCAGGATGTCTTGGTGTACTCTAGATGTCCAGAAATCCTGGTGTTCCAGCTTGTTGGACGGCTGGAACATCAGGGGGTGGACCGTGGTGTCCATCAGTTTGTTTCTCTCCAAATAGCTGGTCCAGCCAGAAATAAAAAATGAGAAGACTCTTTGGCCATGCTGGATGATCTCCAAAAAATTTCAACCACTTTTTCTTGGCCCTTTTCAGCCATTTTTGGCAAAAGCTAAACACAGTAGAAACCTCCTTCCCACTCTTAAGCACAGCAGTGGAGGGTGATTTGGCCCACAGGCCCTGCACACCTTGCAGTCTTTGAGTCGACCATGAACTCTTCTGTATACTAGAATATTCTAGAGGCAAATGGGAGGCCATCTATCTGGCAGCTAAAGCTTGTTCAAAATTGCGTCAGAACAATGATCTGAAGAACACCAGTGAACCGAATCAAGGTTTTGAATTGGCCTATTCAAAGTCCAGAGCTCAACCTAATTGAAATGCTGTGGTGAGGGACCTGTGCCTAAGCCACTCCTTGTTTTTCTCTATGCAGAAGATAGTTCTTAATGACTTTGGCTGTACTTTTGGTGATGTTGTCCTGCTACAGAATAAATTTCGGGCCAACCAGACACCGGCCCAAAAGCCAGACACCTTCCTGATATTGCATAATGGGAAAATATCTGCCTATATTTCTCCACATTGAGGACACCATGAATCCTGACCAAATCTCCCAACTCCATTTGCAGAAGTGCAGCCATAAAATTGCTAGGAACCTCCACGATGCATTACTATTTTCTGCAGACAATCATTATTGTACCACTATCCAGCCTTCTAGCAAACAATCTGCCTCCTGCTACAGCCAAATATTTTTTAAAAATTGACTCACAAGTCCAGAGTACCTGCTGCCTTTTGTCTGCACTTCAGTTCCTATGGTTTTGTGCATAGGTGAGTCGCTTAGCCTTGTCTCTTGTCGCTTAGCCTTGTCTCTTGTCGCTGAGGTATAGGTTTTGGGCCGCAATTCTTCCAAGAAGTCCACTTCTGGCCAGACTTTTTTGGAAAGTAGATGGGTGTTCCTGGTTCCCAGTGGTCTTTGCTGATGGTCCTATTGCAATATCAAAGTGAAGTGTCTTTCATCTGCTGCAATAAATTTGTTTGGCTGCATCTACAGTCCTCAGTATTGTCCATTTCTTTGTGCTTCTCCATAATAGCTTGGACAGCACATTGTGAAACCCCAGTCTGCTTTGAAATCATTGCCTGGGAGAGACCTTGCTGATGCACTATTACAGTACTACCTTGTATCTTGTTGCTGTGCTCTTGTTGCTGTCTTTCACCCTACAGTACATAAGAAATTGATGAACATTAGCATCTGCTTGGAATAATTGGTTAATCATAAACGTGACTCTGATCCTGCAAAATCCCTGACTTTGTCCAAGAATTGATGCTTGTTTGAAGCCAAAGGGTAATCACCAAAAATTATTTTATTTAGATTTTTCTTCGATTCGCTCACTTTGCATTTTGTAAAGTGATGCAAACAAAAATCATTTTTCTGCAAATGACCATGTGTAGACATAATGCTAATAATGCTTTAATATCTAGTTACTTCTAGTAAAGTTAGTTATTTTTCCTACTTCTGTGCTCTATGTATACTGCAGTAATTAGTTTGTTGTGCTTTAGTATTTACTCTCAGTTGTGGCATTTTTGTTTAATGTTTCATTTTTTGGTCAACTATCGGTTGTTTTAAATGTGCTATATAAATAAATTAACTAACTACCTAACTAACTAACTAAGTTTACTATTGCATTCCTTTACTGTGGGTTTCCATTGTGGCAGTATATTGTAGTCACTATTACAACATTGCTGCACAGTCTGGGCATTCATGTACTGTATACATACTGTAGCTCCTTCAAAATGCTTTACTTTTACAAAGTACTCAATGAAGATGCAGAATAAACACCATATATGAGCTAGGCGGGAGCCACTGTGCTCAAGTCATGTTGTTTCTGCAACACATCCTTAAAGACATGGTGCTTTCACATGATAATTGCAACATGTTTAGTCCTACAAATCCCTCTTTCTCAGCTTTTTATTCAGTCCCCTATACCGTCCCTGTCTTTCTCTCTCTCTCATGCACAAATATGGAAATGCCAGTAAAGACAGTAAGGTTGTTACTTTCATACAGCATAGTGCACATCGTAAAACACAAGTAAACTATTTAAATGCTATAACAAATGTTCTGTTTTGGCTTGTCAATAGTCAATGGTTCATCTGTGTGATTGACTACATAATGTGCTGTGACCATTAAGACAATTAAGGGTTTGTGTGTGCAACTTCACCCCACCCCTTTTTAAACAAACAGTGACACATGTAGCTAAAACACTTTCCCACAGCGCAATTTTATTTAACAGACACATCCAAACCAGACTGCGTTAAACATGTCTACACACACTCCCACTAGTTCCCCCAAGGAGTCACAATCAGCTTTTGCACACCGAGTTGGGGCGGTGACTCCAAACTCCATAGGGCTCAAAGGCCTCTTTGTGGGAAAAATGCTTATATACCCGACTTACATTCCCAGTACCTTCCTCACAGCATACGCTCTTTCATTTCTTCACTTCGGTCAAACACTTTACGATCCAGCCCTCCACTCGCCATGAGGGCTACGCTCCAAGGCGCTCTCCTGCTAGCATGCTGCGTTTGGGCTATAATCGCCCAGGCTCAGAGTAACAATGCGGGTAACAGCAGTCACAGCAATCCAGGTGAAGTAACTGCCAGTGAGGGAACTGGAAAGACCGAGCCAATCCGCTTCAACAACAAAGCCAAAGACGAATGTGTGATGGTCGTATCGAGCCACCGGAACGCCACAAAGCTGCGTGTGACATGTAAAACCAAGGGCAAGTCATATTGGTGCGATTACCTGGGCAAGCCAAACGTGTGCCGGGCCTACAGCAAGAACCCACGTCATTACTTTACACAGATTATGTGGGAGATGCGCAAATTACCAAATTCTTGCCAGGGTCTCCAAACATATAAACCGCAAATGTGCCGCTCTGCAACAGATGAAGCTCAGATGGTGTTCCACGCATCCTGGCCCAAAATTCCGAAAAAGTCAAAGCCACAACTACCTGTGAAAGACGGCTCCAAACCGGTTACAAATGCAGCTCTCAAACCCATTCAGCCTCAGAAACCTGCTAAAACCACCACACAGAAACCCACAGAGACACCCAAGAACTGGGCAGACCAAGTGGCAGAGGAGCACTGTTGGGAGAGCATTCAGGGCATCTGCTCCTTCTTCATCAACTGGTTCCAGTCGTAAAGTGATTTCATACACAGGTAGGAAATTGCCACTGAATAATAATCCTGGTACTTAACAATTTATAAATAGAGATTTTACTATATAAAAGTAAAATAATAAAAGAAAAAAAATTTTTTTGATCTTATAAAATTACTTTATGTACATATTATATTTTTCCAATGACCTTCATGCTAACAATGTCAGATTTAGTAACAATAAGCTGCTTGTCTAATTTATTAACTAACCCTAAGTGCAATATACTAGCACTGTACAGTATAATCCATTTAATGGGTCAATCTATTTAATAATCAATGAATTCATAATACACTATAGTGTACACTAGTTTATATTAGATTACTGTATATGATTAGAAAAATCTAATAGGTTAATGTGTTAATGTTAAAGTGTTTAGTCCTGCGTTTTATAGGTTTAACACAAAGTGCACTGCAGTATATGCAATATAAATTCATTCAGTACCATATAGCTGTATGTGACCCAGTGGAAACAATCACACCACTAATAACAATAATAATAATAATAATAATAATAATACATTTATGTAATGCTCTTCCATAAAAGGCTTCTAAGAGGCTACACAGTGTGAGTATAATTTAACTACCTATAGAAAAGACTCATTCATGGTTTTATTTATTTATATATTATGTAAATAAAGAACAAAATGTGCATGGATTTGCATAACATGAGTATATTATTCAGAACAGCAATAATTTCAGGGTGACACAAGGGAACAGTGGGTAACGGTGCTGCCTCAGATCCTCAGGCTCCCCTGAGATTGAGTTCATAGTTTTTTGTTTTCTTCATGTAGCCAGTTAGTTATTTTATTTCCTCCCAACTTTAAAAAATGCACGATTCATGTAGCAACATATTTAAATTAAGAACAGAATTTCCACTCAGATAAAATATGGAAAAATACCAAAATAAATTGTGGCACAAATGGTATGTGCTGGCATGGTGGCTTGGTGGTTAGCACTGTCGCCTTACACCTCCATGGTCCGCATTCAATTCCCGTCTCAGGTCTGTGTGCCTGGAGTGTGCATGTTCTCTCTGTGCTTGGTGGGTTTCCTCCAACAGTACAAAGTCATGTAGATTAGATTTCAAAGAATTATGAATTATAAAAATATAGAATATATGTTGATTTATTTAAGTAAGATTGACAAAATATTAATATGTAAATCTCTGGATCCTCCACTGCCCTGACCAAAGTAGATCAAATGAATTTAACAATCAAATAAATTAAATTGTTTGGAAAATGTTTTAGTTTAAAATGAAATCTATTTCAAAATGACCCTTGCTATTTGTTCCCATATGTTTATCTAGATCCAAGCACTTTTGGGAGACTTTTGGATCAAATCTGGATGCAGCATGCAATGAAATGAAAGAAGACAATGAAGGAGAAATTGCTGCAATGCTAAAATAAATGAGATCAACACCTATTAAATTAGTCAATTGTTACTAAAACTCTAAACATTTGTTACTTTTTATATTGGAAGAAAAAACTGCTGTAAATTTTCAATAAATCTAAAGTGATCCAATCGAAATTGTGACTTTTTTTGTTTGTTTTAAAATTTTTAGATTTTTTTAATGATAAGATTTTTTAATGATAAAATGTGTTGTCAATTATGAACTGTCTTATTATGAACTGTCTATAATGATGACGATTGTTATTATTACAAATCAAGAGCAGCTCACAATTTTATCAAATCACATTTAGCATTTATCAAGTATTTGTGTTTCACTAGGTAGCAAACAAGACTACATTTTCCTTATTGAGTCATTACTAAACAAGAAGAAATTACACTAAGCTGTGTTTCTCTATCCAGCCACAAGAGGGCACTCTCCACTGAGTGTTTGCTTCATTATGCTAGGCTGCTACTATGAAAATAAACTGACACATGATTATGGAAGCTATAATACTATCTATGGTGCCACACAGTACAGTAAATAAGGTAAAATAGCCTCTTAATTCAATTAAATTTTATTTGTATAGCGCTTTTAACAATTTTCATCGTCGTAAAGCAGCGAGTGCTGTCTCAGTTATGAGCAAATCAGGATGTGACCCGGTGAGCTTCTAAAAGTGTCCTTATGGATGACTTTTTATTAGAAGAAGAAAAAAAGGTTGGTGTCCCCATTAAATTTACACACAAGCAAAAAGTGAGAGATGAAGTGTCATTTAAAGGAATTTTATTGAGGTTCTGCATGGCTACAATTAAAAGAGTGAGTGCCTATTTTAGTGGACAAAAAACACATAAGTTATCTCCGAGTTTCTCACACATGCTGTCATGGGTGCCCTGTAAAGTGTACTGTATTGGACAAAAACATTGCACTTTTCCATAGAAGAAAATGAGATTTGTGTGTTTGATTTATTTGCAGTTTTTTATTTTGAATTAACCTGGATTTGTAAAAAGGAAGATGAATGCTATGTTACAACCATACATTTGATTGTGCAGAATAATAAAACACAGTTATGGCAGTAAATGCTACTTTATTTCTCTATATCTATTGCACTTATATCCCAGCATTCACTAGTGCTTGGATAGCATCAAGGTAGAACCGTTTTCTCAGTACACCAGCGCCATGATCGGACTGCCTGCTTCACCTACCAAGAACTAGCTGGCCTCCCAAGAACTTCTTTAAAGGGCCAAACATGTGGCTTGGTGCGAGGTCAGGACTGTACGGAGGGTTTGGTGATAACTCCCAGACAATTTCCTGTAATATGCAAGTGGTTTTGTGTGCACAGTTCCCACATACAGATGCTTCTCTTCCATAAGTTGGTCACAAGTTATCAGTCGATTTTCAAGGATGAGGCGTTACACCAGCTGAATGTTCTCTCAAATCAGAAAAACTGGAAGAACTAAATCCGTTTCTCTTTTTTCTCTACGTTTCTCAGACTCACAATATCACAGACTCACGTTGTGCAGTGCACACCAGGATGTTTTAATAAACTACACTAAATCAGTCATGTTGCTATTGCTCTTTTTCATGAATAAGTGAAAAATTTTATTTTTTTGCATGAAAACTGCAGGTGTAAAACTTTGGTTTCCTTCTCATACATGGAGACAATTTGGACAATATGATGATGATCATCATGATATAATGTTGTTTTCTTGAATTATGAAAAACTTTTAGACTGAGTGGAGCGGGATCCCTCGCTGTGACGTCACGGGCGGGCACAAGAGACGTGGGTGTGTCCGTATATAACGTTTCTCGTCGCGCGTGCATATCACTTCACTGTTACAGATAAATGACATGCTGAATGACCTAATGTGTGTCTGTGTTTAATTCACTGTAAGAGCGCAGTGTATCTGTAACCGGAGTGTGCAAACTGTTATACTGGTCCTCATATAGATTTGTGCAATATTTTAATAGCTCGCGGAGTAAAGATGCGGCTCTGCGGAAATCTCGCGATGTTTCTGCTGCTCGTCTGGCTCGCAGCTGGTGAGAAAAGGATGGGAAGGAAAAAAGATGAAACAAAGGATGGAGTCGTGTTCAGGGGAAACTTCTCAGCACAAGCCGGAGAGCGGTGCACGTGGACGGTAACCAAAGAGAAGATGCAGTACACGTTAAACGTCACGTGTCTCGCCATGAGGAAGGGGAAGCCCCGGAGCGGGTACGGCTGTGAGTACACCGGCGAGCCCGCGCTCTGCCCCGCGTTCAGGTCCAAGCCCGGCGCCTTCTGGAGGCAGATCTCACGCGCGCTGAAGCAGAGCAAGCGGCACCTGTGCGCGGACCCTCACGCGACCCTCCGAGCGCGCGCGTGCAAACGCGCGCCTGCGGACGCTCACTTCAGGTTCCTCAAACCGTACAAGGAAATCACCTTGACGACCCCCGCGCTGAGGGCGGGGCCTCCAGAGGACACACCCACAACGGCGTGCACGCGGCGCGCGGATCACAGAGAGCTCGGACAAGAGAAGTGCGGGACCGCGTGGGAAAGCGTCTGCAACTTTCTGTTCAGCATGATTCAGAGTGGGGACTGCTGAGTGTATGTGTGTGTGTGTGTGTGTGTGTGTTTGTGTGAGAGAGAGCGTGTGTGAGTGTGTGTCCCTGCAGGGAATATTCAATATCATTTCTTTGGTGTCAGTAGGGTTAGGGGTTAGAGATTGGTGTACAAATAATCATAACAAACAAATGTACCTAACATATATATTAATGCAAGAGTCTATATATAATTATTATATACATATTATTAAAGATTATCTACATATAATTATTATATGTATCTTTTTTCAGTTTATCAATTTTGCATTTTTAGAGTTTATTTTTAAACTGTAAGTCCTTCAATTAAAAAAAAGTTGGATCTTTTTACAAGGCTTTGTTACATTTCTTGACCCAAAGAATCACATTTTCCACAGAGATGATATAGACTAATAATGAATGAAAAAGAGTCATATAAAACAAGCACTTCCATTCATGTAAAATAATAATAATAATCAGGACTTTTCTTCTATTTTGACAGTATTTCTAATGTTATCTTCAGAAAGTACATTCAGACTGTGGTGAGCAACCCAGTCATCAAACAGTGTGTTGTGTGTAACATCCGGTGTAGTTTGACTAATTTAATTTTGATTTCAATCATTCACCTTCTTGACACAGGGAACACACAAACACACATCTTTGCCAAGGCTGAGCACTTTTTCTCAGGTGCAGCATGTGTGTATATACAGTACAATCTTTATGTAAAATTAATTGTAAAGTCAACTTTTAGTCAGGTTTTACTCCATGTTTAGTTAATGGTTAGGTTATTGTGCAGTGCAGATAACTGCAGCAAATGTAATTTGGACAATTCTTTTATGTTCAAAAAATGCTGCAATGGGCAACTTAAATGGATATTTAAGTATGGAAGAGCATGACATATATCATCAGGAAAATATCTAAAATGATAGATTGTCTATGAAATGCAGTCAAAATTAATTACTTTAAATAAATGAAATAATTCATTCATTCATCTTCTATACCACTTATCCTGTAGGATTGCAGGTACAATGGAGTCTATCTCAGGAAACTACGGGCACAAGGCCGGGTACACCCTGGACAGGGTGCTAATCCATCGCAGGGCACATGGACACTCACTCATTCTTTACATACACTCCACCCACTCAATCACACATTATGGTCAATTTGGAATTATTGAATTACTTTCCCATTCACTTTCTTCCCCTCCTCCAATTAAGTGAACCTGAAACATAGTATGAAAAACACTTATAGGGTACATAGAACTGGGCTTGTGCAATACATTTCTTTGTTGCTGCTCACAGAATTAGACATAATTATAAGGTTGTACATTATGTGTAATGGGAGAATGGCTTCTTCCCAACCTTTAATTTTACACAGAAGTCCACCGGTGATATAAGCCTGCCCTTTTAACTCATTTAAAAGGATGTTTAAAGTGCAAAATTAATATCATTGTCAAGCGGTGGAGTTTTGGAGATTTAACACCATTTTACAGTCCTATTGTACAAACTGTGTAATCCACAAACAAGAAAGCCAAGTAGAGGGGCCCAAGTACAGCATGTACAGGGTGGGCCATTTATATGGATACACCTTAATAAAATGGGAATGGTTGGTGATATTAACGTCCTGTTTGTGGCACATTAGTATATGTGAGGGGGCAAACTTTTCAAGATGGGTGGTGACCATGATGGCCATTTAGAAGTCGGCCATCTTGGATCCAACTTTAGTTTTTTCAATAGGAAGAGGGTCATGTGACACATCAAACTTATTGGGAATTTCACAAGAAAAACAATGGTGTGCTTGGTTTTAACGTAACGTTATTGTTTCATGAGTTATTTACAAGTTTCTCTATGTCCACAGCCATTGACATGTTGAAGAGGTTAACACGTGATGAGCGGATCGAAATTGTGTTGATATCTGGTGAACGCAGTAACCGGGTCATTGCAGCAGATTTTAATGCAAGACACCCTACGAGACCACCCATCTCCCATGCTACAGTTAGCAAACTGCTTGCTAAGTTTCGTGAAACTGGTTCAGTGTTGGATTTGCCAAAATGTGAACGCATGAAAACTGTCACTAATGAACAAACATCAGTGGCTGTCCTAGCTTCATTCAGCAAGAGCCCACAGCGTAGCACTCGCCGCATGTCACTGGAGAGTGGCATTAGTCAAACATCCCTTCAGCGGATATTAGCTACTCACAAATGGCACCCTTACAAACTCCAGCTACTGCAGCAGCTCAACGAGGATGACCCAGATCGGTGCACACAATTTGCAGAATGGGCAAAACAAAAATTGGAACAGGACCCTCAGTTCACGCAGAAGATTTTGTTCAGTGATGAGGCAAACTTTTATGTGAATGGTGAAGTTAACAAACAAAACCACCGCTATTGGTCTGACACTAACCCACATTGGATAGATCCCTCCAAGACTGTTGGAACAAAAAAAGTGATGGTATGGTGTGGTATATGGGGTACAAAGATAGTGGGGCCATTCTTCATCAATGGAAACCTCAAGGCCACTGGATATTTTAAATTGCTACATGATGATGTGTTTCCCTCTTTATGCACTGAAGCTGGCACGTTCCCTGAGTTTTTCCAGCAAGATGGTGCACCACCACATTATGGGTGTCAGGTCCGAGCATTCCTAGATGAACAGTTTCCTGAAAAGTGTATTTGTCGTTGCGGGCCAGTTGAATGGCCCCCAAGGTCTCCCGATCTGACCCCCTTAGACTTTTTATCTTTGGGGTCATCTGAAGGCAATTGTCTATGGTGTGAAGATACGAGATGTGCAGCACCTGAAACTACGGATACTGGAAGCCTGTGCTGGCATTTCTCCTGCGGTGTTGCTATCAGTGTGTGAAGAGTGGGAGAAGAGGGTTGCATTGACAATCCATCACAATGGTCAGCACATTGAACACATTTTATAAGTGGTCAGAAACTTGTAAATAACTCATGAAAGAATAAAGTTACGTTAAAACCAAGGTTTGATGTGTCACATGACCCTCTCCCTATTGAAAAAACAAAAGTTGGATCCAAGATGGCCGACTTCAAAATGGCCACCATGATCACCACCCATCTTGAAAAGTTTGCCCCCTCACATATACTAATGTGCCACAAACAGGACGTTAATATCACCAACCATTCCCATTTTATTAAGGTGTATCCATATAAATGGCCCACCCTGTAGTACAGTGTTTCCTTCTAAAGTTACCATATGACAGGCTTCATCTCCCAGTCTGTTTTTTACTTTGTACTTTTTGCTATTTACTTGTTAAGTACTTTTTTTTAGTAAACTGTAATTTGGCTTTTCCAGTATTTGGATTTATATAAATAATTTGTTGATGGACCTGCATGCATACCTTAAAGATTTGCACTTCCCAAAAACAGTACAGTAAGTTTAAGCCCCACCCTTACTTTATCTTGATGAAATAATTCTTTTGATTGTGTAAAGCTGCTTTGCGACAATGACAGTTGTAGAAAGCGCTATACAAATAAAATGTAATTGAATAGAATTGAATCTTGATCCTATAGATACTTTAGATTTGTACATAAGAAATGTTGCTCTGTAATTATATACTGTACTATACTTTTATATATATATACTATTCCAACACTATCATCACCTTAGTCATACACCTATTCACATGAACATACAGTATGAGGAATATGTAAATCCCCAAAGCAGCAGGAGTAACCCAAGATCAGGATAAAAGGATAAATACCACATTTGAGACAATTATTTAATATATTTGAATATTTTTCTTTCATTCCAGGGCACATTCACACCTATGGACACCGGAGTGTTCTGTCCTCCCTGAGTTCTCCAGAGGACACCTAATTTTACTATAGCATTGGCAGTCTGCATGTTTTAGGATAGAAAATCCATAAGAAACTCCAAATTAAAACTTTAAGCAGTAAATATACATTTATTTTATACAGTACATGTGACTGTGGTCACACTCTTCTCTTCTTTTCTCTTCACAATCTAGTGAGTGTTGCAAAATAAAGGTCTATTTAATTATTAATTTCTTCCATTTGCTATACAGTAATCTCAGTTAATTATCTTATGACAGCATGAGCATATTTGTGTGTGTTCATAACTATTCTTACACTCTCAGAATCATGTTTGTGCATGTGTCAAGCTCCACATGGGCTTCCCAGACAAAAGATGAAAGGCAGCGCTTCTAAGATGGGGAGTGGGCAGAAACACACACATTCCTCAGACTCACTCACACATGCAATACTCTAAAGGTAATATTTGCTCGGTGTGTACAAATGAACGCCTTATGACAAAATGGGATCAGTCCATTGACAAATTCAAAACAGCTTCCACATTACACTTAGGAATTGTTATTCTTATCATTACAGATGTGATTAAACCTTAAAGCAAGGTGCTCTCTCATACACGCCCACCCACGTAAGAAGGAATGTGTATTGTTTTGGAAGTCGGGTGTTTCCGTTATATTAGACTGTTGTGTGGTTTGAGGTGGCGTGACATTCCAACTGATTTAAACCAACGCTCTGATTGGTCAAGCCTACCCCTGGACCCCACCCACACTTAATGGTCAAACATCTGTCCCTTTGTTCTGCATACTTGCCACGGGGTACATATCTATGCATGAACATGGAACTAGGTCACTTCACTACTGTTAGTTCAGATTGTTTCTGCAAAAAAAATAATAAATGTAATATTAAAGGGATTAAAATGAATTAGCTACATTTGGGCATGTTTGGCAGTATAAATAATAATGCCTGGACATTGACACAAGCTCAGGATCGACCCATGAACACTGCAGCTGTGAGACAACAGCGCTACATGCCTATCTATTATTTCAGCAAATACTCATCACCTAGCACACACACACCTAGATCACACCTGATCAAACTTTTATCTTAACCAGCTAGTTAATCAATAACAATACAAAAATGTAACAAGTGCACAGCTTTTGGTATTTATTGCCAGGTCAGTAGCTCATAAACAGTGATAACCACAGCCATGGTTGATCGATATTCTTCTGAACACTGCGGGAAAAAATAAAAAATAAATAAAAAAGTGCACCAGGGCGGCACGATGGTGTAGTGGTTAGCACTGTCGCCTTGCACCGCCAGGGTCCGGGTTCGATCCCCAGCCAGGCTCGATTCCCGTCTCTGTGTGCATGGAGTTTGCATATTCTCCCCGTGTTCGGTGGGTTTCCTCCGGGTACTCCGGTTTCCTCCCACAGTCCAAAGACATGTAGGTTAGGCTAATTGGCATTCCCAAATTGCCCCTAGTGTGTGAATGAGTGAGTGTATGTGTCTGTGCCCTGCAATGGATTGGCACCCTGTCCAGGGTGTACCCTGCCATGTGCCCTAAGTCTCCTGGGATAGGCTCCAGGCCCCCCCGTGACCCTGAATACAGGATTAAGCGGTATAGATGATGAGTGAGAGTGAGTGAGTAAAACGTGCACCCACCCTTCTCTAGACAGGCCCATGTAAGCTGAGCTGTATACACCTATGCACATCATGACTCTATTCATCCACATGACTATGTTTTGTTACAAAATATTTCCTGTAAAACACTTCAGAACCCATGAGGTCGTGCTTGGATAACGTGTACAGTATGTCTTTATTTCTGGTCCATTGTTCGA
Organism: Clarias fuscus; assembly: GCA_030347435.1. Taxonomy (NCBI): domain Eukaryota; kingdom Metazoa; phylum Chordata; class Actinopteri; order Siluriformes; family Clariidae; genus Clarias; species Clarias fuscus. The sequence continues at coordinate 11,940,370 of CM059225.1, read as the reverse complement.
CTCATTCAAGTATAATATAGGCTTCAATGATGATGACAGCACTGCCATCTATATAGGTTTCCTCTGAATGCATCTCATCCTGGGTGTGTTCCCATCTCATGCTCAGTATCGCCAGGACAGGTTCTAGATACACTGTGAGCCTACCCATGATGAGTGAATAGTAAAGCACATACGTATACAGTACATGCATGTTTATTTAAGCTTGTTTAAGTATGTGTGCTGTACAGTGGTACACTGACATAGTGGTTAGCACTGATTCAAACCCCGCCTTTATACGTACTGTATGTCTGTGTTTATGGAGTTTGAGATTTCCATCAACAATCCAAAAGATTTACAGATTAGGCTAATTGGTGTTTCCAAGTGGTCTTCAGTGTGTTAGTGTGTTTGTGTCTGTGTGTTTGTGCCGTGCAATGGATTGGCCCCACCATCCAGGGTGTACCAATAGTAATGCCCCAAGTCCTCTGAGACAGGCTTCTTGCCTCCTGGTAAACTGGACAGAATAAATGTAAAGAATGAGTGAGTAGGTGTAGTACAGCATGTATGCTGTATAGCCTAAAGTATGTGAACACTTGAGTAACATGTGCCCCTTTCAAACCAACTGGCATTACCAGTGTTGTTGAATCCTATGAGAAGGCTTACTGTTACAATTTGGGATGTGGTTGTTGGGATTTTGTGGTCATTTAGCCACAAGAGCATTAGTTAAGTCGGAGACTAACTTTGGAAGGGTGCTGGTGCACAATCAGTTTTGAAGTTCATGACCAAGTTGTTCAGTGGGCTTGTGGTCAGGGTTGTATTTTGGACCTTCGAGATCTTCCATTTCAACCCTATCAAACTATGTCATCATGGATTTTGCTTTGTGTACACAGGCATGTTCCAGTGACCGTAAGTTCCAGTGAGGTGCAGGCCCTAAAAGTGTGGATCCATAGACATTTATCTTTATATGAAATTTGCTATTTCGCTTTTTATTTAAAGCCCAAGACAGCATCAAAACCAGCTCTAACACCACTTAACTTCTTTCTTTAGGGAGATCTGAAGTCTATAGACTGTTGGGACCAGTCCAGGACAATAATCACACCAAAGCTCATACTTGTATGCCACTGTGTGCTTTCTACTTTGTGGCAACAGTTTTGGGTTTCACCATACAATATTGTGTACCTGGGAAGGTCATAGGATAAAAATGCTAATATGATGTGTCTTAAGTTAAATATACTGGCCACCTTAATGACAAGGAAAGCTGCTCGAATACATGAAAGGAGAACTGGATTAGACGGCAGCAATATAGATTCTTTCACGCCATCTGCTGGTGGTGTAATTACATTTAGCCAATAAATTGGAAAGCCATAATAATGTTTGTCTTATTTCAACTTAATCTCTGAGAGGTTTATTTACTCTTGTTTATTTTATGTATTAAAGTAATGACACATATAAAGCTCATTAATTTGACCATATTTCTTCAAAACTATTGTGCAACTATGAATGCAAAATGGTAGTATAATTTTGGAATTATTACACATAAACTGCATGGCCACAAGCAGTAATTAGCTGGTTGTGGACATTCCATCCATCTAGGAACCTCTGTAGCCCATCAAGGGACTGTGGAGACCAGTGGTGACCATTGCAGGTCAATTGTATTTATTCTTATTTTTACAAGGTAAAAATGAGAATAATGTGCCTAGTCACATTTACAGACTACGGGCAATTTGGGAACCCCAATAGCCTAATCTGTATGTCTTTGGACTGTGGGAGGAAACCAGAGTAACCAAGCACAGGGAGAACATGCAAAGATACACAGAGACCCCAAGGTGGGAATAAAAGCTGGACCCTGGAGGTGCAAGACGACAGTGCTAACCACTAAGTCACTATGCCGCCATTGCTCACTCACTCACTCATCTTCTATACCGCTTTATCCTGTATTCAGGGTTGTGGTGGGCCTGGAGCCTATTCCTGGAGGGATAGAGACGGGCTACATCCTGGACAGGGGCCAATTGATCGCAGGGCACTCACTACGGGTAATGTGGGAACACCAGTTAATCTAATCTGCATGTTTTTGGACTGTGGGAGGAAACCGGAGTACCCGGAAGAAACCCACCAAGTGCACAGAGACGGGAATCGAACCCGGGCCCTGGGGTTGCAAGGCGACAGCGCTAATCACGTCACTACCGTGTCACCATTGCTTTTAATGTGATTAAAAAGACCTCATTAATTCAGAAGTATTTGGAAAGTCAGCCAACCAACTCGAACCTTCAAATGTCCACTTTTGCAATGGGGACTAGTGACATGTTGTTCATGAACTATTCGTTCTTTTTGAACGAATCCTTAACGTGACTCAGAAGAACGAGGAGTCTCGGAGATTGATTCGTTCATTTTCTACTGGACGCGCATGCGTAAAGCATCGCAAAATCTCCGCATGTTATGTACAGGAAACAGAAGTGAGTCGTTACCTTTGAGTCTTTGGTCCGAGTCGCTATGCAGTGCAGTATGCAGGAAACAGAATCGAACGGTTCTCAACGAGTCTTCTAGTCCCAAGTCGTTCGTTATTTCTGTCACGTGACTCCCATAGACGCTATGACGTGCAATAGATTTAAAAAAAAAAAAAAAAAGAAAGAAAAAAAAAGGGACGACGCAGACTAGAAGATTCTGTTTATAATATGTACTTAGCTGCATTGTAATATTTTCATTACTGGAACTATAGCCAAAATGTGTGTACTGTATGTAGACGTGTTGGGGGTCTGTTTATTGAAAATTTTACATTTAATTTTATTTCTGGTAAAAATTAACTAAACGACTCAACAAAAAAAAGATTTGTTCATTTTGATGAACGAGATTCAAAGAACCCAGTCAGTAAAATGGTTCAAACTTCCCATCACTAATGGGGACAAAATAAATTAGTTGTCAGGGGATTATTAAAAAGAACAGGTGTTTATGTGGCTTTATTACTAATTAACTTCATCAAACTCATCAGTTGTCTCAGGACTTGTTAGTTTGAGAGCATTAAGAAGTGACAATACTTATGGTGGGGAGCTACACAAGGTTGTAGTTTATTCCATCCAACCCACAATGGGTTTTCAATGTTACGTCAACTTTTATTTATGATCCCAGAAAATTACATCAAATTGCAATATTATCCACATTATTGGGCTTATGGTTTAATAGCACCATTACTGAAACCTGTTTCCCCCCCCTCTTTCTCTACAATGAAACAAGCATTTAAAAAGCATACAGGAGAAAAAAAAATTGTGATATGAAAATTGCCTTCATTATTGCAGATTATCAGAAGCATCGCCGTTAGTAACATGCACAAAATATAAATATTTTTAGCAATTCATTAAAATTGTGTAACTGCTGAATGTTAAATTGCTGTTCATCCATGCAGGTCGACGAGTTGATTTACGCATCATCGCCGCCACACAACAGAAGAAGGGTTTTTTCGTAATCACCAGAAGTATCACTCTGTAATGAAGAGTAATAAGACAGAGGGAATGATATTGTTAAAATATAAGACAAAAATTAAATAAAAAATAAGACAATCCATGACTTAGACGTGTACACACCTTAATCATTTTGTACAGAGAAGTGGCAAACATCCTCCTGAACTCTGCGCGTATGTCCAGCATGTCGATTTCACTGCGGGACACCATGATCTCGATCAGAGTATTATCATCAGTCCCTGCGCCCTGTAGAGATGGAGGAGTCACATCAGCTCCAGGGTTTAAACATTGTTTTACTGACTGTTAAGGTTCATATGTTGATACATCAACAATTGGCCAAAAGTATTAAGACTATTATGCACAAAACAGGTGATGTCACTAATTAGTTCTCGCTGATCTGGCTGAAGAGTTGTGCTAATTAGAATCAGCAGTTTTAGTTTATAGATGGAACAAACATGTGCCAGGACCTTTACTTTCTGCTGCCCTGGTGTGCACCTCTGCAAAAAAAAAAATTTTAAATGGCCAAACGGCAGTCAAGAAACCATCTTCTATACATAATCTGCAGACGTCTTTTTGACTCTAAGCACAGCTATATCCAGCAGGTTTTGAAGAATAAAGGACTTAGTAAATATTGATTATTGTATATCAATTTCATTGCATAAAATATTCTCATTGTCATTATTGCAATTTTGAGACTTTCACTTTTGTTAAAAACTTTTGGCCACCACTGTTTACAAATCATTAAGGTAAGACTCTTACAAATTCGTACAGAAACGTCTGTGAGACATGGTTTTTCATGATGGTTTAAGACTTTAAACAAAAGTTAAAACAAAAAGGGCTTGTCTTTAAGCTTGGGGAAGGATCAAGGGACAGAAAATACAGCATGAAGAAGGAAGTTTTGGTGAAACACAATCAAGGCACAATATAAAACTGGAAAATAGGAACCATTATAAGAGAGAAGACGTAAGTATTTAGGACACCTACTTGTAGGATGGCAGTACACAATAATACTATTTCGCCTGACTTCAGCTGATATTTATAAAAAGCTATGAGGATAAGCCAAAAATTATCTTGACTCATCATATATACACAGTATATACAGTGGAACCTTGGATTACGAGCATAATTCGTTCTGGAAGTGGGCTCGTATTCCAAAACACTCGTAAACCAAATCATCATTTCCCATAAGAAATAATGAAAACTCAAATTATTCGTTCCACAGCCCCAAAAAATAAATACATAAAAATAATTAATACAATCTATAAAATGATAAAACAAATTAATCTGCACTTTACCTTTAAAAAAAGGACAAATAAATCCTGACAGATAAGTGTTTCCGTTGGTGTGCGCAGGCGCTGTGTGTGTGTGTGTGTGTGTGTGTGTGTGTGTATGTATGTGTGGAATTAGCCCCTTCCCTCGCCTCGTTTTACACAGTAACACTCCTCCTCCCTCTCCCCACCTCGCTTTTTAAGATTCACAACAAACACACACACACACAACGGAACCACCGTTTTAACAGGAAAAAAAGAAATCTTTCTGAGACTGACATGAGCGCATATTAACGGAATCACTTTTTAAGTTTCACAACAAGCGCATAAACACAGCGGAAACACCGTTTTACTCGGCGCTCGTAAACTAATACTTGCTCGGTTTCCGAATAAAAAATTATTAAAAATCTTTGCTCGGTTTGCGGAACACTCGTAAACCACGTTACTCGCAATTCGAGGTTCCACTGTATACACATACACTCACCTAAAGGATTATTAGGAACACCATATTAATACGGTGTTTGACCCCCTTTCGCCTTCAGAACTGCCTTAATTCTACGTGGCATTGATTCAACAAGGTGCTGAAAGCATTCTTTAGAAACGTTGGCCCATATTGATAGGATAGCATCTTGCAGTTGATGGAGATTTGTGGGATGCACATCCAGGGCACGAAGCTCCCGTTCCACTACATCCCAAAGATGCTCTATTGGGTTGAGATCTGGTGACTGTGGGGGCCATTTTAGTGAACTCATTGTCATGTTCAAGAAACCAATTTGAAATGATTCAAGCGTTGTGACATGGTGCATTATCCTGCTGGAAGTAGCCATCAGAGGATGGGTACATGGTGGTCATAAAGGGATGGGCATGGTCAGAAACAATGCTCAAGTAGGCTGTGGCATTTAAACAATGCCCAGTTGGCACTAAGGGGCCTAAAGTGTGCCAAGAAAAGATTCCCCACACCATTACACCACCACCACCAGCCTGCACAGTGGTAACAAGGCATGATGGATCCATGTTCTCATTCTGTTTACGCCAAATTCTGACTCTACCATTTGAATGTCTCAACAGAAATCGAGACTCATCAGACCAGGCAACATTTTTCCAGTCTTCAACTGTCCAATTTTGGTGAGCTCGTGCAAATTGTAGCCTCTTTTTCCTATTTGTAGTGGAGATGAGTGGTACCCGGTGGGGTCTTCTGCTGTTGTAGCCCATCCGCCTCAAGGTTGTGTGTGTTGTGGCTTCACAAATGCTTTGCTGCATACCTCGGTTGTAACGAGTGGTTTCAGTCAAAGTTGCTCTTCTATCAGCTTGAATCAGTCGGCCCATTCTCCTCTGACCTCTAGCATCAAGGCATTTTCGCCCACAGGACTGCCGCATACTGGATGTTTTTCCCTTTTCACACTATTCTTTGTAAACCCTAGAAATGGTTGTGCATGAAAATCCCAGTAACTGAGCAGATTGTGAAATACTCAGACCGGCCCGTCTGGCACCACCAACCATGCCACGCTCAAAATTGCTTAAATCACCTTTCTTTCCCATTCTGACATTCAGTTTGGAGTTCAGGAGATTGTCTTGACCAGCACCACACCCCTAAATGCATTGAAGCAACTGCCATTTGATTGGTTGATTAGATAACTGCATTAATGAGAAATTGAACAGGTGTTCCTAATAATCCTTTAGGTGATATATCGCTTATAGAGGATATATTCTTTTTTATATTTTAAACACACACACCAGTTCATTTTTAACTGCGGTGTGAGCAAAAATGGATGCCACACTTGTATAAAATAAACTAAAATAAACTGAAATAAACTAGTATTATTGGTAATGCTAGTAATTATTAGTAAAATGGTTGTGCCATTTACTGTAAATTTTGCATGATCTCAGTGCAGTCTGTGATACTATTGATCATGGCATTCTGTGAAAAAGCTTAGAAGTTGAAGTTGATTTGCATGGCCCTGGGTAAGAATGGTTCACCTCTGACCTAAGAGACACTGCCTTTTCAATAAATAAATAAATAAACAGATGTTCTTCATCCCCTGCCCATATAATTGTGGTAACCCCAAGGCTCGATGTTAGGGCCCTTGTTAATCTCATTGCTTCTCTTCAGTTCCATCCTTGAGACATACAAATGTTATGCGGGTCACACACAGTTTTACCTACCACTTATACCTGATAACACATGCTCACTAAGCAGCCTATTTAACTGCCGGGACAATATCAGTTGCAGGATGGCAGAGAGTTTTTTTTTTTACAGCTAAACAAAAATAAAACTGAAGTAATGATAAATAGCTCTCACAGCCTCTAGTCTAGATAACATGATTGGTTGCATGTCTACTAATTTCCACAATAAAATGAAAAATCTTTGTGTAGTTCATATTGTGCAGTTTGTTGCATAAACTACACCATATGAAGAGATTTGGTATAAACCTAGACCCTTACCTTCATTGCATAATACAGGCACTCTGCTAAATAGGCAGGGACGCTTCTGGCACACTTCACTGTAAGAGAGAACAAATGTAAGAGAGAGAGGAATACTACAGATTAAAAATATAGAGTAGAGGAGAAGAGGAGAAGACAAGGCAGGGTGTGTTTCTGAAAATGAACTAATTGTTTTCAACTATATGTGAGTGGTGGCACGGTGGTTAAGGCATTGCACTGCTGATCGGAAGGCTGTGAGCTGAAATCCCAGCACTGCCAAGCCACTGAGCAACGCCATCTACTGCTCAATGTGTAAATGAGAACCCTAAGCATCTTACCCACTGCCAGCATGAGTTCTTTCAGGTGGCCACTGGTTTCTCTCTGAATACTCTCTTCAATCTGGAATCCAGACAGTTTCATATACTCAGCAAACACTGCAACAAAGCAACACGCACAAGTGATCAAAGAGGAGAACAGAACAAGACCAAGTTATACTTGTACAGACTGAATCTTAGCGTAATCCTAATTCTCAATGCGTTGTTTCTCAGAAAGCAAGCAAACCTAAAGATGCTTTAGAAGAATTGAGTTCACGCATGTACGTCTCATGATTGGAAATTCACTCGTATTCAAGGTTTTGAAGTGATGGACTTCCATAAATGTCTTTTATTATTTTCAAAACTTGCAGTTAAGAGTTTTCCATAATAGTCTGGGTTTTTTTGTAATTGATGTGAAATTTTCCACACAAGATTTTATGGAAGGGACTTCTCTTCATGCACAGTTTAATCTTTTTGAAGGGTGCCAATAATTAGTGTATGATCTATAATGAGAGAGTCAGAGAGAATTATACCTCTCCTGAGATGTTCAGCGCTGCGATTCCCCAAAATGGTGACAAATTGTTCTTCATCTGTACCAAACTTCTTTTCTCCTGCTTCAAAGAGGGCCTGCAGTCACACACACACACGAAATTTGCATCTGGAGTGACACCTGCTTTAGACTTAGATTCATGATGTATAATTCAAACTACAGCAGTGTTTTTGTCTAAACTGTACAGAAAATCTATTTTATTGTGTAGCTATAGTGTCGTCATTCTCAAAGATATAGTGATCAGCAGGGGGTGCTATAACACTGCAAATTGCAAACTGCTAAAGCACTTGCACGTCAGGTCCACTAGATGTCAGTATTTTCCACACTGCTATACTGGGTTATTATTAACTTTCTTTTTTGTAATAAATTCTGACCTTTGCATCGGTCTGTACGGTGGCCTCTTGCACACCCTGCTGTCTGCTCGCCTAAAACCAAAATAGTTAAATCATAACTGATATAATGCAATCACCATCATTAAAATTTATTTTTTTAATTAGCATATTCTGCTGCCTAGTAACATTACCTGCAGCAAAATAACCAGCAGCTCCTTGAAGTGTCCACTTGTGTCACCAACCACGTCCTCTTCCAGGGTTTTGCCATACTCTAAAACACAACACAAACATTATCTATACCAACCAAACCAAACCCTGATCCTTATAAAAATTTATACACATAACCAGCATCCTATAACTTGCACCCATACAAAAGTGCACATCATACACTCCCGTACCCTGCTTGTAGGCCGCATTGATCGCTTGAATCTCCCTGCAGGTTCTTGAAGCCAGGATGTGAATCAAAGACTTTTCACATGTTCCTGCACCCTGAAACACAACAAAACTTCAGACTGAGCTGCGCATGTGAGCAAGTAATACATTCTTGTACTGTATATTTGTGTGTGAGTAAGTGTGTGTCTGTGTATATATATATATATATATATATATATATATATATATATATATATATATATATATCTATCACACACACACACACATGTACACACACAGTACACACACACACACACACACACAATATATACCTTAGTGGCTTGCTTCAGGCACTTCACATCATACATTGTAGGAGTGTCCAACAGTGCCAAAACCACACTCTCAAAGTGTCCTCCGAGCTCTGACTTCAGTTCTGCTGCCAAATCCTAGAGAGAGAGAGAGAGATATGAATGGAAAGGTATGAGAAATGACTACTGAAAGTTAGTACCCTCTCTTTTAATCATATGTGTTTTGGTGTAAAATCATTATTAAAAGAAATCATCTATTAATAGCGGGTCTTAGGGAAAAAATACAACATTAGACAAACAACAACACATAACCTTTTACTGCTTCCACAAGATTTAAGAGGATGCGTTACAGCCAGGTGCTGCTAACCATCATCCCCTGCGTAACTAGTCCCCAGTAGGTGGGCAGCCCCGCAATTAAAGCAGAAGTATTGGCAGATCATTGGTCTGGATCATTCAGGTGCGTGTAACACAATACCAAGAGGGAAGGACATAAACAATGGTGTTAGAGAAGCAACTGTCGCTGCACACCACTTTGGAAAGGCTTGTAAAACCATTTACAAACTATTTGGAGTTCCACAGTGAGAAAGATGATTCACAAGTGGAAAGCATCCTACACAGCTGCCAATCGTTCCAGGAGTGGTCGTCCAAGCACATTCACCCCAGAGCCAGACTCAGAGAAATACAAAACAAACGTACGTCCATGACGGAACACTTAGATGAAGACTTAAAGAGTACTGTTTGTTCAGGAGGGTTTCCAGGAGAAAGCCTCTTTTGTCTGAAAAGGGTGAGGAAGCATAACTGCTAAAGCTTCATTGAAACAGGATAATGATCAGAAACACACCAGTAAATTTACAACAAAATGGCAGAAAAATTAAAGAATCTAAATTTTAGAATTTCCTTTTTGTGGCTTAATTTTCATTCAATAAATAATGGCACTGTAAAAAAAAAAGTTGTATGTTGTTTGTCCGTGCTTGTATTTACCTACAGTTTAAGAACTTGCTATGATCAGTTGATTATTGTTTTTACACAAAAAACAATTAACTTTATTAAAAGAGGGAGTACTAACTTTGGCAAACGACTGAAATTGATAACAGAAATTTAAGCCAACCTTTTGTAATCAAAATTTTTGTAATAAAAATGGTTGATTCTTGTTTGCGAATCTTTGTTTTAAGGTTGACTCCAAAAATCTATAGGAATCAACACAAACACGATTTATATATAACGATTGGTTCTATTCACGATTCATTGAATATAACCACAGAAGACAGTTTCTAAGAATTTAATCATTAGCCCAATTAACCATGAATCAATACAAGATGAATCTGTTTATATACAGTACCGAACTCACTCATTCATCGTCTATACCGCTTGATCCTGTATTCAGGGTCACGGGGGACCTGGAGCCTATCCCAGGAGTCTTGGGGCACAAGGCGGGGTACACCTTGGACAGGGTGCTAATCCATCGCAGGACACACACATATACAGTACAAACTCACACACTCATTCCCACACTACAGGCAATTTGGGAACACCAATCTGCCTAATCTGCATGTCTGTGGGAGGAAACCGGAGTACCCGGAGGAAACCCACCAAACACAGAGAAATACAGTCGTGGCCAAAAGTTTTGAGAATTACATAAACATTGGAAATTAGAAAAGTTGCTGCTTAAGTTTTTATAATAGCAATTTGCATATACTCCAGAATGTTATGAAGAGTGATCAGATGAATTGCATAGTCCTTCTTTGCCATGAAAATTAACTTAATCCCGAAAAAAAACTTTCCACTGCATTTCATTACTGTCATTAAAGGACCTGCTGAGATCATTTCAGTAATCGTCTTGTTAACACAGGTGAGAATTTTGACGAGCACAAGGCTGGAGATCATTATGTCAGGCTGATTGGGTTGGAATGGCAGATTTGACATGTTAAAAGGATGGTGATGCTTGAAATCATTGTTCTTTCATTGTTAACCATGGTGACCTGCAAAGAAACGCGTGCAGCCATCATTGCGTTGCATAAAAATGACATCACAGGCAAGGATATTGTGGCTACTAAGATTGCACCTACATCAACAATTTATAGGATCATCAAGAACTTCAAGGAAAGAGGTTCAATTCTTGTTAAGAAGGCTACAGGACGTCCAAGAAAGTCCAGCAAGCGCCAGGATCGTCTCCTAAAGAGGATTCAGCTGCGGGATCGGAGTGCCACCAGTGCAGAGCTTGCTCAGGAATGGCAGCAGGAAGGTGTGAATGCATCTGCACGCACAGTGAGGCGAAGACTTTTGGAAGATGGCCTGGTGTCAAGAAGGGCAGCAAAGAACCCACTTCTCTCCAGAAAAAACATCAGGGATAGATTGATCTTCTGCAAAAAGTATGGCGAATGGACTGCTGAGGACTGGGGCAAAGTCATATTCTCGGATGAAGCCTCTTTCCGATTGTTTGGGGCATCTGGAAAAAGGCTCGTCCGGAGAAGAAAAGGTGAGCGCTACCATCAGTCCTGTGTCATGCCAACAGTAAAGCATCCTGAGACCATTCATGTGTGGGGTTGCTTCTCATCCAAGGGAGTGGGCTCACCCACAATTTTGCCCAAAAACACAGCCATGAATAAAGAATGGTACCAAAACACCCTCCAACAGCAACTTCTTCCAACAATCCAACAACAGTTTGGTGAAGAACAATGCATTTTCCAGCACGATGGAGCACCGTGCCATAAGGCAAAAGTGATAACTAAGTGGCTCGAGGACCAAAACGTTGAAATTTTGGGTCCATGGCCTGGAAACTCCCCAGATCTTAATCCCATTGAGAACTTGTGGTCAATCCTCAAGAGGCGGGTGGACAAACAAAAACCCACTAATTCTGACAAACTCCAAGAAGTGATTATGAAAGAATGGGTTGCTATCAGTCAGGATTTGGCCCAGAAGTTGATTGAGAGCAGCCCAGTCGAATTGCAGAGGTCCTGAAAAAGAAGGGCCAACACTGCAAATACTGACTCTTTGCATAAATGTCATGTAATTGTTGATAAAAAGCCTTTGAAACGTATGAAGTGCTTGTAATTATATTTCAGTACATCACAGAAACAACTGAAACAAAGATCTAAAAGCAGTTTAGCAGCAAACTTTGTGAAAACTAATCTTTGTGTCATTCTCAAAACTTTTGGCCACGACTGTACATGCAAACTCCATGCACAGAGAGACTGGAATCGAACCCGGACGCTGGAGGTGTAAGGCGACAGTGCTAACCACTACACCACCGTGCCACCCCAGTACTGAGCTACGATTAATAATTCACAAACACAAATTTCTCTCACATACATTATCCATTAAGTCACAAAGAGATAATACATTTACAGTTGAAACTTTATCTGAATATTTTCCAGGAGGCTAAATTCTGAAACAGCCTTCTTCTAATTTATCTCAGGTTCTTTAATCATTTACTAAACATCTATTTGCTCTCCTGCAGTTCTTGTCTCTTTTACAATGGAATGATTTATGGTTGGGTACTGGGTGTATCAGCAGACACAACCTGGACCTTCTTTGGGATTGAGGCTTTTGTTGTGTAGAGTGGATTGAAGGAGGAAAAACACAGACAAAAATAATAATGCAACAAGCTAATAAGAAAAAATATATATATAATATTTTATATAGTTTTTAATAGTCTTATATGAAGCTGTTAGATGTTTATTTTTGTTTCAAAAGCACGACACGATTTATGCCTGAAATTGTTGTTTTATCTCTGTGCATGTGCATTAGCTACTCACTTCAATGCTAATCTAACCTGGCATTACCAATGAAAACATAGCTAGTTAACAATAGCATGCTAGCAAAACTCCCTCAAAGTTTTCTAATTAGATACCTCATTGATATGGGCTTTTGCTTGCTTTAAATATACAAGAACGTTTTACTAAAGTAGGACCACGTGTGCTCATCCTCAAGTGCGACTAAGTTATACTGCGGTGGTGCTTTGAGCTTTTGTGCTGTATATTTTTGCCACTCCTTTTTTCAGCTTTCCAAAGTCAGCAAGTCTGCAAAACGAAACCATTGATAAAGAAACACGTTTGACTTGTTTGAGTGAATAATGAAGCAATCCGTCTGAGCTCATTGTTCTGGTGTTTGCTCTAGCATGAATGATGTTAACTTTACATCACGAGACAATGGATTTAGGAATAAAGCTTGATGGATAGCTTTAGAGAATCTTAAAATAAAACATTACTTAAGTTAAAAATACTTTTAAAAAGATGATTATTTTAAATATGTATTGTGGAGCTATGTGTTCCTTTATACACAGTATTTATACAACAAGATTGAAAGCCTTTTTTCGCCCCCATTTTATTTCATAAACAGTTGAATGCAGAATGTACTGTATTCTTTACAAGCCTTGGGTACAAGAAATGTAATGTACAAGCCTTTACCTTGCCATGCAGGTTCTTGTAGGAAGTCTTGATCTGCTGGCGCTGAGCGTTACTGCGAGCCGTCAGCAGCTCTAGAATGGTTTTTTCATCAGTGCCTAAACACACAGTAGACTCCGGTGTTAACATTACAATAAAGTTACATACATATAGTACCAGTTAAAGTTTTATTAAACTTTTTATTTCTTTCTACACTGTAAAACAATACTGAAGGCGTCCAAAATATGCAAAAATCTTTGAACAGTTGATACTGAGATGTATCTGCTATTTACGCTCTGTAAAGTCTTCATAACAACTCTAATCTGAGGTGCTGGTTTTAAGTGGTGATTTCTGAGTTTGGTCATTCTAAATGCAGCAAAGAAAAGTTTTGCAATGTGTGTTACATTTCATAGTTTGAAAATCTCCAGTACTGTTCTAGGATAATTAAAAGAAAATAAATCACTAAACAAAAAACACTGAATTAGAAAGCAAGTCCAAACTTTTGCCTGGTACTGTATAACGAATACTTATGCAAGACACTTTATTGTATGTATTGAGTATACTGTAGCTGAAGAAAGTATTCAACCTCTAGGTCTTTTTCCCACATGAAATTAACACGAATAATGATATTTGTCTTGATTTGATAATGATGTAATTTTTCACTATACATATTGCAAAAACTTTTTTTTTTCCCCGATTTTCTCCCTAATTTAGTCGTGTCCAATTCCTCCCCGTCACTAGGGGGCTCCCACATTAAGGCTACTACTACCACTCAGCCGGGAGGGCCGAAGACTATCACGTGTTTCCTCCGAACCACGTGACGCCAGCCGACCGCATCTTTTCGAACTGCTCGCTCGCGCACCGTTGGGGGCGGCGTAACACACTCGGAGGACAGCGCTATCTGCTCCCTCCGTTGCGCGAGCTCACAGACGCCCCTGACTGGCTGTAGAGCCGTGATTAATGTGGGAGCACTAAGTACCTCTCGTCCCTCCCCTCTGAGAGAGCTCGGCCAATCAGCTCTCTCTAGACCTCCGGCTGCGAGAGGTTACAGCACCACCCGGGATTCGAACTAGCGATCTCCGGATGATAGGGCGAGCGCTTTAACCACTGCGCCACTCGGAGGCCCCATATTGCAAAAACTAATCAAAGATTGCATAATTGTTTAAAATTGATGTAAATACTAAATATGAAAATGTTCAAGGCAAAAGAATTGTACTGTACATCTTGCTGACTGGAAGCGATAGAAGCAACAGGTACTTCCGTCTCATTAAACAAAAAAGGCATGAAGGCAAAAGATAGCATAGCTGTGTTTGTGTTATTCAAATATTTATCCTATTCATCCATCCAGCACGAATAATTCAATCATTCATCAACACTCTTTCAATTAGTTTTTACAGTATATATCAGCACCAACTAAAACTACAGTATCTAACACTTAAGCTAAGCCTCAACTATGCATTAATTGTTCTTCAATCTACTCCTGTATCACCTTCCCATTTTAAATCCTACTGTATAATATAAATTTTTTTGTCTTAAGAGTTAAACTGTTAGTATACTGAAATGCAGTAAAATCCTTTGGTACATTCATAAGAGTTTACATTTGTCTAAAATTTATAATATGGTTTCTGGTAAAATGTTAACCGTTAACCTACAAACTCGTGTATGAAGCATGTGTGTGTCAGTGTACACTGTGTGACTAACCGAATCCTTTCATGGCCTTGAAAAGACTCTCAGCATCAGCATTGGCGTTGAATCCGCTCTGAGGCTTGATGGTTCCTCTTCCAGCCTGGGCAGAGGAAATAAAAAGGCATTGATCATTTATTTTCCAGAAGTTAAAACCGGAGCTCTTTACTACAGTATGGTAGATTTTTGTAAAGCTAAAAAAAGAGGTTAAAAAGTGACTCCAAGGTTGACTGTAATGAATAATATGAGTCACCAAATATTTAACAAACATTTATCCTTTTTGTGCTGCCTGTCCTTTTAAGAACTAATGAAAGTCAGCTGAGTAGTTTTCCAAAAAGGAACGTTTGACTGTGCAAATAAAACGGGGGAAAAAAATGAGAGGACGAGCGAGGGAGAGAGAGAGAGAGCGGGGTGGGGATAAAGTGGGTTTGTGACTCAGAGACTGTCTACTTGGTATTTTTTTGCCCCGGTCAAAATATGCATAAATCTGGTATTTAAAAAGGACAGAATAAAACTAAGGTCACCATTAAATATATAATTGGAGTTGTAATTTCAGATTTCTGACTTTTTTTCCTCAGACGTCTGAGTTTAAAGTCAGAATTGTGGAAACAAAAAGTAAGAATTCTAAGAAAGGTAAAAAAAAAAATAAATAAATAAATAAACTCCAATTTTTATAGTAGACCCAAGTAGGTTTTTGCTTTTTTCAAGGAAAAAAAATAATAAAAAATAAAGACACCATCTACAGCTGTACATCACATCAAGAATAATTTGACCACTTCCTAAGTATAGTATGACTTCATACTGATCTGCAACCGCACCCTTACTATGAGTAATAGTAAAATGAGCAGTGTTGGGGGACGTGACTTTTTAAAGTAACTAATTACTTTACAATTCTTCAAAAAGTAATCCGTTACATTACTGCGTTACTTTCTGATAAAAGTTACTAGTTCGAGTACTTTTCCATTGCAGAAAATGAAAACTCCTTTGTGCTTCCTCATGCATGTTGTTTTAGTCAAGACCTTTATAATTATTCTATCATCATCACTCAGTGAAGTTTGATCCATAATCTGTTAACTACTAATACACCCATTTGGTTTTGCGTGGTGGCTGTAAGTATGGTTCATCATGATTCACTGCTAGTTTCGGCGCTGTGATTAGGTTTCCATCTTTCCGTGTGTCGGTCAAACTGCATAAGTGAGATAGGGGTATAACAGCAGGAATAACAGAGGGAGCGGGTTTTTTCGGGGGCGGGTCTTTAGGACGGCTTTCACACACACACACACACACACACAATCACACGTGTGCGTCTGGCTCACGGATTACATAAATTGTCTAAATAACGTTACTTGTTACATTAAAAAAAGTCATCCGAGTACTCCAACTGTTACACCCAACACTGGTAATAAGACTTGCAGTCTTTTTTGCAGGAAACTAAAGCCCACAACTAATGTTGCAAGCCTTTTCACAGAAGGAAGACAGCAACTTGATGTTATGCCATCTCCCATAATGGTGCAATTCCCTCCTTACTTCACTTTGTTTAAAAACAACGGCATTTAACAGAACAAGAGCTGAAGAGTACTTCTAAGGACCTTGCACTGCCATTACTAATAGAGTTACGTAATTCTGTGCCTACCTGTACACCTTGACCCTTAGAAGCCAATATGATACGAGTTTATCTTATTCCTATAGCCAGTGTCCGCAATTAGGTCAAACGCTACAGCACTAACATAACTACTGACGGGCATGGTCGCATGGATGGAACGGAGTAGTGGCTGCAAACATTGAAACAGGTCTTTCTTGCCACCCTAAATGCAACGCCAATCTCAAGTCACATGCAGATTGACTCGTGTTGATTTTGTTTGTCTGTTGAAGGACATACACTTCAACAAAATGAATGCATCAGAGCTTTCCAGATTTCTCTCAGGCTTGAATCTACAGTACTTAAATCTCAGTGTTGCGGTATGGTGTTTCGGGAACATCTCACTAAACATAATAATAATACAATATTACAAATGTTTACGTGAAATTAATTTACTCCAAGATGATTAATTTTTATTAGTAGTACTTGTAATATTCTTCAATTTAAAAATGCAAACCCTACAATAACATTTTGCATTTGGCAGACGGCCTTATCCATTTGTGAACTCATTTTACATTTGAGCACTTGAGGATAAAAAGCCTTGCTCAAGAACCCGACAGTGGCAATTTGGTGGTGCGGGGGCTTGATCCTGCGACCTTCCGATCAGTACTCCGACATCATAATCACTGAGTTACCTCTGACAACATTTGTTTAACCCTACTTAAAACTTATGTCAAATAATGTTTTTACTTGATTAATTATTACGTTTGGACTTTTGTACCTTCAAATGCATTGGGTTAACAGATCACTCCCTGTTGTGTTTGCATGCACAAATCCAAACAACAACGTTCCTGTCTGCTCTGACTGTAGTTGGGGAAAGATGTTTGATCATGTGCTCCTGATTCAGGCTTTCAAAGCAGGACAAATGCACAGATTTCTGCTCTTCAGACACTGGCTCTAATTACACTGGTTTATTATTTTTTCTCAATAAAACAGGCTTAACCCTGCATTATTTGTTATACAGAAAAATGAAAACAGTTTTAATGACCAACATCCAATGCATGCATTATCTCAGACAAGCAAACATAAACAAGTTACAAGTGAGCTCGCTTCTGTCATTGCTGTTCTCGTACAGAAGCCAGCATCGTGTTTACATTCCTGGATCCGTACTCGCTTAATTCATATGATAGGGATTATTAATGTTTATCAGCCATCTACGCAAACACAACTCCACCCGCCAGAACAACGGCAGATGGAAGTGATATCTATAAAAGTGAAGCAAGAATGGGAAAGAGGGAACCACCCACATACATGAGTATACTCAAGGAAGAAGAAGAAGAAAAAAAAAAAGATTGGAAAACTTTTTTTCCCTCCTACATCTCAGCTCATGTTTAACTACCAAGGAAACCTTTTTTCACCCACTGGATTAAGTAAAAACTCTAACACTTTGAGACCGGTGTCTGGTCAACTTGTGTTTTTTTAAATGTTATTCATAGTGCATTTGAAACTGTAAAACAACTCTACAAAAATCTGCATGTGGATTTGAATTTAGATCCATAACAATAGGTGGTGATGTGGAAGACACAAGACAGAAACTTGAACAGGAAACAAATTCAAAAGGGAAAACGCAGCATGCACGTCTAACTTTTCTACAACTGTACATTAAAAAAAAAGTAAATACAAATTTACAGTATCCTAGTGAGCATATACATTTGATCAAGAATAAGACTGATTCATTCAGGGACCACCTACAACAGGCAAGAGTGAGTCACACACACATGAGATCAAAAACGGGAAGCGGAAATTATTACTTCATCGCCAAGATTTAGACTTTTGCTCACAAGCTTGTCATCTAAAACACAATTGCTGCTTTAGTTAGTGCAAGAATCAAATAACACACTGGCAAATAACAGTGCTGGCTGGAAGACAGGAGACAAAAAATAGAAAGCATGAAAAGAGTGAAAGCACTTGTATTGTTTTTTTTCCTCCTCACTCATGGGAGTGTGCGATGATTGTGTGTTGACCAGGAATGCAGAGGCATTGCCATTTCCTAACCTCAACGCCGGAAGATTGCTATGCAGTTTATTATAGTGGTGGGAATAATCTCAGCAATAAACACAAGTGTCTATGAAATCAGTGTGATAATCATCACCTGTCTGCATTTCTGGGTGAGTTTGAATACATGAGCAAATTTGCAAAAGGTTTGTTAGTATGCAAAAAGTTTTAATAAGATGTGTATAATGTGAAACTTTTGTTGTTACAGGAACATAAGGAATTCTGAACAAAAAAAAGCATGCAAAGCTGTTCATGATTCATTCAGCATAATTATTATTGTTATGAATATCATTACAAACATAACTTAAACAACAAATATATAAATACTTTTTTGACTTACCATTTTCTCTCTTTCTCTTTTTTTATTCTGCTTGACACAAAAGGGATAGAAACAATGGAGAAATAATTAGATCATGAAAAATAGACACATGACATCCAGGTAAACAAACATCAGGTAAGAACACTCATAGCACGACTTATCTCGTTAGATCTGATTTGTTGTTTAAGCTAATGCGAAGTGGATTTAAAAATAAATTAACTTACTAACTAAAAAGAGCTTTCTTCCACACTTCCCCGTCAGAGTCAGAGTGCAGGCAGGAGTAGAGAGATGAAGGGATATTTAAACAGCGTTTCTGTTACATGAACCACACCCTGGACACGGCACGGACTACAGGGAATTGTGGGTAATGTAGTTTTTTTTTGCTAAAAATGTAGTTCTTGAACTGACTGAGGCTGCCTTCCATTCCAAAGTGTACTTTAAAGTGTGCTCCCTCCTCCCTGCTCCATGTGCAGAGAATGTCGGTTAAGGGAACTTCCCTCTTTTTTTTTTAAGGGAAATTCCCTCGAATTAAATTCGAAACACCCTGCAACGTCACTAGCCAAGACGTCACATCCTCCCTGGTTCCCCTGGTAACGTGTGCACCTCGGATACCTGTTGCTGCTGCTGTGGGAAAATTCACACTACAGAAATTAAATATTCAATATTTATTGCAAGAAAAACTGATACCATTATAAAACATATATTACTCAAATGTGTAAACAACTTGAAAATAAAATATTTTATTAATTTACAACCTTTAATATATAATACGAATTATTTATCCATTAAATAGGATATTTAATCAATAAATGTGTAATTATTGTGTCATAGTAATATTATACCGTCCTTTATAATAATGATAATACATATATAAATCCTTTTTCGGGGTAAGTCTTTTTCACGCTCCAGCGAATCGCAATGACTGTTGGGAAATGTTTAATTCCCACTTCTGTTCACTCGTTCCCTACACCGTTTACAGTTTCCTTTGACCTGAGCAGTTTCGCTCCCTACGGTTTGGAATTACACTTAACATGGCGCAGTATCCTGTGCAGTGTACTTCTCATGGTACTTCATGCCGATTGGAAGGCAGCCTGAGATGCGAGCGCGCGTTACAGATCGGTTTGGCTGCGTTCCATTCTGAAGTGTACTTCACAGGGTGCTTCCTACTCCCTACTCCGTTTCCATGGAATGTCGGTGAAGGGAGCTTCCCTCGACAAAAAGCCACCGTTATTTCAACTTCCCGAATCATAATTGGTCACATTTCTTTCTATGAAAAGACAAATGTGAGAGCATTAGCTATAATAAAAGAAAGGGTTTTGTCTGTACTCGCTCTTTCTATGATATCTGTGCATTTTATACATCAGAGGACCCAAAACCAAGCTCAGAAAAATGTCGGTATGTCACATGTTGCACAGCATCATGCAAAACTGGCTGGACAGAAATAGAAAAATATCTTCCTAAAGTTATCCTGCAGAGAAATCAAAATGCTGAGTTAAAGTGATGTTATGAACAGTTATGTGCCGGATTGGAAATCTACTTAAACTACTAATAAGCTATTCGCTCAATGTAAACACACATCTGTACCATTCACTCACTCACCGTCTACACCACTTTATCCTGTATACAGGGTCGGCCTGAAGCCTACCCCTGGAGACTTGGGCCATTTGCTAACCACTAAGCCACCATGCTGCTACCTGCACCAATAGATATTAATAAGAAAATCTAAACTGAATATTTTTACTAGGAGTAGTTAACATTTTCACTGCTGAAATAACAGCGCTGAAGTGGTATAAGTGAACATGCTGGAGTTGTTTTAGGACAAAACGTCATTACCGAACAGGGAGTGTACAACTTAGCGTAAAAACAAGGCGTAAGATACTCAACATTACTAACCCTACTACAATTTGGATACTTGTTAGTTTACATTAGGGAGTGACAACATTTATGGTAAGGAGTGACCAAAGGTTGTAGTTTATTCCACCCAACCCACAATGGATTCTCATTATTTGATTTACAGTACTACATCATGTTGTTGCATCATGTTTTATAATGCTCATAATTTTTAATTTATGATAGCAGTAAATGAAGCCAAACAGCAATATAATCCACTTCATAGAACTTGTGGTTTAATAGCACCATTAAGGAGACCTGCTTTTTTTTATACGTTCATTGCTTTAATTTTGGACTACAAGCATGTAATAAGCATACAAAAAAAAAAAAGAGAACTGATATGAAAATTGCCATCATTATTGCAGATTATTAGAGTTACCACACATCAGAGTTAGTAACATACAAAAAGAATAAATATTTTCAGCAATTTATTAAAATTGTGTGACTGCCTGAATATTGAATCGTTGTTCATGCTTGCAGGTCGAGGAGCAGATTTATGCATCATCGCCGCCACACAACAGAAGAAGGGTTTTACCATAATCACCAGAGGTATCACCCTGTAATAAGGATTAATGAGACAAAGGGAATGATATTGTTCAAATATTGGTGTACTGCAATTTAAACAACATCATGTCACAACCATGTCTTAGACTGAGCATACAGTACACACCTTAATCATTTTGTACAGAGAAGTGGCAAACATCCTCCTGAACTCCGCTCGTATGTCCAGAATGTCGATTTCACTGCGGGACACCATGATCTCTATCAGCGTCTTATCGTCAGTCCCTGTCCCCTGTAGAAATGAATGATTTGCATCAGCACTCCATAACAACATACTGTAACAAAAGTAAGACACAATATAAAAAATGGGTGGAAAAAACCTAATACTCTAATAAATGAATGACAAGATGGTAAGTATTTAGGATACCTAGACATCCATTGCTGCATGAATGGTCCTAATTGTAATTATCACATTATATCACTGCAAATTTGGTTTTATTTAAATCACATGGCTTACACAGTCATTCTTCAGCACCTTAGAAAACTTGATCCAGCATATCCTATTACTGTATGTTGCATTTTAGCTGTCAACATTAATGATTTTATCCATATTCCGGGTTTTGAAAGAAGCATGTGCCATGGATCCTGCTTTCTCAGATGTCCAAAACATACATTTCAGCATAACATATCATGTATTACAGTACATCAAATTATTTTATGGCAATGGAGAGAAAAAAAAGGCTTAATTATAAAGCTATAATTGCGCCTACTATTTGTTGCAAACTTTGAATATCGCCCAGTGTGCAGGACCTGACTTTTTACAAACAAAATCTGATTATATCATGTTTCCACAGGCCTTCTGCCATTCTGGGAGACTTTAAAACAAGTAAAATTATGCTAGCATGTAAGTCTTGAAAGAAAAAGAAATTTTAAAGAAAAGTCATAGTGCTTTCTAAACACTTTACTATTATTGGTAATGTCAGTAATTATTGGCAAAATGGTTGTGCCATTTTAGACCTGCTTGATCTCAGTGCAGCCTTTGATACTATTGATCACGGCATTCTGTCAAGACGCTTATAGGTTGAAATTGGTTTGCAGGGCCCTGTGTAAGAATGGTTCACCTCTTACCTAAAAGACACCACCTTTCTTAATTCAAATAGAAAAATGTTCTTTATCCCCTGCTCAATTAATTGTGGTATCCCCCAAGGCTCAATTTTAGGACCCTTGTTATTCTCATTACACATGCTTGGGCTTCTTGCTGCATGGCAGATAACTAAACAAAAATAAACTTAAGTAATGATAAATAGCCCATCCCAGCCTCTAATCCAGATAATGTGCTTGGTCCGCTGTCTACAATTTTGCACAATAAAAATTTTAATATTGTGTAAGTCTGGAGACTTTATACTGTGCAGTTTGTTGCATAAACTACAACGTATGAAGAGATTTGGTATGAACATAGACTCTTACCTTCATTGCATAATACAGGCACTCAGCTAAATAGGCAGGAACGCTTTTGGCACACTGTACTGTAAGAGAAATGCAAGAAAGAGGAAAAGGTGAAAAATGAAAAATACAAAGTAGGACAAGGCAGAGTGTGTTTCTGGATATTAACTTATATACTATATGAGTGGTGACAGTCTACTGGCTGGCTGGCAAGGCCTTTAACTATCTCAGATGTGTAAATGAGATCAATCTACATCACTCTGCATAACTTTAAAAAAAAAAAAGACATGTGTGTGTATGTGTTTCTTACCCACAGCCAGCATTAGTTCTTTCAGGTGGCCACTGGTTTCTTTCTTAATACTTTCTTCAATCTGGAATCCAGACAGTTTCGTATACTCAGTAAACACTGCAACAAAGCAACACACAAAACTGATCAATGTGGAGAACAGAACAAGACCAAGTACTACTGTAGGCATTTAAGCTACTTAGCTATTTACACTCTACTTTTACACTCTCCAATTAAATAATTATTAATTATCATTAATAATGAATTAATCTAATATTACTGAATGTCATCTTATAGTAATAATTACTTCTTATTACATCGTTTCTGTTAAAGCAAGCAAACCTGACATTGCATTAGTGCAACTCAATCCATGCATGAACGTCTCATTATTGGGAACACTAAAAGTGTCCTTCATTATTTTTACAACCTGCACTTCAGCGTTTTCCATAACTTGCCAAACTGTTTATTATTTGCTATTGATGTAAAAATTTCCACATTCCTAAAAAAAAATCAATGTTGTAAGAGTAACTTTTCTTCATACACAGTGGAATTTTTTCTGAAGGGTGCCAATAATTCGATATGATCTATAATGAGAGAGCCAGAGGGAAATATACCTCTCCTGAGATGTTCAGCACTGCGATTCCCCAAAATGGTGACAAATTTTTCTTCATCTGTACCAAATTTCTTTTCTCCTGCTTCAAAGAGGGTCTGCAGTCACACACACACACACGAAAAATTTATAGAGATTTGCAACTGGTGTGACACCTGCTTTAGACTCTAATGCTGCTTCATGGTTATAGGAGATAGACTGGTAAAGAATATTTAATATTCATAAAGTATAATTCAATCAAAAGAAGTGTTTTTGTCTAAACTGTACAGAAAATCACAAATTTTATTGTGTAGCTATAATGTTGTCATTCTAAGAAAGACAGCGATCAGTAGGGGGTGCTATAACACTCACTCACTCACTCACTCTCTCAATCATCATACATACAGTACACACGGTTATTCACACACTACAGGCAGTTTTGGGAACACCAATTAGCCTAACTTGCATTTTTGCAGTTTTTGGACTGTGGGAGTAAACCAGAGCACCATGAGGAAACCCACCAAACATGGAGAGAACATGCAAACTCCATGCACACAGATCCAGAGGCAGAATCGAACCCAGACCCTGTGTGACACTAAACACTAAGCTGGTGTGCCGCCCTGCTATAACACTGCTGATTACGAAAGCACTTAAACGTTCAGACACTACAACAGGTCCACTAGATGTCAGTATTTATACACTACTATAGTCTTGTTTTATCTTAATTAGTTTCTTATATTACATTCTTACCTTTGCATCGCTCTGTACATTGGCCTCTTGAACACCCTGCTGTCTGCTCGCCTAAAACCAAAATAGATCTCATAAAACGATAATTACAATACACATTTCCATCGTTCTAAAACTGAAACATTAAAATAAATTTAAATATGCATGTTCTGCTGCCTAGTGACATTACCTGCAGCAAAACAACCAGCAGCTCCTTAAAGTGTCCACTGGTGTCACCAACCACGTCCTGTTCCAGGGTTTTGCCATACTCTAAAACACACACACACATATATATTATCTATAGCAACCAAACCAAACCCTGATCCTTAAAAACTGTATACACATACAGTAACCAGCAACCTATAACTTGCACCCATACAAAAGTGCACATCACACACTCCCGTACCCTGCTTGTAGGCTGCATTGATCGCCTGAATCTCACTGCATGTTCTTGAAGCCAGGATGTGAATCAAAACCTTTTCGCAAGTTCCTGCGCCCTGAAACAACAACAGAACTTCAGACTTAGCTTGGTATGTGTGCAACTAACACACATTTGTACTGTATGTGGTTACTGTATGTGTGTATACCTTAATAGCTTGCTTCAGACACTTCACATCATACATTGTAGGAGTGTCCAACAGCGCCAAAATCAAAGTCTCAAAGTGTCCTCCCAGCTCTGACTTCAGTTCGGCCGCCAAATCCTAGAGAGAAAGAGAGAGAGAATGAATGGAGAAACATGTGAAATCCCTACTTCGAACAAAACACAGGATGGATTTACTTATCAGTTATGTATAAGTGAAACAAGCAAGTTAGTCAACTTGGCAGGAGAAAGATGTACAATAGATGTGTCCTGAATGCCTCTATATAGTTAAGTGACTCATTATGCAAGCATCACATAATTACAATGTTTTCCCGCATCTAATTAAATCCTTGTTACAAAAAAAAAAAAAAAAAAACTTTTTTGCCCATTTTACACCAAGCTTCTGTGATCAAACTCTTCTGAATTGTAATGGGTTGATTTTTGTTTGTGAATCTTGTGTCAGAAGTCATCATAAGTCAATAGTAATCAACTCACAAGCACAAACAAATCAGTGTTACAATTCTCACATTTCCATCATTAGACATAAAAAAATACATAATTAAATCACCAGATGACAAACATACAGTATGCTGAATTATATTAACGTTTAATATAAAAAATATATTTAATGATACAACTTCAGATGATAGGGTGTTAACCGCCTTGTCTCCTGGGATAGGGAGTTTATAATTATATAAATTATATATTTCTCACTCACTCAGTCACTCATCTTCTAAACTCCCTTCTTTGAATACAAGAGCAGAAGACTGTTGCTTATTGCTTTCTATGAACTTTCTATGAATTTTCATTTGGCCAGTTAACCATGAAACAACACAATATTTCTCTGTTTATATAGAGTCCTAAGCTAACAATTAATAATTCACAAACACAAATTACTCGCTCGCATATTACCTATTAAACCACTAAGAGATAACACCTGTACAAATTTATCTTTCCCTTTTCTGTTGTAAAAAAAAAAGCCTTGTGGTTTAATTTATCTCAGGTTTTTACTCATTTACTAATCATCTACTGACAACTATTTGCTCTCTCTTAAAGTTCCTGTTTCTTTTACAATGATTACTGGATCTACCAGCAGAAACAATCTAGATTTTCTCTCATATTGATCCTTTTGTTAATGATTAAAAATATCATTTAAAAATTGGATTGAAAAAGGGGAAAAAACACAAAGACAAAAACAATGGTAAAGGGCAGAATACTAAAAAAAACAAGAATATTGAGTAACAATAGTTTAAGAGAATAGTTATATCATATACTGTATATCATACAGTATATGGTCCTTCACTATAAATAGAGAGAGAGAGAGAGAGAGAGAGAGAGAGAGAGAGAGAGGATGAAGTAATGAGAAATCACACTCTTGGGAACATTTAAAATAAGTTTTGTTTCTTATACAAACCTGTTAGAAGATTTTTTTTCCTTCTGATTACTACATAGTTTTAACTGTAATCATCATTCAATCTCTGTATGATTGCAAAATGAAGCATTAGCTACGGGATTCTATGCTAATCTAACCTGGCATTAGCAACGGAAACATAGCCAGTTATTTATATATCATACCTCATTTATATGGGTTTTTGTTTGCCCCAATATACAGTATAAAAATTGTACTAAGGAAAGCGGAGGGGCGCTCATCCTCAAGTCCGATTAAGTAATACAGCAAGGTGGTGGATATTCTATCTTGAAACTTTTTCACATTAATGCCACTCCTTTTACAACTATTTCAGCCTTCCAATTAGAAGCAAGCAAGTCTGCAAAATGCTGCCATTGATAAGGAAAGACTTTTCAGTCAGTTGACTTGAAATAAAACAAGTCAGTTGACTTGAAATAAAACAAGTCAGTTGACTTGAAATAAAACGCACGTACGTATGAAGCAATCAGTCACTGCCAGGTGATGTGCGGGTCGTATCAGTGTTCACATGTTTGCTTTAAGTGTTGGCTCTAGCGTGACTGGTTTTAATTTATGTCATGAGACAATGAACAAAAGAGAAAGATGATAAATTTAGGTTAAAAAAAAGTTGATCGTTATCATGAGAGTAACTTGGAATGGAACTTTTAAAAACTATGTAAAAAAAAAATTCTTATATTAAATATTTTTGAGGATTTAACTGATTAACTTTTTCCATAGAAATGTGTGAAATCACACCATATTCATACAGTATTCATACAAACAACAAGCCTGAAAACCTTTTTTTTTTTTTTTTTAGTTGTAAAAGTCTTTACCTTGCCATGCAGGGTCTTGTAGGCAGTCTTGATCTGCTGGCGCTGAGCGTTACTGCGAGCCGTCAGTAGCTGCAGAATGGTTTTCTCATCAGTGCCTAAGAACACGGTAAATTGAAAGTGTTCATTAATTAATAACATTAAAGTAACATACATACAGTACTGTACCATTCAAAAGTTTGGACACACCTTCTAACTCCATGGCTTTCCTGATTTCTATTTCTTTCTACTCTGTAAAATAATGCTGAAAGCATCCAAAATATGCAATGATCTATTTTGAACAGTTGATATTAGGATGTGTCTGCTACTTATGATCTGTAAACTGTTTAATCATTTGGTTTCTGGCACTATGTTAACTATTAAACGCTCTTTAACAGCGGTGTGTGGCAGTGTACACTGTGTGACTAACCGAATCCTTTCATGGCCTTGAAAAGAGTGTCGGCATCAGCATTGGCGTTGAATCCGCTCTGAGGCTTGATGGTTCCTCTTCCAGCCTGGGCAGAGGAAATAAAAATGTTCATTTATTTTCCATAATTTAAAACCGAAGCTGTCCATTACAGTATTGTAGATTTCTGTAAAGCTACTGTAAAAAAAGGGGGTAACAAAGTGACTCCTAGGTTGACTATAATGACTACAACATGCATAGCCTCCAATGAAAGTCAGCTGAGAAATTGTCAGAATCTAGTTTATAACATACTTTGTCCATACACCTCTTTATGGTCAAGGGGACATGATTGAGATACATGTACTGTAGCTCTCCTTCATAAAAAAAAAATAAAAAAAAAAGAAAAAAACTTATTTATCTCATCATCAGACTAATCTGCAATGACCTCCTCAGTCTTGCACCATTTTTAAAAAATCTAATTTTATATCTAAATTTTTACTATTCTATCCATTATATACTACTCTTTACAACTATCAGAATCCCTATCATGCGAATTAGTCAAGTCAAGTCAATTTATTTATATAGTGCTTTTAACAATTGACATTGTCGCAAAGCAGCTTTACACAATCAAATATGAATTACTCAATCATTGTAGATTTCTGTAAAGCTACTGTAAAAAAGGGGGGTAACAAAGTGACTCCTATCATTGTACTAGTGTACAAGAATGAAAAACTAGGGAAACCGGTCACATGAGCCATACGTAGGTTGGAAAACCTGTTTTCCACCTGCTGGACTGGGTTTCACCATTAAAGTAAAGCTCTAACATCTTGAATCAGGTATCTGGTGACACAAGACTGAAACTTGAATAGGATCCAGATTCAAAAGGGACCCATGCACGTCTAACGTTTCTACAACTGTACACTATAACGTTAAACACTCCACAGTATCCTGGTTGTGCAAGATGATGCACTGGATCAAGGATTCAGTGAGCAAAAACAGGAAGCGTAATTATTACTTTGAGACACAGATTTAACACAACACAATTGCTGCTTTAGTTAGTGCAAGAATCAAGAATCAAGTTATAAAAAATAAATGAATAAAAAGCATGAAAGGAGTGAAAAAATTGTATGGTTTTTTTTTTCTTCTTGCACTCATGGGAGTGTGCAATGATTGTGTGTTGACCAGGAATGCAGAGACATCGCCCTTTCTTAACTGCAACTCTGAAAGATTGCTCTGCAGGTTTTGTGCAGATCACGTGTGGTATACTGGTGTGAAGAATCTCAGCGATGAACACAAGTGTGGATAAAATTAGTGACCTAATCAGTGCCTGTCTGTATGTCTGGATGACTTTAAACACATTAGTGAGATATGTATGATATGAAACTTTTATTTTTAAAGTCTAATTTATTATTAGTAGTAGTAGTATTGTTGTTGTTTTTATTATTATTATTATTATTATTATCATTATTATTATTACACAAGGATAATGATGAAATGAAAATTTATAATAAAATGATTTTTTACTCACCATTTTGTCTCTCTTTCTTATATTTCTGCTTGACACAAAAGGGATATAAACAATGCACAAATTATTAAATCAAACGATCATGAAAACATCCAGGTTAAAAATAAAAATAAGGTAAGAACGCCATTTAACCTAATGCAAAGTGGATTTAAAGTACTGTAAATTAACTTACTAACTAAAAAAAGCTTTCCACACGTCCTCGGCAGAGTCACAATGCAGGCAGAAGAAGAGAGATGAATGGATATTTACGGTAAGCAGCTTTTCTGTCACCTGAGCCACACCCTGTGCACGGTATGAACTACAGGGGATTATGGGTAACATAGTTTTTTGCTAAATAAAAAACCAAACACACACCATAGTTTTTCAAACTGACCGAAAGGCGAGTGTGTGCTAGAGGTTACTATACAACATTGTGCTTTTGTGTTGCTCTACATTGTGTACAGTAGCTTGTACCTGAGAAGGTGCATGCGATCTAAGTTCAAAAAATAAGATTCATCATATTAGCATTTTTAAGTTAAACATCTTAATGAGATTTAAGTTAATGACAAGTGAAGTGTGGTTCAGTGCTTCTCGAATGTTTCAATGTAAACACATGATAACAGAACTGGATTAAACTGTAATAATAGAATAATAACGTAATAAAAGATTCTTTTACGCCATCTGCTGGTAATGTAATGACATCCAGCCAATAAAATAAAAAGCCATAACTTTGTCATATTTGGTCTAAGGGATTTTTTTTTTTTTATGAAAAAAAAAAAACACAAGTGTTAGCGCAGCACTCTTGAGTAGAATCTTTGAAATAAGTCTTGCCAGGCTAACTTCCTGAAATCATATCTCTAAGAGGTTTATTTCACCTACATCTAGGGCATTTGGCAGACACCCTTATCCACAGGGACTTACATTTTTTTAACTCATTATATATCTGAGCGGTTGATGGTTCAGGGCCTTGCTTCAGAGTCCAACAGGGACATCTTGCTGATTGTGGGGTTTGAACCTGGGACAAAATGCAAAATCCAAGTGCAAAATTAATGACTCAAATTGTTGCTTGTGAACCTAAATAGCTCCAACTGTTTGCCTTCTCCGGCATTCTGAAAAGTATGGATTTTCCCATTTCAATTTGAAAATGCATGATCGTGGCAAACATGTCAAACATGGTGGTGGTAGTCAGAGGTGGGTAGTAACGAGTTACAGTTACTCCATTACATTTACTTTTTTGAAACAAATTTACTTCTATGAGTAATTTTACTGCACCATACTTTTTACTTTTATTTGAGTAGATTTGTGAAGAAGAAACACTATTCTTACTCCGCTACATTCAGCGACACTCAACTAAGCACTTATTCTACACATGCGGCCGGTGAATCTACTAGTGATTCGTTCTTTTTGAACGAATCTTAAACGTGACTCAGAAGAACGAGTAGTCTCGGATTGGAAAATTTGTGCGTTTTCTACTGGGCGCGCATGCGCAAATTCAATTTCAATTCAATTCAATTTTATTTCTATAGCGCTTTTAACAATGGTCATTGTCTCAAAGCAGCTTCACAGAAATGAAAAGAAAATGAAAAGAAGACTTATGGAAATGTATATATGTGTAAGAAAAATGTGTCTAGATAATGAGATTGTCCCTGATGAGCAAGCCAAGGGTGACGGCGACAGTGGCAAGGAAAAACTCCCTGAGATGGCAATAGGAAGAAACCTTGAGAGGAACCAGACTCAACAGGGAACCCATCCTCATCTGGGTGATGACAGATAACAGAAATTGTAGAACATCATGTGTGTTATGCAGATGAAAGTTCGATATAACAGAAGTTATTTAAATTAACACAAAGTCCAGTTCAGCTCAGGGATGAGTCAGCAGGTGCAGAGGGCAGATGGGGGTCTGGATCACTGGGAGCTCAAGAGCAGCATGTGTAGATCCAAACCAACATGAAGAAGAATTCAGCTGGAGCAGGTCCTTCTCTGGATGCCTCAGGAACCTCGCAGGGTTGGCACAATCTCCAGATGCCTCGGGATGGGTGGAAAAATAAAGAGCAGGTGAAAAGAATTAGCATGGTTGCCATTCACGATAGATGTACTGGAGTATGAGGTAAATAAATTAATTACTGTATGTGTATGCCAGATTAAAGAGATGCGTTTTGAGTCTACTTTTAAATTGGGAAACTGTGTCTGAGCCCCGAACACTGTCAGGAAGGCTATTCCAAAGCTTTGGAGCTAAATATGAAAATGCCCTACCTCCTTTTGTAGATTTTGATATTCTGGGAACTACCAGTAGTCCGGAGTTTTCTGATCTTAAGGAGCGTGGTGGATTGTAACGTATCAGAAGACTGGTTAGGTATGTGGGAGCTAGATCGTTTAGAGCCTTGTAAGTAAGTAATGCTATTTTGTAATTAATTCTAAACTGAACAGGTAGCCAGTGCAGGGATGATAATATTGGGGTTATATGATCATATTTTCTGGATCTAGTGAGAACCCTGGCGGCTGCATTTTGGACTAACTGTAGCTTGTTAATTGAGGATGCAGGACAGCCTCCCAGTAATGCATTACAGTAGTCCAGTCTGGAGGTCATGAATGCATGAACCAGCTTTTCTGCATCAGATACAGATAAAATGTTCCTAAGCTTGGCAATATTTCTAAGGTGGAAAAAGGATGTTTTTGTGATGTTGGAGATATGATTTTCAAAGGATAAGTTACTGTCTAATATTACACCCAGGTCTTTCACTGTCGAGCTGGTGGTAACAGTACATCCTTCTAAACGTAGGCTGAATTGTGAGAGCTGGTATGAACTGGTTTTTGGGCCAATAAGTAATACCTCTGTCTTATCTGAATTTAGTAAAAGAAAATTATCAGTCATCCAATCTTTTATATCTTGAATACACTCAGTTAGTCTAGACAATTTGCGTATTTCATCTGGTTTTGTGGAAATGTATAACTGAGTATCATCAGCATAACAATGGAAACTAATCCCATGTCTTCTAATGATGTTACCCAAGGGAAGCATGTATATTGAGAACAGCAGAGGTCCTAAAACTGACCCTTGTGGCACCCCATATTTCACTGGCATTACACCAGACTGTTCTCCATTCAGATCTACAAAATGGAATCGATCAGACAGGTAGGATCTAAACCATTTTAAAGCCTGTCCCTGAATACCAATGTGATTTTGTAAGCGATCTATGAGAATATCATGATCTATAGTGTCGAATGCAGCACTAAGATCAAGTAAGACAAGAATTGAGATGCAGCCTTGGTCCGAAGCGAGAAACAAGTCATTTGCAATTTTAACTAGTGCAGTTTCTGTACTATGATGGGGCCTGAAACCTGACTGAAATTCCTCGAGGATATCGTTTTCCTGCAAGAATGTGCATATTTGGACTGATACTATCTTTTCTAATATCTTTGATATAAACGGAAGGTTTGAAATTGGTCTGTAATTTATTATATCATTTGGGTCTAAATTAGATTTTTTAAGAAGAGGCTTAATAACTGCCAACTTGAAAGGTTTAGGGACATGACCTAGATATAATGAAGAGTTGATAATGTTTAGAAGGGGCGCTCCAGTTATATTTATCACTTCTTTTAAAAGTCTAGTTGGGATTGGATCCAGCAAGCATGTTGTTGATTCAAATCATCGCAAAACCTCCGTAGGTTATGTACAGGAAACTGAATTGATCGGTTCTCAACGAATCTTCCGAGTCGTTCGTTCTTTTGTCACGTGAATCCCATTGACGCTATGAATTGCAATAGATTCACGACTCAGACTAGAAGATATGATGGTGAGCTTCTCATTCTGTTTATGATATGTCCTTAGCAGCATTGTTATATTTTCATTACTGGGACTATAGGCAAAAATTTGTGTATGT
This sequence comes from Clarias fuscus, assembly GCA_030347435.1. NCBI lineage: Eukaryota > Metazoa > Chordata > Actinopteri > Siluriformes > Clariidae > Clarias > Clarias fuscus. The sequence continues at coordinate 11,907,339 of CM059225.1, read as the reverse complement.
AGACGTGTTGGGGGTCTGTTTATTGAAAATGTAACATTTTATTTTATTTCTGGTCAAAAGAACGAAATGAACTAAATGACTCAAAAAAAGATTCGTTCATTTTGATGAACGAGATTCATAGAACTGAGTGACTTCCTACCTGACTGTTTCACCAGTCAGACGCAGCAGCAGTAATCACATGACTCCGTTTGACCAATCAGGTCTTCAGCCGGTGTTCTATAAATTCATCCTACCTGTGAATTCGTCCTACATACGCTCACTGCACATGCGCAAACAAAAGTTTCTGGAACTTTCTCTACGTTTGCGGACCGCCCATAAATCCATGCTGCTACTCGTTGGATATTGCGATTGTGAATATAGAATGCTTCTTTCGTGTTTGTGTGATTATGTTAATTTTAATTGTACATATGATGTTACTTTAACAGTTTATGAATATATACGTATATTTCAGTACAGAATTAATTGACAACACACGAGTTATGCATCCCTGGCATCGTATACAAAGCATGTTTCGCTTGAAAAAGAACAGCTTTATACTGCGGTGTGTTTTCTATCTGCCAAAACAGACACACTTAAGCAGGTAGTGTGATGGTCTGAGGCTGCTTTACCTGGATGACTTGCCATAATTCTGTGCGCTACCAGAAAATCCTAAAGGATGTCCGACCCTCAAGCTCAAGCAGGTTATGCAGCAGGACAATGTTTTAAAAAAAACACCTCTGAATGGGTTCAAAAAAATAATAAATCAAGGTGTTGGAGTGGCCTAGTCAACATCTGGACTGGAGGAAAACCTTCTAATGGAACAGAATTAAAACAATTCTGCACATAAGAGTTTGGCCATGTGAAAGACTTATTGGCAGTTATCACAAGCACTTCATTGCGGTTGGTGCTGCCAATGGTGGAACAACCAATTATTAGGGTTAGGGGCAATTACTTTTACACATTGGGCCAGGCAGGTTTTTTCCCCTTAATAAATGAAATCATTGTTTAAGAATGTCTTTTTTTTTTTTTATTTAATCTGGTTATCTTTGTGTGATATTAAAAGTTGTTACATGATCTAAATCATTTAGGTGTGACAAATGTGCAAAAATAATAAAGCAAAATAAAACTTTTCCATTGCACTATATAATGTACTGTAGGGCCACAAGCATTAATTAGCTGGATTCAATCACCAATGCAGTTGTGCACTATTGTTGACAGATATTGCACAAATTATTATAAACATTGTTGAGTAAAGTCCAAATTACTTTGAAGTATTTATAAAATCTGTAAATTACAGTGTGATCGCTCTCTCATATATATATATATATATATATTCAAACTCATTTCCCTAATTTTCTTTTTTATCCTGTAAAGCTGCTTAGCGATGAACACCATTGTTAAAAGCATTATACAAATAAAACTACATCGAATTAAAGTCAGTCAAACCACTTCCAAAACTTTAAAAATAAACAGGCTACCTTTGTAATGGGGACACACGTTTTATTTGTCTGGATTATTTGAAAGGACAGGTGTTTATAGGTCTTAATTACTAATTAACCTCATGAACAACTCATCACTTGTCTCATGCATTACTGGTTTAAGAGCATTAAGGAGTGGCAACACTTCTGGCAGGGAGCAGCACAAGGTTGTAGTTTATTCCACCCAACCCACTATGAGTTCTCAATGTTATGTTTCTCACTTCTTGTCATTAGAACTGTATTAAGCATACAATAATTTTAAAAAAGCATTGGGGTTCAACTGTTGACATGAAAATTGCCTTCATTATTGCAGATTATCAGAAGCATCAGCGTTAATAACATGCACAAAATATAAATATTTTAGCAATTCATTAAAACTGTGTAACTGCCAAATGTTGAAATCTCTGTTCATGCTTGTAGGTCGAGGAGCAGATTTATGCATCATCGCCGCCACACAACAGAAGCAGGATTTTTTCATAATCACCAGCGATATCATCCTGTAATGAAAATTAACAGGGCAAACAAACATTACTGTACTGCAATTTTAACAATATGACAAACCATGACTGAGCATACACACCTTAATCATTTTGTACAAAGAAGTGGAATACATCTTTCTGAACTCCGCACGTATGTCCAGCATGTCAATTTCACTGCGGGACACCATGATCTCTATCAGCGTCTTATCGTCAGTCCCTGCGCCCTGTAGAGATGGAGGAGTCGCATCAGCACCAGGGTTTATACAGTACCAGCAAAAATGTTCGGACACACCTTCTAATTCAATTTTTCTACATTCTAGAACAATACTAGAGATTTCAAAACGATGAAATAGCACATATGAAATTAGGTTATTAATATCAACAACAACAGTCAGTTGTTATTTTAAAACACAAAGGTCAGCTGAGTATTGTCAAGTGCTTTTTGCAACTTCATCAAGCACCATGATGAAACTGGCTCTCATGAAGATCACCCCAGCAAAGCAAGACCAAAACTTACCAGCCTCAAAAAATACTGTATCAATTAACAACCAGCACTTTAGATTAGAGCCGTTATGAAGGCTTTACAGAGCATAACTAGCAGACACATCTCAATATCAACTGTTCAAAGGAGATTAGAAGATAATGTCAATAATAAGAGATTTGGCATAAACCTAGACTTGTACCTTCATTGCGTAATATAGGCACTCAGCTAAATAGGCAGGAACACTTTTGGCACACTTCACTGTAAGAAAGAACAAAGACGAGAGAGGAATAGTACAAAGTTTGAAAAATGAAAAATACAAAACAGAGGAGAAGAATTTTTTTTTTTAATAAATAAATCTGTCTTACCCACAGCCAGCATCAGTTCTTCCAGATGTCCACTGGTTTCTTTCTTAATACTGTCTTCAATCTGGAATCCAGACAGTTTTGTATACTCGGCAAACACTGCAACAAAAACCATCAATGAGGTTAAATGAACTAGAGTTGGAGTTATACCGTAGGTCCTCTACCATACACACAAACTGAACGTCTAGAGTTGTATACAATTAAACAATAATTATGTAATTATTTTCCTTTTTAGTGAGGTGACAACTGTCCATAATTTTTTTCACAACTTGTAGCTCAGAGTTTTGCATGAATTGATGTATTTTTTTCACGTTTATGGGAGTACAAAAAGGCCTTGTGGAAGTAACGTTTCTACACACAGTTTGATTTTTATGAAGGGTGCCAATAATTTTGCACAATCTTTAGTGAGAGAGCCAGAGAGAGATGTACCTCTCCTGAGATGTTCAGCACTGCGATTTCCCAAAATGGTGACAAATGTATCTTCATCTGTACCAAACTTCTTTTCTCCTGCTTCAAAGAGGGCCTACACACACACACACACACACACACACACACACACACACACACACACAAACATGTATAATACGTAATTCCACCAAAAGAAGTGTTTTTTGCCTAGAATGTACAGATAATCAGCTATTTTATTGTGTAGCTATAATGAGCTTATTCTAAAATAGAAAGCGATCAGTAGGGGGTGCTATAACACTGCTAAAGCACTTGAACATTCACATACAACATCAGGTCCACTAGATGTCAGTATTTTCCACACTGCTATAGTCTTGTTATATTTTAACTTTTCTAAAATAAATCCTTACCTTCGCATCACTCTGTACATTTGCCTCTTGCACACCCTGCTGTCTGTTTGCCTAAAACCAAAATGGTTTTCATCAATACAACAATTAAGATACACACTCGTACCATTCTCCTTACTGATATAATGTAACCACTGTCATTAAAAGTTCATTCAAATATTGCATATCCTGCTACCTAGTAACATTACCTGCAGCAAGACAACCAGCAGCTCCTTGAAGTGTCCAGTGACCTCACCAATCACATCCTCCTCCAGGCTTTTACCACACTCTATAAAACACACACACACTTTAGCTATAGCAACCAAACCAAACCTAGTCTTTAAATTAATAATAATATTGCACATAAACAACAATCTGTAACTTGTTGCACCCATACAAAAGTACACATCACACACTCTCGTACCCTGCTTGTAGGCGGCATTGATCGCCTGAATCTCACTGCAGGTTCTTGAAGCCAGGATGTGAATTAAAACCTTTTCGGATGTTCCTACACCCTGAAACAACAACAATAAAATCTCTGACCGAACTGGGGGTGTATCCATCTAATATAACCATAGTACACACACACACGTATATACCTTAATGGCATGCTTCAGACAGTTCACATCATACATTGTAGGAGTGTCCAACAGCGCCAAAACCACAGTCTCAAAGTGTCCTCCGAGCTCTGACTTCAGTTCCGCTGCCAAATCCTAGAGAGAGAGTTGAAAGGTATGTGAAATTACTATTTCAAACATAAAACAAGATGGATTCACAGGCTAGAGATAGACAGGTTCACAGGACAAAAGGGACAATCGATGTGTCCTTCTGTAGTTAGTTACAAGCACAGTTAGTTTTACAAGCATCATTACGTCTATATGTTTTTCCCCATCTAACTGAATCCTGATTTAAAAAACATTTTTTCACTTTGAGTCCAGAAGCAATTTAACCTATAATCAAATCTCTCCTGAAATGTCATGAGTTTATTCTTGGTTATAAATCTTTGTTTAAAAATTGACTCCATAAATCAACAGGAAGCAACTCCCAAGCACGGACAAATCAAGTTTCAAATGTTACACTTTTTGCATTTCCCTCGCTGGACATTGAAAAAAAATAAATTAAACAGTTAAAAATAAAAATCACCAGATTACAAAAACATGCTGTGGCCTTTATCAGTAATTGTAAACTCCCATCCTTGAATGTAACCACAAAAAACTATTACTTATTGCATTCTCTTTATATACAGTACTGAACTACAATGAATAATTCTCAAACATGTACAGTGGGTATAGAAAAGAATCACTCTCCTCCCTAAATTTTGTTGCTTTGCAGTCGATAAAGAACGACTAAAGTTTTAGTTTTATTCAGTGGACCTTTTAAAATCTAACTGAAAAATATAGCACCAACAAAAAACACCAGCATCACCGAGTTAAAAAAGGATCGCCCCTCTCCTTAAAATGACTTGTAAGCTTAAACAGGTGAAGCTAATTCTCAATGACACATTTGAGCCACAGCCATCTAAATGCACGGTTGCCATCCAACGATACCGTAAGCACAATAAGCGTGGACGTGCATATGTATTTAAAGGCCCTGATACCATGGCACTTTGTGTGATCATTAGGTACCTGCAAGGTATTAAAACCAGTGACAAACATAAAAACAAAGAAAAAAAAGACAAATACAAGAGCAAATACAAGCGTGCATTCAAGGTCATGACAAAGACTTCGAGAACGCACCATATGATTGGGAAAAGGTTTATTTTTAGTCCCCAGAGCCCTATTCGGTTTCAGTTTTCAATAAATAATTGCAGACTATCCCCAAACTGGAAGGTGTTCCTGTGCATGTGTCATAAGGACTCTCTCCTATTTTGTGGCCCCCTCAGGAGCCCTGCATAATATTATTACATCCCATCATGCGTCTCTCTAATCCCCACAACGTAAAAGAAAGTATTTGATGCAACACAGACCCTCCCTGGATCAGGAGGTCAGTTCAAACTGGATGAAAGAGCCAGGAGGAAACTGGTCAGAGAGGCTACCAAGAGGCTAACAGCAACTCTGAAGCAGTTGTAGAAATTTACAATGTAATAATCAGAATTTTAAAACCAAAAAAATAATGAGTAAGAAAGAAAAATATATACTTTTACAAGAAAAAAATTAATATGTATTAATCAGTAGAATGTAACGGATTGATGAAGTAATGAGAAATTATCATCAAGGGAATGAAAGACAAGTTTTATTTCTTATATGAAGCTGTTCGAAGAGTTTTTTTTTTGTTTGTTTGTTTTAAAGCACTTACACTGTTTTACCTGAAATTGTTGTTCTGATTCAATGCTATTCTAACCTGGCATTAGCAAAGAAAACATAGGTTGTTAACAATAGCATGTTAGCAATGGTGTTTAATTTCCAAATTGGAATTCATGTAATATACAAAAAAAACTTTCACTAAAGTAGGATAAGAGGCGCTCATCCTCAATTGTAACTATCGTTATCTTTAAACATTTTTACATTTTTGCCACTCCTTTTACAACTATTTCAGGCTTCCAAAGTCAGTAAGTCTGCAAAACGGCACCACCGATAAGGAAAGACGTTTCACTTGTTTGACTCCCTTAGTACTGAGTGATGTGCTCCTTGTCTCATTGTTCTGATGTTTTCTTTAGGTGTTTGCTCTAGCATGACTAATGTTAACTCTACATCATGAGAATGAAAAAAGAGAAAGACAAATTTGAATTCAGGAATTTAAATTTAAGAATAAAGCTTGATAGTTAGCGGTAGCGAACCTTGGAATTAAACATGACTAAAGTTTTAAAAAAAGCTTTTACAATGGATTATAATATATGTACATTTGTTATGGCTTTAACTGACTCACTTTTGCATAGAGCTGTTTGGCATCATGTTACCTTTATACACAGTATTTGCAGTATGCAACATGTTTTATTTATTTATTTTACTTTTTGAAGCATTCTGCACACTGTAAACCCTAATGCTCAAAGTAATTAAACACCGAGTACTGTTAACTTAAATAATTGCAATTAGGTCAAATGAATAGATCTTTTTGAGTATTCAGAACTTTTTGGCATTTATGAGTTGGCCTGGGTTTGATTCCTAGGCCGGGTGGTCTGCAAACTTTTTTTTGAAGTTCAACAAACTCAAAAATTGATGGTTCTGTTTACTTAAAATTGGAAACATTACTTTAAAAAATTATGTATATATAAATTTATGTAACTGATTACCTCAAATATTTTGAGTTTTGCCAACTTAATCGGGTTTACAGTGTGAACAGTTAAAAATGTCATCTTTACCTTGCCATGCAGGGTCTTGAAGGCAGCCTTGATCTGCTGGCGCTGAGCGTTACTGCGAGACGTCAGCAGCTGCAGAATGGTTTTTTCATCAGTGCCTAAACACACAGTAAATTCCAATGTTAATATTACACTAAAGTTACATACACAATGTGCTTATGTGCTTCAGCTGTACTCAGTACATACAGTACAGTGCCATGCCATTCACCCCAAGGAATACTTATTTCTATTTGAAATATTAATAACCATGTTATTTATTAATCCCTATATTTAAAAAATAATCTAAGATTGCACAATTATTTCAAAATGATGTAAATACAAAAATGTAAAAGTGAAAGAATTCACTGAGCATCTTGCTGAATGGAAGCAGAAGTAGTATCATTTGCTTCCATAAATATGTTTTATTAAAAAGGCAAGTGGAAAAGAAAAATGGTAGCATAGTACTACCTGTGGTTCTGTTATTCAAATATCCAAACTGTCCACATAGACAGCATGAATAACTGAATCATTCAACACTCACTTTCGCTCTTATATATAGCATTAAGTAAAACTACATAACACTTAAGCCAAGCTTCAACTATGCTTTTTTGTTACCCATTCATTACCTTCCCATTTGAAATACTACAATTTTAAAGATTTTATTTCATATTTTTATTTATTTTTATTTTCTTGCCTCAAGAGTGATTCAAACTGTTAGTATACTGAAATACATTATAATATTTTGGCATACCCATGCTATATTCATAAGAGTTTACATTTGTCTAAAAATAAAAAAAATTGTGTGTGTGGCAGTGTACACTGTGTGACTAACCGAATCCTTTCATGGCCTTGTAAAGAGTGTTGGCATCAGCATTGGCGTTGAATCCGCTCTGAGCCTTGATGGTTCCTCTTCCAGCCTGGACAGAGCAGAAAAAAACAAGGCAATGTTCATTTATTTTCCAGAAGTTAAAGTTTTGAACTTCTTGGGCTGGCGGCATGGTGGTGTAGGTGGTTAGCACTGTCGCCTTGCACCTCCAGGGTCCGGGTTCGATCCCCTGCCAGGCTCGATTCCCGTCTCTGTGTGCATGGAGTTTACATGTTCTCCCCGTGCTTGGTGGGTTTCCTCTGGGTACTCTGGTTTCCTCCCACAGTCCAAAGACATGTAGGTTAGGCTAATTGGCGTTCACAAATTGCCCATAGTGTGTGAATGAGTGAGTGTGTGTATCTGTGCCCTGCGATGGATTCGCACCCTATCCAGGGTGTACCCTGCCTTGTGCCCCAAGTCTCCTGGGATAGGCTCCAGGCCCCCCGTGACCCTGAATACAGGATTAAGCGGTATAGATGATGAGTGAGTAAACCTGGGGTTCTCCTAAACACTCCTGTAGATTTCTGTATAATTCTTTTAAAAAATGACTCTTAGGGTGGCTGTAAAAAACACAACGCATTAACAATAAAATGTTATTTTGTCTTTTGTTCCACCTGTACTTTTAAGAACAAATTAAGATCAGCAAATAAAGTGTGGGATAATGGGAGAGGTAGAGTATACGGGGTGGCTGCAACAGAAATGAAGACAATCTTACAGTAAAGCTTTGAAATACTGTTATTCTTTTATTATTTATCAGCATGCACTTTCATGCATTATTAATATGAAAAAGTATGACACTTCCTATGGTTAGTATACTGTCATATTGGTCCAAACTCTCACCATTAAGATGAGTAATAAGAAACTACAGTACAACCCACAACTACAACTGTCGCAAGTCTTTTCACAGAAGGAAGAAGGCGATTTTATTTTGCCCCATCTTCCGAATTGGTGCAATCCCATGCCTTAAAATGCACTTTGCTTCAAAAGAGTGTCACTCTGCGAAATAAGAACAGAACATGGAATGCATCCCTGGAGTTATAGTTCATCTATTTTACTTTTCCTTGCTCTCAGAAGTGGTATGGGACTTCCTACATGTCAGTGCAATTATATAATTATACAGGATATAAGTGTTAGAGCTTGGTGTTCATGGGTTTTAAAATGTATCAACCCAGCACACTCTGAGTACTATTCTTCTAAGGACCTTCCAGGGACACAATTATTACTAGACTTGCATAACATTGTGCATACACCTTAACCTTATAAACCAATATGATAGCAGTTTAGCTTATTCCTATAGCCAGGAAGTACATCACTGTACTCGGTAAAGCTTGAACCTGGGCATGGGTTGAATACGATGATTCATTATCTTTTATTATCATCATTATTATAAGTATTAGTAATAGTAGTAGTCTTTGAATAAAAATGCAAACCCTAAAATAACATCTTATTAATTAGACCTACTTACTACTAAGTTAAATAAGCACCAATTATGTTGTTTTGCGACATTATTTATTCATGTTTAAACTTTTGTATCTTCAAATGGAAGCACCAATTGAGCACACCATAGATTTTCTCTTCCTGTTGTGTTTGCATGCACAAATCCCAATCCAAACAACAGCGTTCCTGTCTGATCAGGCCACGGTGGGTGGAAGGATGTGGGATCATGTGCTCCTGATTCAACAGAGGAGAATGTTTCAGAAGATGAAACGCAAGCTCACTTGTCTATTGTGTTTTTGCATCAAACTTTTCTTTCTCGTGTTTACAGCCGAGGATCCATGCTCTTTTAATTGGTATAATAGGGATTATTAATGTTTATCAAGGGTTACGCGTGCATCTATGCAAACGCAACACATACTGTATGCAAATGCCATGACATGACATGAGTCATTAGTACAGTATACTCAAGAGGAATAAAAAAAAAGGTGACAAAACGTTCTCTACATCTCAGCTCTACAAAACATAACTCTAGGTACTTTAGATAGGAATAATTCAATTAATTGTCACATGTACCTTACAACAGCCATAGGATACAGTGCCCCTAGAGCAGAGTTAAGGGTCCTGCTCAAGGGAACTTGGTGATGCTGGGACATCTTCCAATCAGTAACCCAGTAACCCCCAGCCTTGATCAACTGAGCCAACACTCTCATACTGTACAGCGTCCAAATTGGGAACGCCAATTAGCCTAATCTGCATGTCTTTGAACAATGGGAGGAAACTGGAAAACACAAGTAACCAAAAAAATTATGCTTAAATTATTATTTTGAAGCCCTTAGAGAATTCATTTTATATTACTGTATGCTCAAAAGCTTGTCATCAATTACTGCTTTAATTAGTAGAAGAATCAATGAGACAACAAGATACTGCTGGTAGATATAACAGGAGACATAAAATTTGATATAAAGAATGAAAGGAGTGGGAGAACTTGTAGGACTTGTAAGATTTTTATTTTTTTTTTCCGTCTGTGGGAGTGTTCAATGAGTGTGTGTGGACCTGGAATGTAGACATCGCCCTATCTTAACCAGTAATGCGGGATGGTTGTTCAGCCGGTTTCATGAAGACCATTTTTATTATACAGTAGTGGTGTGAGCAATGAGCACATGAGCAAGTTTGCAAAAAGTTTGTTAGTAAAAAACAAATAATAAATTTCTACAGGACATGCATAACATAAATCTTTTGTGGTTAAAGTGGCACAAGGAATTCTTTTCAAGGACCCATAATCATCAGTATTATTGTTATTGTAATCAACAAAAACATAACTAAAAAAAAACATGTATATAATTTTTGACTCACCATTTCGCTCTCTCTTTCTTTCCCTTGTTTTTTTATTTTTATTTCTGCTTGGCACAAAAGGGAAAAACAGTGCACAATAAATTAAAACAATCATGCAAACTGACATACATAACCTGACATCCAAGTAAAAAACGTTCAACTTATCTTGAAGCATCCTTGATCAGAAGGCAAAGTGGATTTAAAGTAAATGAACTTACCAAAAAAAGAGCTTTCCACTGTTCAGACACTGCTTTACACTGACAGAGTCGGAGTGAATGCAGGAGAAGAAAGATGAATGAGCGTTTAAACAGCTTGTCTGTAACAAGAGCCACACCCAGTTCATGGCAAAACCTGCAGAGGATTATGGGCATTGTATTTTTTTTGTAACTGACTGAACCGCAAGTGTGTGCTACAGATTATGCAAAACTATACCCTGCCTTGCAAAAGTATTTATACTCCTTAAACTTTTTCACATTTTGTCCCGTTACAACCAGAAATGTACATTTTATGAGGATTTTATCTGATAGACCAACACAAAGTGGCGTCCAAAAATAAAAAGAGGATGGAGCAACTGCAAACCTATCTGTCAGAGGCCTGAGCTTAGGACAAGGAAAAGGGAAAAATGAGCAATCAAACTTGGCAACAAAAAAAGGAATTCATATTTTATAGGAGAATTAAGCAAAAGAGCATGCAATAATACAACAGCGAGAATGCACATTGAGCTTCCTTAAATGCAGGAAGAAAGCAGCTGTGAATGAGTCTCAGGTGTGTTTAGGGGGTGGTCTGAAGGGAGTTGCAAAAAAGAGAGAATAACCATGTGGGAACAAAAACGTCAAAGGACCGGAGTCGTGACACTACCAAGACATAGCCATCTACTTAAACTGACTGGGTGGGCAAGACGAGCATTAATCGGAGCAGCAGCCAAAGAGGCCCATGATAACTCTGAAGGAGCTGCAGAGATCCACAGCTCAGGTGGGAGAATCTTTACACAGGACAACTATTAGTCCTAAAATAACTAGTAGTCCCATTTGACTTCTTATGGGTTTCTTTCAAATGAAAAGTGAGTGCATGACTGATAGTTGTACTGACAGATTCTCTCCATCTCTCTTTCAGACTTACCATGTGCCTCTAGGCTGCTTCCCTGATTAATGCGATCCTTGCCCAGCCTGTCAGTTTAGGTGAACGGCCATGTCTTGATAGGATTGGAGTTGTGCATTGCGCTTGACATTTTTGGATGCTAACCCTGCTTTGAACGTCTCCACCTCTTTATCCCTGACCTGTCTGGTGTGATGCTTGGGCTTCATGATGCTGTTTGCTCACTCATGTTCTTTAACAAATAAAGGGCTCCAGAAAACAGCCGTATTTAAACTGAGATTAAATCACACACAGGTGGACTCTATTTATTAATTAGGTGATTTATGAAGGCACATCACGGGTGTGAAGCCACATTTTTTTTTTGCCTCTTGCTCACTACCTAGATGTCCTCCTCTTCTACAGGTGTGAAGGGGCAGCATCACAAAATCTGGCATGGCTGGGGAGGAAATATTCATCAATGGACCTGGAGCTTGTTCAGCTCTTTAAAAGGAGGCATGGAACTTAGCTCAGGGTTTTGGAAGTCTGGTTTGGAGAAATTGTGTGTCATGTTAACACCCCAGGGACTTTATAGACAGGTTAACTGTACAACAGTCCACTTTCAGTTCCGTTTGGAAGCCAGCTACCTGCTACACAGCAACTGAAAGGGAAAAGGCCATTGCCTTGACCTTAAAGCCATTGTTTCCAATCAGGAAATTTGCCCAGATGTCAGGTAGTCACGTTGACTTGTGCCAGTGGCCGTGCCAAAAGAGGGCAGGGCAGAGCCAGCTGGCCTCAACTGCTAAATGCATTGTTGCCAAGCATGCTAGAGCCACTCCACCATCTTCATCAATAGCCCGCAGCAAGAAGAGTGGCCCTTCTTTCCACCCTTCCTCTTTTCCAATTTTCTCAATAAAACTACCCTTTCCCAATAAAACTAGATCTTGCCTCGTGTCTCTATGTGCGCCCCAAGCGAAAGATCTTACAAAGGGATATGATAAATAGGGGATAATAAACCATTTTTATTCAATTTCATACCATAGCTTTCCACGGTTTTATCTACTTTTATCTATTCATTAATTTACAATAATGTCTTTATCCTAGTCAAGGTGGTGTCAGAATAATTTGGAAATTTAATTGTTAATATATAAACCTGACTTCAAACTTAGAGTGAGCTAGCATGCTGGGACTAAAACATCTTTCAGATGAGCTTTTTTCAACATTAGTTTGCTGGTCTCAAAAACAAAACTTTGAACAAATCTACGATCATGTCCGACCTAATTCAAATTCTAAATTATAGCCGTATAGATAATAGCCCATAATGCCATCATCTCTCTCAGGAGTTTTATGATAAAATGTGCTGCATGTTGAGCAAATGCGCTGTTACTATTAATATATTATTAAAACTTTGCTGACTTTGCTTTAAAAGTGCTATATGAAAAAAATGTAACTGAATTTAAGTCAGTCAAGCAATCTTGGACCTTAAAATGAACGGTCTACTTTTGTAATAGGGACACATTTTTTTATTTGACTGGAGATTATTAGAAAGGACAGGTTTGCATCATTATTAATTGAATCACTTCAAATTGCCTTTATTCTTGCAGATTATCAGTTACTATGCATGCATTGGTAACATGTACAAAAAATTTATGTTTTTCAAAAATTCATTAAAACTGTGTAACTGCCGAATGTTAAATCGCTGTTCATGCTTGTAGGTCGGGGAGCAGATTTAGGCATCATCGCCACCACACAACAGAAGCAGGGTTTTTTCGTAATCACCAGCTAAATCATCCTGTAAGAGACAGAAAACATTATTGTTCAAACATTGGTGTACTGCAATTTAAACAATATGACAATATGACTGAGCATACACACCTTAATCATTTTGTACAGTGAAGAGGAATACATCTTTCTGAACTCCGCGCGTATGTCCAGGATGTCGATTTCACTGCGGGACACCATGATCTCTATCAGCGTCTTATCGTCAGTCCCTGTGCCCTGTAAAGATGGAGGAGTTGCATCAGCACCAGGGTTTTAACCCTTTTACTGACTGTAAAGAAAGTTTATAATGTACAGTACCAGTCAAAAGTGTTGACACCCCTGCTAATTTAGTGGTTTTTGATTTATTTTCTACATTTTAGAACAGTACTGGAGATTTCAAAAATATGGAATAACACATATGGCATTGGGTACTGTAATTAAGTAACAACAACAACAACAGTCAGTTGTTATTTTAAAAAACAAGTTAGCTGATTCAGAAAAGTTCTTGCAAAAACAGTATTGTCAATTGCATGTGTAAAACCCATCAAGCACCATGATAAAACTGGCTCTTATGAAGACCTAGACCAAAAACCAATTTTTAAAAACCACCAATTCTTTAATTAATTATCTCAGACTATAGCCGTTATGAAGGCTTTACAGAGCATAATTGGCAGAAACATCTCAATATCTCTAACTGCTCAAAAAAGATTATTGCATATTTAAGTAATAAAAATCAGGAAAGACCATGGAATTAGAAAGTGTGTTTAAACTTTTGACTACTACTGTAGTTATTTTTAGAAGCATGTGGTTTTTCAAGAGGGTCTAGGCTACTTATTAAAACATCTTTAAGCTTGCAGAGTGACAAAGGCAGTTTTGATGAAACATAATACAACATAATAAAGGCAAGGCACAATATAAAAATGGCCAACATTGTGATAAATGATTGAGAAAATATTTAGGATATCTAGGAGTTCCATATGTTGTAACATGAATGGCCCAAGTTTTAATCATTACTGTTACTGCCAAATTGGATTAATTGAAGTTATATGGTTTATACAGTCATTCTTCAGCATCTTAAAAAATAGCAACTAATCCAGCCACCCAACAACTCATTGCAGCTTGTGTATTATATCAAAATTGTTACTACTGTTCCTAGCTCCAGCTAATACTGTCAAAGACATGCCTAATTCTCAAACTACAATTATGCCTAATTTTGTAGCACACTTTTAATATAGCTCAGTGTGCAGGGCTTGACTATCAAAAAATTTTTTTTAAATAAACCTGATAATATTATGAATCCACCGGCGGTCTGCCATTTAAAGAGACTTTTGATCAAATAAAATTATGCTTGCTTATTTAAGAGGTTGAAATTGGTTTGAAGGTCTCTGTCTAAAGATGGTTCACCTCTTCCCTAAAAGACACATTTAGGCATTTTTTAGGCAGACATTCTTATCCAGGACAACTTACATTTTTATCTCATCATACACCTGAGCAGTTGAGGGTTAAGGGGCTTACTCAAGGGTCGAACAGTGGTACCTTGATGGTCATGGAAAGCATCCAAACCGTAGCACAATGCTTTAACCACTGAGCTACCCCTGACCCCAACATTTTTAATTAAAATAGGAAAATGTTCTTTATCCCCAGCTCACTTTAATTGTGGTATCCCTCAAGGTTCTATTTTAGAGCCGCTGTTATTCTCATTATACATGTTCCCCTTTTGCTCTACCCTTAAAATGCACAATTTTCTGTATATTTTCTGTACCCCTTCCCCAAACGGCCTATTTCACTATCTTCACATTATCAAATGCTAGAACTTTTTACAATTAAACAGAAATGTTTAGTAATGACAGTAATGACAAATGGCCCTTCCAGCCTTATCTCTTGTCTAGATAACATGCTTGGTCTCCTGTCTACTGATTTAAATAATTGATATTGATACTTTAAAATCTGTGTGTGGTTCTGGAGTCTTCTTTCGATTTCACATGGTCTCATGTCTCAGTTGCACAAACTACACCATATGAAGAGATGTGGCATAAGCCTAGACTCTTACCTTCATTGCATTATACAGACATTCTGCTAAATAGGCGGGAACGCTTTTGGCACACTTTACTGTAAGAGAGAACAAATACAGGAGGGAGCAATAGTACACAGTTAGTACATAAAAAGAAAAAAATACATAGAGGAGAAGACATATCAGAGTTTGATTGTGGATATGAACTAATAGTTGTCAAATATATGTACTGTAAGTAGAGGCTGAGTGGTTAAGGCTTCACACTGTTGATCAGAAGACTGTGAGCTGAAATCCCAACCCTGCCAAGCCACTTAGCAATGCCCTAACTATCTGCTCAGATGGTGTATAAATGAGAGCAATGTACATCACTATGCATAACTCTGAGTAAAAATAAATAAATACATAAATGTATCTGTCTTACCCACAGCCAGCATCAGTTCTTCCAGGTGTCCACCGGTTTCTTTCTTAATACTGTCTTCAATCTGGAATCCAGACAGTTTTGTATACTCAGCAAACACTGTAACAAAGCAGCACAAAGCAATGAGGAGCACAAGACCTTGTTATACTCTAGTTCCTCAACCATACACACATACTGATGGTCTACAGTGGAATTGTATATAATTACATAATAATGATGTAAATATAGTTGCAAGCAACAATAAGTGGGCCCAAGCACCTGTGCCATCGATTCCCGGGAGCACCACACAAACTGTGCTCAAAAGGCACACTAACACCTCTAAAAAGCCCTGGACTGATGTCACTACATATGGTTCACGGCTTCATCGTGACTGGAGGTGTCTCCCTGGTGCGCCATCGCCATCTGTGCATGTGTGTGTAGGATGTATTGTGTGTGTAGGGTGTGTGTGTGCAGTATGTGTATAGTTTATAATTTTTTAAAATATAGTTGCAAGCAATGATGAGCAAGCCCAAGCACCAGTGCCATTGCCACCCAGACGCACCACACGACCTGTGTGCCTTTCAAATTCAAATTCTATTTCTCACATACACAGTCATACACAGTACGATATGCAGTGACATGCTTACACAACTAAACACAACTAAAAAGCCAATGGCGTTGATGTCACTAAATACAGGTGCAACTCAATAAATTAGAATATCATCAAAAAGTTTATTTATTTCTGTAAATCAATTTAAAAAGTGAAACTCATCTATTATATAGATTCACTACAAACAGACTGATATATTTCAAGTGTTTAATAATAATAATTAAAAATAATAAATAATAATAATTCAAAATTCAGTATCTCAGAAAATTTTAATATTCTGAAAAAGTTAAATAATGGAGACTCATAGTGTCACACTCTAATCAGCTAACTAACTCAAAACGCCTGCAAAACGTTTACAGAGCCTTTAAATGGTCTCTCAGTCTGGCTCAGTGGGCAACAAAAGGTCATTGCTAAAGAAGCTGGCTGTTTACCGAGTGCTGTGTCCAAGCACATTAATGGAAAGTTGAATGGAAGGAGAAAATGTGGTAGAAAAAGATCCACAATTAACAGGAATAACCGCAGCCTTACATTCATTGTGAAACGAAGACCATTCAAGAATTTGGGGGAGCTTCTACAGGAGAGTCAGTGCTTTAAGAGCCACCACACACAGACGTATCCAGGACATGGGCTACAACTGTCGCATTCTTTGTGTCAAGCCACTCTTGAAGCAGAGACAACATCAGAGGTGTCTAACCTGGGATAAGGTCAAAAAGGACTGGACAGTTGCTCAGTGGGCCAAAGACCTCTTTTCAGATGAAAGTAAATTTTGCATTTCATTTGGGAATCAGGGTCCCAGAGTGAAGGAAGGAAGAGAGGAAGTAAAGAAGGAAGTAAAGTTGTTACAGTCAGTCGTAGTTTTGTGAGCCGTGTCATCTGCTGGTGTTGATCCAACGTGTTTTTTATTGGGTCCAAGGTCAGCACAGTCGTCTACCAGGGAGTTTTAGAGCACTTCATTCCTCTCCTTCGCTGACCAACTTTATGGAGATTTCATTTTCCAGCAAGACGTGGCACATGCCCGCACTGCCAATAGTACTAATACCTGGTTTAATTACCGTGGTATCCCTGTGCTTGATGGACCAGCAAACTCACCCGACCTAAATCCTTTAGAGAATCTATGGCGTACCGTGATAAGGAAGATAGAAGACACCAGACCGACAACGCAGAAGAGCTGAAGGCTGCTATCAGAGCAACCTGGGCTTCCATAACATGTCAGCAGAGCCAAATACTGATCACCTCCATGCCACGCTGCATTGCTGCAGTAATTCATGCAAATTGAGCCTCGACCAAGTATTGCGAGCTGCACATGTTCATACTTTTTAGTAGTCCATCATTTCTGTATTAAAAATCTTTTAATTTTTTTTTTTATTCATCTTAAGTAAAAAAAAAAAAACCTAACATGCTGAATTTTGGGTTTTTGTTAGCTGTTGGCTGTCATCATCAATAGTAAAGGAAATAAACACTTCAGAGTGGCGCTCGCCCCATCATCCAAAGATCGCGAGTTCGATTCCCGGGTGATGCTGTAACCTCTCGCAGGCAGAGGTCTAGAGAGAGCTGATTGGCCGAGCTCTCTCAGAGGGGGGGGGGGGGGGGGGGTGGGGGAGGGATGAGGGGTACTTAGTGCTCCCACATTAATCACGGCTCTACAGCCAATCAGGGGCGTCTGTGAGCTCAAGCGCAAGCGTAAGGAGCGGATAGGAGCCGTCCTCCGAGTGTGTTACGCCGTCCCCAACGGTGCGTGAGTTGGGAGTGGTATTAAATTAGGGGTACCATCATTTTTGTCCAAGCCTGTTCCATGAGTTTATTTTTTTAAATAATTCCGTTGAAGCATGGTTGAAAAGCAATGTCTGACTTTCATTGGTTAACATTCATAGAAATTTTATTTATTATTACTTTTGTCAGATTAAAGTTATTTCTGTGACCATTACGAGTTTTTCTTTCATTGACCGAAGGGTACCAACAATTTTGTCCATGTGTGTAAATGTGTGTTTTGCAAATTACTCAAAATATCTGACCACTTGTTAAGTTGAGCCCATGATATGCATAATCAAAACTTCAGGTCAGTGAGATCTAGAAGTGTACCGAATTTGACATGTACTGTATATGTGCAAGTGTGTATGAGCTATGCAGCAAAATCTCCTGTGAAGGCCTTCATATATATTCTATAATAAAATTATATTGTTTCTCAGAAAGCAAGCAAACCTTAAGTGGAATTCAATTCATACATAAACATCTTACTATTTGGAATTGATTTGTATTTAAGCTTTTCACTCCGAACACTAAAAGTGATGACGGTGACAACTGTCCTTCAATATTTTCACAACTTGCAGTTCAGAGTCTACATAACTTGCATAACTGTCTGTTTTTCTTGAATTGATGTAAAAATTTCAATCTGTCTAGCAGTACACTAGTGATGGGTAGTTCATGAACGATTCGGTCTTTTTGAACGAATCTTAAATGTGACTCAGAACAACGAGTAGTCTAGGAGAGTGATTCGTTCGTTTTCTACTGGGCGCGCATGCGCAAAGCATCGCAAAACGTCTGTAGCTTATGTACAGGAAACATAATTGAACGGTTCTCGACGAATCTTCCAAGTCCGAGTCGTTTGTTCTTTTGCCACGTGACTCGCTATGAAATGCAATAGATTCAAAATAACGAACGACTCAGACTAGAAGATATGCTGGTGAGCTGCTCATTCTGTTTATAATATGTCCTTAGCCGCATTGTAATATTTTCATTACTGGAACTATAGCCAACATTTGTGTATGTAGACGTGTTGGGGGCCTGTTTGTTGAAAATTAACATTTTATTTTACGTCTGGTCAAAAGAACGAAATGAACTAAATGACTCAAAGATTCGTTCATTTTGATGAACGAGATTCGAAGAACCGATTCGAAGAAATGATTCAAACTTCCCATCACTAGAGTAAACTGAATGTGAGAGACTTTTCTACACAGTTTAATATTTATGAAGGGTGCCAATAATTCTGTATGATCTAAAATAAAAGAGACAGAGAGAAATATACCTCTCCTCAGATGTTCAGCGCTGCGATTCCCCAAAATGGTGATAAATGTATCTTCATCTGTACCAAACTTCTTTTCTCCTGCTTCAAGGAGAGCCTGCAGTCACACACACACACATTAGATATAAATAGAGGTTTGAACCTGGCGTGACGTCTGCTTTACTCTCTAATGCTGCTGTTTATGGAAATCACTAAATAATTCTTTCAAAATATTTTTTTCTTTTTCTACCAAAACTCATTTTGCCATTCTAAAATAGAAAGCCATCAGTAGGGGGTGCTATAACACTGCAAATTGCTAAAGCACTTGAACATTCGCATACAACATCAGGTCCACTAGATGTCAGTATTTTCCACACTGCTATAGTCTTATTATATTTTAACTTTTCTAAAATAAATCCTTACCTTCGCATCACTCTGTACATTTGCTTCTTGCACACCCTGCTGTCTGTTTGCCTAAAAACAAAATGGTTCTTATTAAAACAATAAATAAGATACACACTCGTACCATTCTCCTTACTGATATAATGTAACTGTCATTAAAAGTTCATTATAATATTGCATGTCCTGCTGCTTAGTAACATTACCTGCAGCAAGACAACCAGCAGCTCCTTGAAGTCTCCAGTGACTTCACCAGTCACATCCTCCTCCAGGCTTTTACCATACTCTATAACACACACACACACACACACACACACACACACACACACACTTTAGCTATAGCAACCAAACCAAACCTAGTCCTTTAAAAATTATTATTATTATTATTATTATTATTATGCACATAACCAAAAATCTGTAATTTGCATCTAGGGCTGCAACTAACGATTATTTTTGATAATCGGTTAGTTGGACGATTATTTTTTCGATTAATCGGATAAAAACTACACGCTTCTTTAATTTGATTTTTTGCTTATAACTATATAAAACCATAAATCAGGGTATTAGTTATGTATGCAACTAAACTTTAAAAAAAAAATGCAAAAGCCACATATAGAGTTTAATGATCTTTAATTTTGACATTTTAAACCTTAAATTAAAGACAAAGTTTGTTTTTGAACAGTAAAACTCCTCTAAATATCCAAAATATAAATAAATAAATAAGCAAATAAGCAAAACAATTAATGTACTCTTATTATATTGGATGACATCTGTTATAGTGGCTGCTTGTTTTGGAGTGCATGGGGGATTTATTTTTTTGAATGAACTCACTTGTGCTGACTTGTCTCTTTCTAAAAAAAAAAAAAAAAAAAAAATAACAGCATTTGAGTATGCCAAATACATTTTTTTTTTACAATAATTGCAGATATTGCCAGCTGATAGAGAAGGAACAGCCAATCAGAAGTAGTGTGTGGAAGTCTGTGATTGGCTGGCTTTGTGGCAGTTTTGCAACACTGGACAAAGTTGAGCAAGCGTACAGGTAGAGTCGAGCGCGCACAGAAAATAAATGTTGCTTGCGCGTGAAAGAGTCGAGCGCGCCCAGAATCGAGATGTCGCGCGTGCACGGAGAACATGTTGAGCAAGCAGGGGAGACATTGCACGCGCAGAATCGAGCTGTTGAGCGCGCAGACACTGCACGCGCATAGAGTGCTTTGTCTGCTCTCAAAATGTCGAACTGCGCGCTCAGAATTGTGGCAGGAATATAACGACACAGTCGCGCGCTTTTTTCTGCAGACGCTTCTGTAACCTCCATTGCGCGAGCGGCTGTGCTTCTTGTGGTCGCGCTCCTCAGTAATGTGAGCAGTCCAACTAATCGATAACGGCATTCGTTGGCAACGAATTTCATTATCGATAATTATCGATTTTATCGATTAGTTGTTGCAGCCCTACTTGCATCCATACAAAAGTACACATCACACACTCCCGTACCCTGCTTGTAGGCGGCATTGATTGCCTGAATCTCACTGCAGGTTCTTGAAGCCAGGATGTGAATCAAAACATTTTCGGATGTTCCTGCACCCTGAAACAAGAACAATAAAATCTCTGACCGAGCCGGGGGTGTATCCATCTAATATAAGCATATACAAGTAAGTAAGTATGTGTGTGTGTGTATACCAAAGTAGCATGCTTCAGGCACTTCACATCATACATTGTAGGAGTGTCCAGCAGCGCCAAAATCACAGTCTCTAAGTGTCCTCCCAGCTCGGACTTCAGTTCCCCTGCCAAATCCTAAAGAGAGAGAGAGCGGAGATGTATGCAAAATAGCTACTTCAAACACAAAACAAAATGGATTCACAGGAGGTTAAATAGGTTGGCAGGGAAAAGGAGGACGACCGATGCGTCTATGGCTGCAACTAACGATTATTTTGATAATTGATTAGTTGGTCGATTATTTTTTCGATTAATCGGATAAAAACTAAACGCTTCTTTAATTTGATGTTTTGCTTATAACTATATGAAACCAAAAATCAGGGTATTACAGTAGTTATGTTAACTAAACTTAAAAAAAATGCAAAAGCCACATATAGAGTTTAATGATCTTTAATTTTTACATTTTAAACCTTAAATTAAAGACAAAGTTTGTTTTTGAACAGTAAAACGTCTAAATATCCAAAATATAAATGAATGAATTAATAAATAAATAAATAAGCAAAACAATTGTTGTGTTATATTGGATGGCATGGGAGTCGAGCGCACACAGAAAATAAATGTTGCTTGCACGCACAGAATCGAGAAGTCGCGTGTGCGCGGCGAACATGTTGAGTGAGCAGGGGAGACATTACAAGCACAGAATTGCGCTGGTGAGCTCGCAGTGGAGACACTGCACGCGCAGAGTGCTTTGCCTGCTCTCAAAATGTCAAACCGCGCGTAACCTGCATTGCGCGAGCGGCTGTGTATCTCTGTGTATCTTTGTGCATCTTGTGGTCGCGCTCCTCAGTAACGTGAGCAGTCCAACTAATCGATAACGGAATTAGTTGACAACGAATTTCATTATCGATAATTATCCATTTTATCGATTAGTTGTTGCAGCCCTAGATGCGTCCTTCTATAATTAGTTAAATTAATCACTTCAAGAGCATCACTAAATCTATATGCTTTACCTCGTTTAAATGAATACCGATTTTTTTTTTAAACACAAACTGTATTTTTTTACTGTGTGTACAGTATTTTAGAAAACGCTTCTGTAATTAAAAAACTTAATGTCAAAATTGAATTGGGATGGGTTGATTCCCATCTCATCATCGCATCAAAAAAAAAAAAAAAAAAAAAAAATCACCAGATGACAAACACATGCAGTACCCTGAAACTCCCATCCTTGCATGTAACAACAGAAAAGTATTACATGTTGCTTTCTATGAACTCAATTATTCAGTCAGGATAACTCTGTTTATATATAGTACTGAACTACAATTAATAATTCTAATTTACTAATCATCTAGTAACTACTGAATTTGACATTTGAGTGATATGCTGGTTGTTTCATTGTTCTGGTGTTTGTTCTATCGTGACTGATATTAACTCTACGTCATGAGACAATGAAAAAAGTGAATCACAATTTTTGAATGAAGTTTATAAAACATTACTGAAGTTAAAAATATGTTTAAAAAATATTTAGATTTCATCATTTCATCATCATTTCATGTTACAGAGGTGTGAAGAGGGGAATGTCTATTACCGTCGTGCTCACCGCCGCGACAAAACGACAGCAGCCAAAATAAATCAGTCGCATTTCAAAGTAATTCATGAAATGACCGCCAGGTGATGCAAAGTGACATTTTCCATCGTCTCGGTTTTAAAATATAATTAAGTCATAAAAAAGTCAAAACAATATGCTGTATCGAAGAAATACTACAGTAATGGTAATTTCCACATCTGTGTATTTTATACAACAAGCATGAAAAATCTGAATCAGAGCTATTGATATTTGCTGTACAATAATGAACATTGAAGTTGAACATTAAAACAAGTACACTACACTGTAAACCCTAAGGCTCAAAGTAATTAAACACATTGAGTACTGTTAATCTAAATAATTGAATGAATAATAATTTTGAGCATACAGAACTTTTTGGTATTTATGAATTTGTAGAAATGACACTTTTCAAGTTAGCGGAACAAATTTCGCTTTTTATAAGTATATATTTTTCAAGTCTGTGAGGCAAGTATACACGGAGTTTCGGTTAATTTTCTGATGCGCTCAAGTTAGCGCACCCTGTTTACTTTCATTATTTAAAAATCATAAGGGCTTTTCATCATTGTGAGTGCACTTAAATAAAAGTGGAGTCTTATAAAGGCTAGTTCAAATGCAGTCCTCTCGCAGAGATCAAAGGACGGCATCCCCTTTTTAAAGTGTCTGGGGCGCATCACATCGTCCCGCTCATGTGCCACTCTCCTTAGTAAACTCCACCGCGCGCTACTTTTTAAAGTCCAGTTTCCCCAACAGACCCCAAGATACACTCCCGCTGTGTTTTATAGCGCGGAGAGAAGCTCGGGATCATTAGCGCCGATAGTTCACCGGTTGTGCCTAGCTAGTGAGTGAGGAGTGAGTGAGGAGCGATATTGATTTGGGCGCATGCCCATCACAGACGCACGCCATGGCACAAGTATACATTTACTTAGCTTAAATTTGATGCAAATAAGAAACGCCTATATGTATTACTATCATTTTACTACTGTGATTGTATTTTATAAGGTTTTGCCAGCGGCGGTACAGCGCAACGGGGGTGATTATTTATTAAAGAAAATTATGATGATCATAACAGCGTACTGCATTTCATTCTTATAATACCACAAAAACACAAGCGGGGCTGAATGAGAACGACATCTGCTTACGCAGTAGCACGTCCTGACAATGTTTTAATTTTATGGTCATTTAGTTTTCGTATGGTCAATTTATTTCGGTATTATCTACTACAAATTTAAAAAACACAAAATTTAAGATGACCCAAAACCCTACACTGTAAACCCGATTAAGTTGGCAAAACTCAAAATATTTGAGGTAATCAGTTGCATCAAATTTTTTAATTAATGATGTTTCCAATTTAAATTAAAACAGAACTATCAATTTATGAGTTTGTTGAACTTGTGCAAATGTTGCAGACCATCCAGCCCAGGAATCGAACCCAGGCTTCTCACATGGCAGGTGAAACACTTAATCTATAGAGCACTTGTGGCGCAGTGGTGTTATTGTTACTTACGTACTTACAATTACATAAAATATCAAATTTGTTCAGCTAACTTGAAAAGTGTCATTTCTACAAACTCAAATACCAAAACGTTCTGAATACTCAAAATTATTACTCATTCAATTATTTAGATAAACAGTACTCAATGTGTTTAATTACTTTGAGCATTAGGGTTTAGTGTACACGCGTAGGCTTTCTAATTACATATGATAAAATCTAAAGGCTCACTGTGTTAACATTTAATTTGCTTAAATTCGATACTAATAAAATTTAATTCTACATTGTTACTGTAGTTTTAGTACTGGGATTATGAATTCGTTTAAGTACAATGTTAAACTTGATTTTATCCGCTACTACGTGCAGCTCTAAAGGAGCTGCGGCTCATTATTCTTTGAGAGAATGAACTAAGGTCTGACGCATCGGTCTATAGTTATATAGCGCCACTTAGTGGTAAAAGCCAGCAACAGCATACCGTCGCCGTGAGGTGCGGCGACAAAACTGGAATACCGCTCGTCACACATCTGTATTACCTTTATACACAGTATTTATACACGTTTGAAATATATTTACCTTGCCATGCAGGGTCTTGAAGGCGGCCTTGATCTGCTGGCGCTGAGCGTTACTGCGAGACGTCAGCAGCTGCAGAATGGTTTTTTCATCAGTACCTAAGCACACAGCAAATTCCAGTGTTAATATTACATTAACGTTACATACACATACAGTAATGTGCTTATGTTCTTCAGCTGTGCTCTTTACATGCAGTACACTTCCATGCATAAGTAGTCACCACCAGGAGCCTTTTCATTTGAAATATTATTAACCATGTAATTCATTAATCACCATACTGTATTAGAAAACTAATCTAAGATTGCACAACTTTTTAAATGATTTAAATACAAAATGTGGAAGTGTTCACTTATGAACGGCATTGAACATCTTGCTAACCGGAAGCAGAAGTAACATTTGCTTCCATAAATATGTTTTATTTAAGGCATTAAGGAAAGTGGTAGCATAGTAGTCGCTGTGTTCCTGTTATTCAAATATCCAAACTGTCCACTCAGCCAGCCATTCAGCATTTCTCTCAATCAATCATCAACGCATTTTTACTTTCCCTTTTAAAGGCGGCACGGGGGTGTAGTGGTTAGCACTGTCGCCTTGCACCTCCAGGGTCCGGGTTCGATTCCCGTCTCTGTTTGCATGGAGTTTGCATGTTCTCCCCGTGCTTGGTGGGTTTCCTCTAGGTACTCTGGTTTTCTGCAAGGCACTGTACTAACTAAAACTACATAACACTTAAGCTAACCTTAAGTTAGCTGTATAACTTCTTTGGATATACCAGTGCTACATTTATAAGAGTTTACATTTGTCTAATTTGTCTTTAACAGCGGTTTGTGGCAGTGTACACTGTGTGACTAACCGAATCCTTTCATAGCCTTGAAAAGAGTGTCGGCATCAGCATTGGCGTTGAATCCGCTCTGAGGCTTGATGGTTCCTCTTCCAGCCTGGGCAGAGGAAATAAAAAGGCATTGATCATTTATTTTCCAGAATTCAAAACTGGAGCTCCTGGAAACTACCCTCCTGTAAAGCTAAAACAATAGCATAGTGGGCGGGGCGGGGGCCGGGGCGGGTTTGAGGTTCTAGGATTACTGAAATGAACAATAACAAATCACCAAAATGTTACTATTGTATTTTGATTTTGTGCTTCCTGCTTGAAGGTCAGCAAATAAAATGTGGGATGAGGGTTAAAAAACCAAGAGGGAGAAAGAGCAGGGTGGAGGTAAAGTGGGTTTATGGCGCAGACACTGGCTAAGACAGAACTGAGTCTCACGCAATAGCAGGTAATCTCACAGGCCAATAAAGCTTTTAAATATCATCATTCTTTCATTAATTTTAAACATACACTAACATTTATCAGTAAATGTGTTTACAAAGAAATATTTACAAATCTAACAGTCAGGCATATGCCATTATCACTATTGGGTGCATGTATTTCATGTGTGATATTGTGATGTTCAGTACATAAGAGTTTACTGACATACACTGTTATGGGAAATATTTGACTATTTGGATTGAGAAATTCAGATTTTTAAAAGTCAGAATAATGCAAAAAAATTGCCATTTAAAAAGAGGATTAGGGTCACCATTAAAAAATATTTGAGTTCTGACCTCAAAGTACCATTACAGATGACACTATCTGACATTAGCAGTACATCCAAGGTCACATTAATGGACTGGGTCTTGCCGCCATAAATCCAACTCCAACCTCACGTCACGTCTCTGACATGCAGACTGACTCAGAGCATCAAGTACTACAAAGGAACTATGAATTGAATACAGTAGTCTTGCACTATTGTTCAATGCTTTTCAAGCTCTCCAAATCAGAAAGACTGTTCTAACTCATAATCTATAAAAAGTACACCAATGTGGGGCTTCTGGGTAAAATATGCACAAGTCCTAATCCAAACAACAATCCAGTATTCCTGTCTGATAAGTCCAGGGTGCGTGGAAATATGGGGGATACCCAGATTTGAGCTATTCAGACACTCCCAGGGTTGTGCTTCAAAAGCCAGCATCGTGTTTAAAGCTCAGTAACCGGTGCTTATTTAATTGGTTTATCAGGTTTATTCATGCATCCATGCAAACACAGCTTATATGCAAATGAAATGAGTCACCAGTATACGCAAGAGGAAAAAAAAAGATTGCAAAACTCTCTCATACATCTTAGCTCATTGTATTTACCTAAAAGAGAAACCTGTTCTTCAACCTCGGGATACTCCAGATGACTCGACTATCCACTAAGGTAATGCTACAACATCCTGAATCAGGTGTCTGGCCATCTTAAGTAATATTTTTCGCATTATTTTTTCTTTTAGCATTTTATGCATAGTGCATTTAACAGTTGCTAACCCTGTAAAACAGCTTTACAGAAATCTGCGAGTCAATTTATTTTAAGTATATATACACCTTCTTAACTGTCAAACTAGCAAATGTGGGATGTTTGTTTTGCAGGGATTGCGCCAGGATTTTGTCATGAATCTCAGTAATGAATACAAGTGTCAATGAAATCATTAACCTACACTGTCTGTATGTCTGAATAATTTTGGACACATGAGCATCATTGCAACAGGTTTGTTAGTATGCCAAAAGGGGTGCTTATAAAATACCAACATAAGTACCCGCCATTAATAAAGAGATTGTAGAGATATTTAAAAGGTGAATCCTAAAAATAAACTGATGAGCTTTAATATAATCAATGATATTATTATTATTTCAGGTTGAAGCCCTCGTACCCGTCTGTCTGTCTTTCTGTACAGCACTAATATATATATATATATATATATATATATATATATATATATATATATATATATAGCATATATAATGTACTAACTCTCTTTATTAATACAAAGAAATAAAATATTGTAAGGTTGAGTATATTACGCCTTGTTTATGTTAAGTTACAATTCTTTTTTCATTAGCCAAATACTGTACACCCTCTTTTCGGTAATCAGAGAGTGAATCACTGATGAGAAATCGGAAAAGTACAGTAGATCAGATAAAGATTTCTGTCTCAAAACGACTAAAGCACATTAAAATGTACTTATACCACTTCAGCGCGGTTACTTCAGTGGTGAAAATATTAACTAATCCCAGTAAAAATACTCAGTTTTGATTTTCTAATTAATATCTGTTGGTGCAGGTGTTTGTTTAAATTAAGCAAGTACCACATTAGGAGCTTATTTTAAAGTAGATTAGATATCATCACTTTTACTGAATATTTTGATTAAGTTTATGCTGCAGGTTAATCTTCAGGCAGATACCCAAGTACATCAAAGGTTTCATTACATTCTGTACAGCCAGATTTGCATGATGCTGTGACAAAATCTGGCTGGACAGACATACAGACAAACATTCATTAATTCTGTTTCTTCTTCTTCTTCTTATTATTATTATTAAAAGCATAATTTAAAAAAATAAAAATGTATACTGTTTTGACTCACCATTTTCTCTCTCTTTCTTTTTTTTATTTCTGCAAAAGGGAAAAACAGTGCCAAAATTTGAAACAATCATGAAAATAGACACACATAATCTGACATCCAGGTTAAAAAATAATCCTTGAAAAAAATGCAAACGGGAAATGAACTTACCAAAAAGAGCTTTCAACAGTTCCTCACCAAATGAAGGCAGGAGTAGAAAGATGAATAGGTATTTAAACAGCTTGTCTGTCACAAAAGCCACACCCAGATCATGGCAAAACCTGCAGGGGACTATGGGAATTGTTACAAAAAAAAAATAAAAATAGTACTTACACTATGAGGTATGTGGGTGCATCTGTAGAATATTGCTCATATTCAAGAACTTCTTTTGTGTCACCTGATTATTTCTATTAAATTATATTTAATCTAAAAATTATATCTACATTTATACCCCATTTGAAACCATTCATTAATTCACAATAAGGTCTTTATCTTGGTCAAGGTGGTGGGTGATAAATAAACCTAACTTCAAACTTGCAAAGTGAGCAGGCATGCTGTGACTTTTGTCTTTCAGATTGGTTGGCTACCATTAGCTTGCTAGACCCAAAAACTGTGATGATGTCTGAGAACATATCCGCCCCGTGCACTGAAAATCTAAATCTTAGTCTATATTAATGGCATCATCTCTACCGTGACATGCTAGAACTAAATGAACAGCAAGAGTTTTATGATAAAATATATGGACCAAAATGTGTTGCATTTTTCAGCAAATAAGATTTAGCTATTAATATATTATTAAAACTTCCCTTTAGCAACAACTAAGCTTGGCAAACAACACAAAGGCATCCTCCAGAAACCTCACATCTATTAGTATGGGTGTTTTACCTTTATTATTATTATTGAACTATAGTTCTATAAATGGTAGAAAGTAGATTTTCAAGATTCCTAGCTACTTGTCTCTAGGGCAAGCTGCCCTCAGATTGACCAATATCACCTTGAAATGGCTATGGAGCTTTAAATGCCTTGTAACACAGATGACCAAACTTGTTAAACTAGTTTCAGATTTTCATAGCTCAGTGTTTTACAGTTAGCAATCTGCTTTTAGAAAAGTGACTTACTGTAAGTATTTACTCTCCTTGGAGTTGTTTTGCATGATTATTGTGTGTGCATTCACCCCTGCTACTGGTATACCCCTAAATTAGCTCTGGTGCAACAGGTTGACATAATTACTCCAGCTTTGTGCAATTAAAAAGTCACATGACCTCAGGATAAATCCTCCTGTGTTTGGAGTTTATTAGATAATATGCTGAAACATACTGCATAATGAAGATCAATGAGCTACAATAAAATCTGGAACTTATTGTTTTTATTTATCAATCATGGTTTGGGTTTTTAAATAAACCATTTGCAAAAAGGCATGATGTAAAACAGTTTGCCCTTAAAATTAATCTGATGGGACATCGTTGCAGCTCATCACTCAGTAAAGCATGGTAATGGTGGCTTTGTGTTGTGAGGATGCTTATCATTAGCAAAAACTAGGAAAACCGGTCAGCCAACCATCCCCAGCCAAGCTGGTCGAACTTGAGCAAAAAGGAAAAATCGGAAAGCTGAATAGGGACATATGCAAGAAAACCTGCAGCTTTTTTTTTTTTTAAGGTTTAGCAGGCAAAAGGAGTCCGGATCACTGGGAGATCAGGAGCGGCAGTGTATTTCGACAGAGAGAGAAAGAGAGAGAAAAGAGTTAGGTATAATCACAGTCATTTATATATAATGTATATTTTGTGTGTGCAAGCAGAGATTTCAGCAGGCCTAAATCTGGCAGCAAGAGCCAGAAGAAACACAGACATGAGGTCTCCCTGGGAAGGAAAACAACCAGTTACACCACCACCAACAAACCTGAGTGATCAGTGGGAGTGGGGAAGACAGCATCCAAACATACCAGTTCCATGCTCTAGGTCCATGCGTTCCCCAGATCAGCACATTTATCAAGACAAATCTATTGTTAAAAGGCTTGGCTAAATACAAATCGGTTTCACGATAGACTTCAGCCTGCACAGTGTTTCCAGAATAAAGGTGACAGCTATATCTTATAGGTCTGATCTGAGCTTCAGGTACAGTAATGATATCGATTACAGTACATGTGAAAAAGTTGACATGGTTATCATTGCAGAGGTAGATGTTGGACTGACCACCCAGGGCCCTGGAGGTGGATGAGGACCTTAAGGGCATGGACTTGAAAATGTGTTCTTACGAAAAGAAAATGAGGCCTGCGCAAGCCCAGAAATTACAGACATGATGACAAGATTGTAATCTTATTATTTAAAACTACTTGACAGCTTGCAATAGCTATGAAGATGGTTCTGCTCTCGACTGATGTTGACAGCTGTTTCTCTGCGGACTTGCCTACAGTCGCTGGATAGTTCAAG
This sequence comes from Clarias fuscus, assembly GCA_030347435.1. Lineage (NCBI taxonomy): Eukaryota > Metazoa > Chordata > Actinopteri > Siluriformes > Clariidae > Clarias > Clarias fuscus. The sequence continues at coordinate 11,876,466 of CM059225.1, read as the reverse complement.
ACTGGAATTTAAAGCATGGGAAAAGGAAGATGGCCCGTACGGGGATCGAACCCGCGACCTTGGCGTTATTAGCACCACGCTCTAACCAACTGAGCTAACCGGCCGATGACGGCAGTCGCTTCCATTCAGTGTCTATATATACTTTATGACGTAAAAACTATACGTGTCTGAGATAAATGACTAATTGTTTAAACAAAACACAATAATCAACCATAAATTAATTTAATTTGTTTATAGCCTACTGCAGGACTGTATATTGCACAATTTATCGCCGTTAACGTTTCTAAAGCAACTCTCTTCTTCACAAGGGGCCGATACAGCTTAGCTGTGTTAACTGGTTACTATATAGTTTATACATTTCTTAAATTGCTGTAAACTAGAATAGCAATATTTAGTTTAACATTTGGCTTTATTTCTTTTTTGTTCTAAATTATTGCCCTTGTCATATTTATATTTTATCTTGTCATATGTATAGTTTGTTCTAAATTATTGCCTTGTCTCATATATATATATATATATATATATATATATATATATATATATATATATATATATATATATATATATATATATATATATATATTCGTTTTAAGAAAACGTATTAACGTTTGATTATATACTGGAAAGTTTCTCAATAAGAAACATTGTGTTGAACACCAGCTCTCCAGTAGATGTCACTATTGTTTAATATTTTGAAACGGTATCACTCATCCTTGTCCGAATCCGATCAAAGAAAGATGATCCTTAACAAGCTTGGTTTATATTCCTGATCATTGGTTCTTAGGGAATAGATTCCATAGAATATAACCGAGTTATATTAATAATAATAGTAATATGAGGTGGTATCAAAAAGTTTCTAGATTCTTGCACCACAGATCCTACCTCTTTCACCATACGTAATCCCTCAGACGCTCCCCCAAAACCTGGCAGTAGAATTCATTATTAATGGTCTGGCCCCTGGGGATGAATTCTCAATGCATGAAGCACATGTTGAAAAAGATAAAGGGTCTTTTTCACTTGGTCGGGCTCTTCATCTGAGAAGACTGTTTCTTCGTTTCAGGGCTGTACCCATACAATTTTGTCACCGGTAATGATCCCCAATATGATAGATGGGTCATCCACAGCATGCTGACTCCTTGGCAGCCTGTGGACGAACTTGGCAGCAACACGGCGCATGTTAAAATCACAAGTGAGAATTGCCTGGATTGTTTCTTATGATACATAGACAATGGCAGCAATGTTGTGGATTGTTCTCTACGATGAACATCAGACAAAGATGCCAAATGGTTTCAACGTTTTTGGGGGTTGAGGTCTCTTTCAGTGATGTTCTTCTGCTCATGAAGCATGAGTGCCACTCAAAACACCTCGAATGACTCATCACAGCATCGCCATAAACTTGTCAAATCATGTTAAACATTTTTTTGGCAGATTTGCCCTGGTTCATGCTGAATTTCACTTTCACTCTTTGTTCTAACTTGCTGTCCATGTTAAAATAGCAGACATGATAACAAACATGGTCAAAATCATGTCTTTTGGCACACTGACTCATGAAGATCGGTGCTTCCTGTGATTGTCCCTGACTGTGTGTGTGCCGCCTGGTGCTGCCATCTATTGGTGTATTACAAAACTCATCTTGAATCTTTTTGATACCACCTTTTTCACTTTACTGTTTAAATATTTAAACATATCTAAACCTTTTAATTATTTCATTTACAAGCACTGTCCTGGGCTATGCTCCAGGCCCCCAGCGACCCTGTATAAAGTGGTATAGACGATGAGTGTGTGAGAATACCTTATTGCTAAATTTACAGTAAATCTCAATTTTAATCAAATGTACTTTATTTTCTATAAATAATATAGGGGGCAAAACTGTGTCAGGATGTTTTCTTCAGTGTTTGGAAGTCAGTTTGCAATCTGACATGCATCATTGGAGTGATGCCTTGTAGATCTGTCTCTTATTGTGTTGTATACCTTGCTTTCACTGCATACAATCAGTGTTAGAACCTTAACTGATGTTGCACCAAACTGTTCTCTTGATCAACAGTATTAACTTACAAGGCCTAATGTATTGACATTTACAACAGTTACAACAAAATAAAATGCATATTTTACAGAGTGCACAATTACTCTCTTGTTGTTGTTGTTGGAAAACATCATGATAAACTGATACAATTGTACAAATACATTATTTTGATAGTCATCCTTAATCAGATTTTTTTTAAATTATTGATTAGATGTATGAACTGATTCAGACGTTTCTGGCTGTTACTGGTAGTTTCTAGAATCATCTGACTGTGGACTGGTCTATTTTCACTCCGAGTGGAGATGGAATTTTTGTTGTTTTTTTCTAGCGTTTTAATTTTTATTAATTAAAATAATATACGAGTAACACGACTCCGAAATTGTGTTTAATAAAGAGTTGATAGGCTGAGACACGTGAAAACCCTTGGCAAATAAGCGTGTTTGGAAACACACACACCCCCGTCTGGGAAAAAAATGGGAGATGTCCGCTCGCATATCAACCGCGTGCACGGTTTTATATTTTTAAATCTCGTTGGATTGATTCGTTAGCCTGTTAGCTTTCTGAGGACAAAACGCGAAAAAAAAATCCGTCGCGAAAATGGAGTGGAAAGCGATGGAAATAAACCCTGAGGTTAGTGCTTATTGTTTTTATCATGTTTCCTCCCTACTTTTTATGTATCATCTGTTAACGTATTTAAATTCATTATTATAATTTATCATTTTTATCATTGTTGTTGTTGCAGATGCTGAATAAGGTGAGACTGCTGAGTCATGGGAGAAGCTTGTGAGAAAACTAACGTTCCTCCGGGAATGGGCGTAGGCTCGGCTTTAGCCACCTGCTCTTACTAAACTGGATAACTGTCTTATTGGGTGGATTTTGGCCTAATCTCTCCCGGCGGTTACCACCAATTTGGTTTTATTGGTTATAGTTTCATTGGTACTGATGTTTAGGTTGTAAAATATATAAGATGTGAGTGTTGTATTGTTTGTGACGTCTCTAATTGACATTACATCATGGCCTGATGTCTGTGATCCAGAAATTGGCTTCCTGTGGGTGTCAGTAACTAGATCGTGTGTGTGTGTGTAGGTGCTGAGTAAGCTTGGTGTGAAGCCCGACTGGCACTTTGTGGATGTCTTGGGTTTGGAGGACGAAGCCCTGGCTGGGGTGCCCACGCCCTGCTGTGCCCTGATGCTCCTCTTCCCCCTGACACAACAGGTGAAACGCACAGTTCTCCAAATAGTGTGGTGATGCTGGTACTGTATATTGTCAGCCTTGGTGGCATTAATTCTATAGGACAACATACTATGCTTGATGATGACTGATTTTATCTTTATCCGATTCCCCTTTCTTTTTCAGCATGAGGAGTTTCGCTCCAAGCAGTCGGTTGACCCATGCAAGGACATCTACTTTCTGAGTCAGACGATCGTAAACTCCTGTGGGTCTGTCGGCTTGCTGCATGCCGTGGCCAACAATCGGGATCAACTCAGTTTTGGTCAGTTCGCCTTGTGCAGTTCTTTCTAATCTAATCTTGCTGTTTACCATCAATAAATTTTGGTTTCAGTAACTTGGATGCCTGACTAGTCTTCATGCCTATCTTATTGTTAATTTTGAGTCATTCTTTTGCTGGCACACCCATTTGCTAAATGGTGCATCCAAGGTGGCACTGTATATGCCATAGCTGTAATATCCGATTGCAACTACTTCAGAGCTGCACTACAAACAAAGTTTTCCAGGAAGAGAGAGAAATTTTAGAGATCCATTTTTTTCGTTATCCAGAAGGTGATTCTGCCTTGAAGAAATTTCTAGAAGAAACAGCTGGAATGTCCCCTGATGAACGAGCCAAACAGCTGGAGCAAAATAAGGTACTCCTGCAGTATAAGTGAAAAATGAAAATTGACACCAGGAGGTTGGTTAAGTGCTTTCTATTTGTTCATATTGAATTAGAAAGTCTTCCACCCTGTCTGTCTTCTTTCTGCAGTATGTGGGTCGACCAGTAGGTGGGGCTTCAGTCACATGCAACATTGATGGGGCGTGATTTAAAAAAAAAAAGTTTTTCTTAAATAAAAGCTCAAATTGCTTTTTCTCTTTTTTTTAATTAACATTTAATTTTAATAGGTTTTATGTACATTTATAGACTTGCAGTTTAGTTTATTTTTTATTTTTTTTGATGAGGGAGATCTTACTATTCTTGTACTTCCCAGGCAATCCAGACAGCTCATGATGAAGTTGCAGCTGAGGGACAGTGTCGTGTAAGAAACGCGCACATTCGCAACCACACACAAAAAGAAAATGGTACTGTTTAATTGTATTGTGCTAATTTATTTTTAATACTTTTGGAATCAGCCTGAAGCCGACAAGGTGAACTTTCACTTCATCACCTTTGTCAACGTAAACGGTCAGCTTCATGAACTCGGTAGGTTATCACTTTTATTGCACTGTGAACATGTGGTATGGCTTGCTTGTTACTTTGCTACACTCGCTTTACAGTTCATGTTCAACTTAAAATTCACTAATAAATGAGCAACAACCTCTCCTTGTTAAATTAATACAGATTTGTGTTAAGTGAGGAAAGTCTGAAGCTATGTCTGAGGCCAAGTTACATATTTTTAATTTTTAACAATATTGGCATCGCTTCAGAATTTCCTCACTTAACACAAATCTGTATTAATTTAAAAGGATACTAGTTTGTTTATCTTAAGGTATATTTGAGTTACATTAAATACTGTACTTTTATTTAAATCATTAAGTAGTCATCAGCGGCCATGCTGCACTGACTTACTTATAACCATTATAAATACCAAACATTTATTGGGAGCTAACAAATTGTTTTTGGGCCCAAGCATTATGACCTCAGCACTATATGACTATTACATCATGGCTATGAAAGTGCTGATGTCCTAGTGTATGAAGGGTCCTCTTTTTATTCTAAGTTTTTTTTAATTTTCAGAATCTGGGGCATTTTGCGGTTCTTAACATGCTCAGAAACTCTTGGAATTTGATGCTATTAGGACGCCTGAGTGAGATTTTGCTGCGTGGCTCATACACATGCATGTAAAAACCAGTACACATTAAGAGATCATTAAGCTGAACAACTTTCACATTGCATGTCATGGCACTTCTTAACACAGGCTGTTATTTTGGGTCGTTTGCAAAATGCATCCAAAGGAATTTGAGGTACTCCTATTAAAGGAATTATACGATTGCAACTAAACCAGGTCTGTGTGATTTCAAGACATTTGATGCAAAAGTGCGCAGGATATCTGTTGCTTTTTGGAGGTCTTTACCATTTTGACAATTTTTTGTTTTGGCTTGTTCCCACTAAATGTATGCCCTACTAGACTTCTGTCTAGTGCACGGCGATGGTGCAAGGTGAACACAATTTTTTGTAGGTACGAGGATCACGTTTATTAAACGGATTTCAATTTGAACATTCATGAGAACGTATTAAATGTATAGGGCCATCTGGTGAATTTTTGTTTGTTTCCCAAGGCCCCCCTCCCCTCTCCATCCAAGTTTCAATGTAGCATATCTTCTTTACCTGTAGGTTTTAACATTCGTTCAGTAGTTCTTATGTGATGTGTGCACAAACAATGCATTAAAATTTATGAGAAATGTAAAAAGATTCAATAGTATATTGAAAAATGAATTGAGAGAAATGTATTTTCTTGCATTGAGCATCGGGTCATTTAGTTAACATGTCTAGCCCTACATTGTGTTTTGATTAAAATGTGTTTGCAGATGGCAGAATGAAAGGACCTGTAAACCATGGTGCAACAAAACTAGACAGCTTTGTCATGGTAATGGTTAATTTAAACTTTTTTTTTGGGGGGGGATTAAATTATAGTAGTATGAAGTGAATACTCAAACATCTATCTCTCTGTAGGATGCTGCAAAGGTATGTCGTGGATTTACAGAGCGAGAGAAAGGGGAGGTGCGATTCTCTGCTGTGGCACTTTGTAAGGCCTGAAGATGAGCTGTACCCAATGCTGATCAAATGACCAAAAATTCCCCCTCCCTTACAGGCCAGAGCACATCAGTCCTGCACAGTTCACACAAACTGCCTGCTTCTGAATCTCACATACTGTTCAATATTTTCTCTGCCTTTCTTCATAGCTGTCAGGCTTCTGTTCTGTTTGTAAGTTGTTTCAATTTGAACAAGTTGCCAAATTGACACATGCTCTTGTGATTTGGTTCAGTTCTAAATAAGCTTTCAGCTTCTAAACGTAATGCTGATTGGACTGGAATTCGGGTGCGCGTCTCACCAGGAAGCGTCTGTAATCTGGTGTTAAATGCTATGCTGATCTATAAAGCGAAGAATGAGGGGGTTTCACTGACACTGTTTAGTGCAAATATTTCCCATTCTGGCTAACAGGGAAACTATTCTCTTTTTGTGGTCACTGCTAATGTAGTTAATAAATAAATGTGAAGAAACTGTTTAACAGTTGTGTGTGTAATTTTTAAATGACGTGCAAATCGCATAAATAAGGGCTAATCTAAATGAACATGATAAAGATGGCCAGGTCAGTAAAACATCGGATATTATTGTAGTCTTAATAAACTGACAAATACAAAAATGTTCTGATTTAATAGGTTTTCTTTCAAGGCAGTGTGGTGGTGGTTGGGAGGTGTTCTGCATGTTTTCCCTGGGTTATGCTGGTTAATGAACCGGTGACTCTAAAGTGACCAGAAACTGCCCATTGTCGCCACCATTTTTAAAACCTCACACAGATGTTTTTCAAAGTTCACATTCGTAACTTGAATTCAAATTCCCACTATCCGGGTTGAAATCATGCTTTGCCAGGATATTTGAAATCAAATTAAGCCGCCTGTAGAGACCGTGTGTGTACAGTACGTGCCATGCAATGGATTGGCACCCCGTCCTGGGTATCACCCGCCTTTTGCCCAAAGTCTCCTGCGCTACTCGTGCCCCTGTACAGGATCAGCGCGATAGAAGATGAATTAGCTAGCTTCAAAACCTCATCAGCTATCAATTCACCAAAATGTGTGTATAAACGATTACATTTGTTTTGAGTGAGGAAAGGTGACCTTTAACGTAAAACGTGCAAAGTGTAGCTGATTCAGTATCCTGTGACCAGAGTTTCATTATAAATCATAAAAACAGCGCAGCATTTTCTAAACCAGGAGCGCGCGCGAGAGGAGGGCTGCATTCCAAATGCATTGCCAACGTCTAAATAGGTGCACTCCGTATGGCGTGAAAGCCTGCACTACGTAGTGCACGACATGTCCATTGGAGATGCATTTGATCGCAGCAGACGGAGGGAATCGGAGCGATAACGGAACTCCTCCATTGTTTTCGTGCACACTGCTGTCTTCTGGCATTGGCTGAGCGCGGAGCTGCGTCTCTCTCTCTCTCTCTCTCTGCCCCTGCATCGTATTTTTAGCTCAGACTGTGCTGAGCACTGCGCTGGTGCTCTGGGTGCAAATTACAGCAGCTCGTGCGGCGGCAGCAGCTCATCGGCACCATCCAGGTTATCAGGATTTGTTTGATTCAGTGCTGCGGGGAATCGGGACTGTGCGCGGACTTCTTCCTTTGCAAATGGCCAGTGCTGATGAGGGCTCCGGTTCCCGACCGGATCACCATGAAGCCGCCGAGTGCAGCTCCGGACCTGCTTTCCAAGAGGCGCAGAAATGGATCGAGGTCAGTCAGGTGTCGCGCGCGCGCGCTTCCTTCAGTGCACGTCATGTTAATGTATTTTTGTGGAATTGTAATATAAATGCGGCATGAATTTATAGCTGAAGACCTGTTTTGTATTGTACCGTCACCTGTTGTTTGTGTTTGTGTCTGAGTGGTAGATGGATATGGCCTGCCAGTACCAGTGAGCGCGTGCGTCGGGTTACGGCGGCACGCGCACAAACAGCGCAGCCGTGATATCACGTGCGGTATATTCGCGCGGGTGAAGTCAAGTCTCCTTCGCACGTGGTCGTATTTAATTAATTAATTATTAAATAATAATACATTGCAAAATATACAGTAGTACCCAGTTTCATTGTAGAATTGTCAGCCCAAGTGTGACGTCAATTTAGAGCCCAAACACAAATATCCAGATCTTTCTAGTGACGTGCGCGCGCGCGCGCACACACACACACACACACACACACACACACGTATGTACTGTATATATGGACAAAAATGTTTGGAAGAAAACAGTTAAGTATTGAATTCAGCTGTTTCAATCAGGCCCATTATCCCCAGTGAAGGGCAATCTTAATACTTCAGCATACCAAGCCATCTAGGACAATGTTATACTTCCAACTTTGTGGCAACAGTTTGGTGAAGACCCATTTCTATTATGACTTTAGCCCCAGTGCACAAAGCAAAGTCTATAAAAACATGGTTTGATGAGTTTAGTGTGGAAGAACCTGACTGGCCCTAACACAGAGCCCTGATCCTGGAATGGAGATTGTGAGCCAGGCCTTCACATCCAACATCAGTGTCTGACCTCATAAACACTCTACAGGATAAATGGGCATGAATTCCCACAGAAACACTCCAAACTCTTGTGGACAGCCTTCCAAAAAGGGTGGAAGCTGTTATAGCTGCAAAAGGGGAACTAACTCTATATTGAAGTATATGTATAGGTTTGGCCAAATATTTTGTCCGTATAGTGTATACATAAGACAATGTATTGTTTATTAGGTAGTTTACCTTTAACACACAGCATTGGATTTGGTTATCTGTTCTTGTAGCCCAACCTCCAAAAGTGCCAATTCACTGATTACTTTTTCAAAAGTTTCCTAGACTCATTCAGCAGAAGCCAAGCATGACCAAATTCTTAAGATAGATCTTTTGCCTAACCTGGACACTTACTGTACAGCTGGAAACTGTCCTTTGATGAAAATTGAAGGTCAGGGATATTGCATGGAATACCTGACAGAATGTCATATTACACTAATAAGGTAACAAATGAGAATTTCAAGAGTCACGGTGGTTTTGTGATTAGTATTGCTGCCTCTCACGTCCAGGGGTTCGAATCTCATCTCCAGTCTGGAGTGTGTGGATTTTGCATGTTCTCCTTGTGCTCAGTGGGTTTGGGCTCAAGTGCTCCAGTTTCCTCTAGTCCAGACATGTGTTATAGGCTGTTTGGTGTGTGTGTGTGTAGGTTGCCAGGAGGTTGGAGTCCTCAACAATGTATTATGTCCCTTACAGCAGGGAAGGCAATGGCATGAAGTCATAGGTCACTCCAGCCAACCATCATTCACTGTAGAGGGCTTGAATGAATGAACGTTTCTTAGAATGTTTCTCCTGACCTTTTAGTCATTCAAATGCGTCTTCAGTGTACGTAGGCCAAAATGTCAAAAAATTGCCTGCTTTTGTTTTTTTATATTTATACTGGCAAATATTTTTTTTTCCTACTCATTCAAGCCGTCTTGACTAAATGATCGTTTGCTGGAGTGACCAGTAATGTGAAGTCATAGGTCACTCCAGTTAGCCATCATTCAGTGTAGATGGAGTGAATAAATGTTTCACTTCATAGTCTTTTTAGATTTTCAAATGCTTCTGGTATGTGTTTTCTACAAACAAAAACAATTTTTTTTTTCATTTTTATACTAGCTAGGACTTAAACTTAGATTAGATTTTTCCCCTTTTGTGACATCATATAATATCAACTTGTTGTTTCGCTTTGTTACATAGACACTGAAGTGACATAAAGGGAGTTTAAGGTATGAAAGAAATGGAGATTTCATCTTTAACATCTGGGGGGGGGGGACCTGACATCTGTATTAACTTGTTAAAAAAAGGGTCATTTATGAGACCTTTAATTTCAAACATAACTACATGCTAAATGCTAAAGTCCATAAGGAGACAGTTTTCTGATTGTTTAAGGCGTATTTAACTGCCACTATCTACACTACTCACCAACACCAAGTCATAAAGCCATAAATGCACATTTCTATAACTGTGTTCCACTATTAACAATAGACATAAGCAGTAGTATCATTTGTAATAAAGGTCTAAAAGGTCTTGTTTCCCTCACCAATCGGTTCTTGTTGCCATGGTAACTAACACAATCATAGCGCCTCAAAAGTTCTACAATTACATCCCGTTTGCGCTATGTGCCAGTGTACTCTATTCATAGATTCTGACTGAAAGTTTCTCTTCGTCTTATCTCAGGGGTAGAAGATGTTCAAGATGTAGGCCTCGCTATAAATACCGCGACCTGTTTTTAGGTGAAGTTGTAGATCTTAACTACATGCTTGTGTGGTGCGTAGTATGTGCTGTCGCTCGCCACCTATTTCACTTCTACGGTGGGATGCATTCTTTAATGCATTGGTGAGAACGAGGCGTGAGGAGGTCTCTCTGTCTCTCTCTCTTTTTATCTGTCACTCTTGTGTCTTTCAGGCTACCGACCGGAAAGTAGAACAAATCAATTTTCATTCCAGTTTTTTGTCTCTCTTGCTGAAACCCTGACCCTAATTCTTTTTGTTTTTTTTGTCAGTACGGCTTCTCTCTCTCTCACGCTCTCTGTATGTTCGCTCTATCTGTGTGAGGTATTTTTGCTGGTCCACCTAGTTTTCTACATGTCTGTTTTGTTGTAATAATTTTTTTTTTACAGTACCAGTCAAAGTTTGGACACAAATTTGGATTTATTTTCTATATTCTGGAACAATACTGGATTTTCTTGTATTAAAACTATGAAATAACACATGACATTAGGTAATTAAGCAACAACACCAACAGTCAGTTGTTACTTCAAGACATGAAGGTTAGCTGTCCTTCAAGAACAGTATTGCCAAGTGAATTTGCAAAACCCATTAGGGTCCATGATGAAACTGGCCCTTATGAAGACCTTCCCAGGAAAGCAAGACCAAGACATACCTCTGCTGCAGAGGAGAAGTTCATTTAGAGTCACCAGTTACCTCAGAAATCACCTCAGAACCTCAGATTAGAGCCGTTATAACGCTTTACAGAGCAGAAGTAGGAGATACATCTCAACTGTTCAAAGGAGATTATTGCATATTTTGGACGCCTTTATCATTGCTTCACAGTGTAGAAAGAAATACAAAAAAATGTTTTAAGTCCAAACTGAAAAAAAAGATTTCTAATAGAAATTGAGTAGTTTCTCACAGCTTTGCGCTGATTATTTTAATATTAATAAATACTTTAATTACTTAAGTCGGTCACCTAAAAAATACTGCTTCAAGTTGGTTTTAGGATTAGAGGTTAGGTTTAGGTGTATCGGAGCATGTATTAGTGTAATAATTATGTCAAAGCAAAGTCCTCAGAAGAGTGATAAGGTGTGTGTGTGTGTGTGTGTGTGTGTGTGTGTGTGTGTGAGTGAGTGAGTGTGTATGTGACTGTGTCTGTGGAGGTATGTCAGGGGTAAATGCAGAAGCAGCTGTGATGGGGAGTGCTTCATAAATAGCCAGGCTGAAATAGCTCAGCACCCTGCTGCTTCCAAAGAGCTGTTAACAGCGTTAGAATGAACACACACACACACACACACACACACACACACACACTGGGGTGATTTCCTCCCAGCGGATAGAATGTAGCTTTTGGAAGGACGTGAAATTTTTTGAAGTGATCATGTCTCCTGCAGCGACCATGTGTTTCTTATCCAACACAGGAAGTGGAATTATGGGTAACCGAATCTGGTCGACCTCATTCAATCCCCATGGGTGTATGAGAACGGGCCAGGGTGTGACATTGTTCAGATATTTTGACGTGAATATGCTCAGAGCAGCTGCCCTGCTCTGAAACGAAAAGTCGCAAGCTATCGCGTTTCGCTTTATCACGTTACATGAGCCTCGAGGTTCTTCTCCTTCAGCCTATCGGGTTACAGAGTGTTCGATACGCGGGTGAAGCACGGGAACATGCGTTATGATCAAGACTCAATTCGATTAGTGTTCTCTGTAGATAATAAACGTATGCTGTGTGTGTGTGTGTTCAGAGAGAAAGAGAAAAAGAAGAGCTGATACCATATTGATCAGTACAGATGCGATTATGACGTGTAGCTTCTGATTCTTTCTGTCTACCTCACACACACACACACACGGATTAAAGGGGACAGCTGTTGCGCTGGGAAATGCTAGATAGGGGTAGCACGATGGTAGTGCTGACACGACCTTGCAGATCCGCATGCTCTCATCCTTCAGTCATCAGCATGAAAACATGCTTTAATAATAAGAATATTGGTCAACTAAAAGTCGCAAAGATCAGTTACAATAAAACGAAAAAAAAAAAAAACCATGCAGCCACAATAAAAGTAAAAGTAATAAGGAATATGCAAAAGACCAGAGGACGCCGCTTTTCTTACCTTGGCATGCTGAATTTGTCATTTGTTTTTACTGTAAAAATTGGAAGTTTAAGGGCAGTTGTTAGGTTAAAAACACAACCGGAATAACATTTTACATATTTGTACCGATGTTGGATATTTAACACTGCATCAGGACAGAAGACTTCCTCTCATTTCATTCCTGTTCTTATCATAACATTTATTGTTAAAGTTCTAGTTCGTAGGTTGTTTGACAGCGTCATAGTTCAAAATCTTTTAAGTCATAAAGAAGGTTGCAACTAAGATGAACTATTTTTAGAAGTCACATAAATTAGACAGTATTTGTCTGTTTCGATTGGTGGCAACCTCTTGGGCTGCGTTCCATTTCTCTGCAGGGAATGTCGAATAAGGGAACTTCCCTCCTTGTTGTTGCTAATGTGGAAATTTTACACCGCGGAAATTAAATATGGAATATTTATTGAAATCAAAACTGATATTGTTATAAAATATTCCATTGAAACGTGTAGAAGTTAGTTAAATGATTTGATTAATTTACAAAATGTATGAAGAAATGATTACAGACAATTACTAGTCTATATAATAGTTATCAATTAAATGTAATAAAAAAATATTGTCATATTAATATTATATCATCCTCATTAATGTTTCATTACCTTTTCTGGACCCATTGTTCACTTGTTCCCAACACCGTTTACAGTTCCCTTTAAACTGAGCAGTTTCACTCCCTGTGGTTTGGAATAGCACTTAACATGGCTAAACACTCTGCAGTGCACTTCTCAGGGCTCTAAAAGTAAGTCAATCCCCATAGAACCCCCATGTCCAACTTCACAATAGAAATAAACATTTGCTTCCTGGTACAGAAAAAAAATACAAAAAAACAAAACAAGGTCACAGTAGCTAGATTTCTCATTCATGACATTAATTTTAGCAAAGCTAAAGCTAAGCTAGCAAGCTTGGGATAAGTAGGCGTGTACCAACCAACAGCCAGGCACAATCTGGCTAACTTACCAAATGCTAAGACGGTCAATGTTAATTTATATGCTAAGCTAGCAAGCTTGAGGTGATTATGCGTGTTCAAATAACAGCCAGAATCAAGCTTGCTAGCTTACCTCAGCTTTGCTAAAATGCTAATATGGCCAATGTTAATTTATATGCTAAGCTAGCAAGCTCGAGGTAAGTAGGCGTGTTCCAACCAACAGCCAGGCTCAAGCTCGCTAGCTTATCTTTTAGCTTTGCTAAAACCCTAAGACATTCAATGTTAATTTATATGCTAAGCAAGCAAGCCTGAGGGAAGAAGGTGTGTTCCAACCAACAGCCAGGTTCAAGCTTGCTAGCTTACCTTTTAGCTTTGCTAAAATGTTAAGATGGCCAATGTTAATTTATATACTAAGCTAGCAAGCTTGAGGTGATTTGGTGTGTTCAAATAACAGCCAGACTCAAGCTTGCTAGCTTACCTCTTAGCTTTGCTAAAATGCTAAGATGGCCAATGTTAATTTATATGCTAAGCTAGCAAGCTTGAGGTAATTAGCCAGGCTTCATTTTTTACGGCAATTTTCCCAGTTATGGATCAACACCAATGGTTACCAATGGCGATGACTGGAGCCCCCTCAGTTGAGCTCTTCAGAAAACCTATAGGAGATGTCACAGACGAACTGTCCAGTTTTTTTTTACAGTCTATAGTACTGTAAATCCGTGGCCAGGTAAAATTCAGTTCTATTCAATTCAAGTTTATTTGTATAGCACTTTTACCACCTGTGCTTATCGCGAAGCAGCTTTTCAGAATCAAAAGAAAATTATGGAACTTTGTAAGAAATGTGAAAAATGTGCATGAATCTAAATGATTAGCGTATCCCTAGCATCATCAGTGATGCATTTTCGTTTACTTCTGCTCTATTTCTGGATGCGGCGCTGTTCACATGCAGTCTTTGTGCTATCCTGAGTTTTATGCACACTCGTTGTGGCGCTTCCGTAGTCGTTAAACAAGTTCATCCTGTTTTCCTTAATGTGTCAGTCTTGGCTTTGCATACTGAGCAAACAGTGCTGTTTGCTCCATGATCATCGTTTAAAATCAAAACTTCATATACACTAATGTAATGCTTAAGTTCAAACTAAAATCTAATGTCATCTGTCAGTGTGGGTTATTTGTACTTTAAATGGACAATGTACACTCCAGTGTGAGTATAGTCGGTTTACTTTCAGTTTCTCCTCCAAATGCATTTGTAGGAAAAAAAAAAGTCTGGTAGGCGAAATAATTAACATTGTTAATGTTCATCACCCTCACAACTCACTCGAGCGTAGATCACATCTACAGGGCGTGTCAGTCAGAGTATTCACCTGATCACGAGTGCCACTGATGCACTGCAGGAATCTACAGTCCGGGTTAGAAAGAAATCGTCCCCAGACCCACATCTTTATTTCATTCTGTGAATTTTTTACATTTTATTTCGTGAAGTAATACCTTATATTAAAGTCTTTCTCTCTTAATCCGTGATTGCACATCACATCAGTCTCTGACTGTGCAGCACTTTGGATAACAGCACCTGCCTCATGAATAAATGTAAATATAATGTAAATCAAGTTTACTACACACCCCTCCCTTCAACCTGCCTTTTCTAAACCTTTATAACAAAGTGTGATTTAAGTGGTTCAAGCTATACTATGCTATAAAATACACTTGATTTATTGCATATTAGTCACATTTAAATGATTGAGATCATCAAATACTTTTGATTTCTTGATTCAATAAGTCTGGCAGTAATCAGGCCTGGGTGTGGCAAGTGAAATTCTAACAAAAATCACAGTTCATTCATGATAGCAAGGGAGACGATTCATTTTTTTCACCTAGTCCCAGGTGGGTTTGGACAGCATTTGTCCCCCCTTAATAAATGACATCATCATTTAAAATCATGACACTGTACAGTATCTGTTATACACGTTCCTGTGTAAGTTGTTACTATGGAAACAACAGTGTCTGCAAGAATGGCTGCATTAATATAAACTTTGAATTGAGCCAAAACTACTGGCAGAGCTACAGTCGACTCGAATTAAATAATTTAACAGTGCTGTGCTGTCAAAATAGATTTAAATTAATTAAAAAAGTGCCAAACTGACAACCTTGAATGTTTCTCTCTCTCTTTTTTTTTCTTCTCAAAATACTGTTTGCTGGAATTCTATTATAAAAAAGTAAACTGCTGCCTCCGAGTGGCGCAGTGGTTAAAGCGCTCGCCCTATCATCCGGAGCTAGTCGCTAGTTCGAATCCCGGGTGGTGCTGTAACCTCTCACAGCCGGAGGTCTAGAGAGAGCTGATTGGCCGAGCTCTATCAGAGGGGAGGGATGAGAGGTACTTAGTGCTCCTACATTAATCACGGCTCTACAGCCAGTCAGGGGCGTCTGTGAGCTCGCGCAACGGAGGGAGCGGATAGCGCTGTCCTCCGAGTGTTTTACGCCGCCCCCAACGGTGCGCGAGCGAGCAGTTCGAAAAGATGCGGTCGGCTGGCGTCACGTGGTTCGGAGGAAACACGTGATAGTCTTCGGCCCTCCCGGCTGAGTGGTAGTAGTAGCCTTAATGTGGGAGCCCCCTAGTGACGGGGAGGAATTGGACACGACTAAATTAGGGAGAAAATCGGGGAAAAATCCAAAAAAAAAAAGTAAACTGCTGTACAAATTTTCTATGTGAAAATAGTTTCGTGACATGGTATTACTGCTACAGTATCACAGTACCCCTTAATTAGAGGGTTTTATTTATCAGCCGCTTTTGTAGACTGCTATGATGCACAGGTGGGTCGATTCCAATCTGCCAGGGGATTGTTTTTTTTTTTTTTTTTTAATCACACCGTGGCCTACTTCCAAAGAATTCTGACCAATCCTGCCCACTCTAGTAGTTATTTCTGGCCACAACAGTTTTTGATGAGCTTGGTTTGGTCTAAATCTACCCGTATTCAGTATGTACTCTACTTATCCGGTCATTAATTCATCCTTCCATCGTGTG
Source organism: Clarias fuscus (assembly GCA_030347435.1). Classification (NCBI taxonomy): domain Eukaryota; kingdom Metazoa; phylum Chordata; class Actinopteri; order Siluriformes; family Clariidae; genus Clarias; species Clarias fuscus. Next base: position 11,860,195 of record CM059225.1, on the reverse strand, counting down.
TACCCTGGGTACGATTACAGCGGGCCTGGAGGCCGACACAAGGTGGGGTAATTTTAGTAAAAGTAACTTGTTTAAGATCGATTAGCTGTAACTGCTCAGTTTCATTGGTCATTGTTTATAGTACACCTTCTTCAGGGAGTGGTGAAGAGACTCAGCTCAGTGGCACAGAGAAACTCCACCAGCAACTTGTACTGTACGTATATTGGCAGCATAATTGAAGAGCGACACATGTATTGATGCTCACATGGCTTGTGTCGTAGACTCGACACAGAAGCATGAAGAAGGAAACAAAGAAAGCACAGTGACTAAACATTCCTAACTGTAGATCTAAGAAGGTCAAATCGAACGTGATGTCAAACGAAGACGACCACTCATGGCATAAACAAAGGAGCACCTCAAACTTTGAAGGAGTTATGCTATTATTAAACGTAGCTGGTTACATAGATTGAAAAGAAACAAGTTAAATGCACCATTAGTTTGGGTGTCTCATAAGCATGTGACTATATTCTTATCCTGTGATCGATTTTCTGATCATTTGCAGTAGTGACAGCTGTCATTTAATCAAAGCTGCATAGTGGACAGTCCTCGCATTTAACAAAACCGTGTTGTGGAAAATGTTTTTTAACAATAGTAATAATCTGAGAGAGTTTTGCATGTGATTTGGAAATACTGTTGCAAAAGAGAAAATAATTGAACACCATACAGTATTTAATCAGAACACTATTCACAAACACCATGGTATATCAATAATAAAATACCTTTAGGAATTGTTGGGACATTTGCATGCATTTCTCATATTTGAATATCTGTCTTTGTTTTTTAATCAGTGTCCTCTAAAAGGTAACATATACTGTCCTGACCTGGAAAAAGCTTTGATCTCTGCTTAGCACCTCTATTTAAAAATGGCACAGAGAAAAGCCTGGAGTCTAGACCTTTAAATGATTTGGTCTCCTAATCAAGAGACAGAGCCCACACGAAGACCACACTCACAAACACACACACACACACACACAGTGCTGAAGTTGCACATTCGGCATTCCCTGTTACATAATCCTGAATTCACACTCGCACAAGTATGTCACGATCTAGTAAGTCCATTGGGTTTCCTCATAGTTTTATAGATGAGAAGGAAAGGGAGAGCAGGAGCGGGCAGGCCTCATTAAGATCACATCAAGATGTCTGTGAAATAAAGTCAGACATCTCGGAGAAGGCGCTGCACTGCTTTGGTGTAAAATGTGTAGCTAGTTTTACACCAAAGTCCTGGCACTCAGTAGCGATACCGAGAGAGAAAGACGGAGCGAGAGAACAGAGGTCCTGCTGAGGGAGGTTGAGAGGGGGGGGGGGTGAGAATGTGGCGAAAGACAGAAAGAAAGAGGAGCAGTGTTGGGTAATTTGTTTGGGGGTTGGGGGGGTTCTACATACTTTTGAAGTACACTGTTTCAAGCGTGTTTCCTGGCAACTGTTGTGGGGGGGGGGGGTGCATACATTTTAGCTATTTGGAGAACAACTAAACTTGGGAATACTGGACAGTTTGACATTGTGGCAGGTCTCCATTAAGACCTGTGCTTTTTTTAAGGGTAGGTGAAGCATGGTAATACATGTCAGCAAGGATAGTTTTCCAATTATTATTGTGTGTGTGTGTGTGTGTGTGTGTGTGTGTGTGTGTGTGTGTTAGATTATCCAGAGAAACTGGAACTTTTCCCCTTCTCATACAAATGACTAGTTGTGGAAGACAGATATATAACACTTACATACATATATTACTTACAGATATATAATTACACTTATGATATTGATATATAACTGTGATGTGTGTGTGTGTTAGAGAGAGAGAGAGAGACGTTATTTCCAAACTTTGTACCCCGAAGTGGCTCATAATAATACACTATAATAGGTGTCTAAGCAACTAGTGCAACAGAAAATACACACAGACCTGACTTACTTTCCTTGTGAGGACCTTCCAATTTAAATGTAGCAAATCTAGAATCTATACATAAGCTAACCCTAACCTTAACCTCAGTAGCTAAAGGTAAACTTTTTTTTGTTAAAAAAACAAAACAAAACACTACGGGGCCCAGACAAATGTCCCTACAAAGTCAGATATTCCTATTCTTGTAGGGACACATGGTTCCTACCAAGATATAAAAACATGCGCCCATAATAATATGATTTACACTTCAAAGATTAGATTAAGAAAACAAATCATTAAGTCTGAGAATTAACGTCATATAACCAACATTGATAAAGCAACTAACATTCAACTAGCAGATGTCAACATTTGAACATCTGGTAATACAAGTAGTGGACAAAGTACACAAATCCTGCACTTGAGTAAAAGTAAAGACATCGTAGGTAAAATATTACTCAAGTAGGAGTAGAAGTCCTCCATTTACATTACTCTTTGAGTAAAGGTGCAAAAGTACTCACCTTAAAATTGACTTAAGTATCAAAAGTACCTAGCTTGTAGTCTTTTAAAAAAAGAGTATATATACAGTACTGTGCAAAAGTCTTAGGTGCCATATTATCTGTAATGCAAATTTTGTTATATAATATATACACTTGGCTTTTGTTTGGATGTTCCCAAGACTTTTGCACAGTCCTGTAAATGAAACAGTTGTTAGGTTTTACTGAGCATGCTGGAGAATATGAGTTCTTTCGGTAACTTCATCACACTCGCTATTTTCATGCAAAATTGATCTGTCATGTAATATGTCACTTTCTATACAGGCCTACAAATATTCTTCTGTATTGTTATTTATTTATAACTTTTAGTGTATCTTTGTAGGGAATGGTCTTAACAAATGTAACAAAATTTGTACTACAGATAATATGGCGCCTAAGACTTTTGCACAGTACTGTATATGGGGGAAAGAAGTAGAAAGTACAGATATCTGCTGAAGCATGTAGTGAAGTAAAAAGCATTAACAAAACTACTCAAGTAAAGTGCAGATACATGAAATATGTACCTAAGTAAATATTCTTAGTTACCTTCCACCTCTAATTAATGCATTTTACTTTACATGAGGTTTATTAATAGTGAAGTTATGTGAACTGATGTCATAAATAAGTAAAAATAAAAGTTCCCTGAACTAGCAGACATAAAAGGATCACTTCGATCAATCCAGGTTGAAGACAATTAAGAGATGGTGTGTTGTAGAAATCCAGTCGTATGCAATATGTTTAATGTTTACCTGGCCAACATTTTTCATTGTTGGTTGAGCCCAAATTAATAATAGCTGAGTGGTGAATAAAATTAAAATACATTAACAATGAACTTTGAAGTTGGAGTTGAAAGTGTGTCAAATGGATAGCTTGGAGAAAAGTATTCAGTTTACACTTACTCTAAACGTATACTACAAACAGTGGCATCTTAACAAGTTGACAAATTTAAGCCAATTAATTTTTTATTTCTCAGAATAAGATTACTTTCACTCATCGTCTATACTGTACCACTTTATCCTGAATTCAAGGTCAGGGGCCTATCCAAGGGGGCTTAGGGCATGAGGCGGGGTACACCCTGGACAGGGTGCCAATCCATCGCAGGACACACACACACACACGCAATATGGACAATTTGGGAATGCCAATTAGCAAGGATAAACTGTGGGAGGAAACCGGAGTACCCGGAGGAAACCCAGCAAGCACGGGGAGAACATGAAAACTCCATGCACACAGAGACGGGAATCGAGCCTGGCTGGGGATCGAACCCGGACCCTGGCGGTGCAAGGCGACAGTGCTAACCACTACACCACTGTCCCACCCTAGTATAAGATTAGTGTAAATCAATTAAGATTATTTCACATATTTCTAGATAAATGGTTCTGTTTATAAGCTTTAAATGTTTTCATTGTATTTTCCAGATATTGTAATTACGCTTCTTTTTCAAAATGAATGCTCGAAATGAGCAAAAAGTTTAGTTCTGTGGTTGGATCCTGAAGCTCTAATGTGAAAGTAACAGTAATGCAGATGATCCTGATAAGGGCTCACTTGTCTTTCAGGCCCTTTGCCTTTGATCGCGGTTTGTTCTTTTAACTTGAAATTCAGAGAGAGCTTCACATTTTTCCTAGTCTCTGAAACCGTCTGTGAATAGTCTGTTTGACTTAATCCAGGTCACATGGCCTATTTTTCTGCTGTATTTTAAGACACAGCAGAGACACACCCTTGCCTCCTCTCTGTTTTATAGCTCTGATCCTGAGTGGCTTCCACACTCTAATGGTTCCCTGAAAGGCTGTTATTAAAATTCAAATGAACAGTTAAGAGTTATTATGAAACATTTTGTTTAGAACAGTAGACAGAGAGAATTTTTTTTTTTAATGATAGAAAACAGAACGTGATGAGTTTCGTGCCTTTGTTATTGGATAAGCAATTGATGCTAACCAAACTGTAGGGACACTTAAGAAAGCTGAAGATTGTATTTAGTAGCAATAACTCCACTGATATAGGCGGCACAGTGGTGTAGTGGTTAGCAATGTCGCCTTGTACCTATAGGGTCCGCGTTCAATTCCTGTCTCTGTGTGCATGGAGTTTGCATGTTCTCCCTATGCTTGGTGTGTTTCCTCCGGTTTCCTCCCAAAGACCAGCAGATTAGGCTAATTGGAGTTCCCAAATTGCCTGTAATGTGTGAGTGTGTGTGCCCTGTGATGGATTGGCACCCTGTCCAGGGTGTACCCCGCCTTGTGCCCTAAGCCTCCTGGGCCCCAGACCCCCTCGACCCTGAATACAGGATAAAGCGCTATAGTTGATGAGTGAGAGAGTGAACTCCATCATGTTTTATCTTGTTCAATATGGGGGCGTTCATGTCAGACCGGGATTTTATGAAATTGCTGGTGAGTAAAGGTGTAAAACCAACTGACATTTACAGAAGACTTCAAGCACAGTACAATGATGAGACTCTTAAAATGTTTGAATGGTGCAAACGTTTTAAAGAAGGGCGTGTGTCCGTGAATTCAGGGCCGGAGTGGCTCGGAGCCCTCGCGTCCCGTGAACATTCAGCGAGAGGAACGCCTGATCCTTGGAAATCTGATAACTTGTCACCAACTTGTAGAACTGTACACACAACCATGCGTGATTACTCAGCTGGGAGTAATTTCCACATCCACCATACAGTCCTGACCTCTCACTCCAAGCCATTTCCACATGTTTGAGCCATAAAGGGAGTTCCTGAGAGGCCAGCATTTCAGACATGAAACAGGCGGTCTGATCATGGCTTTGGTGTGAAATTATATACATATAATAATTATATATATACATATCATTTTTACGCTAACTGTGTTCTGTTATTCTGCACAATCAAAAGTCCCAAATGCATAAAAGACGAGCTCTGTTGCTACATGTGTTTTCAGTAAAACAATTAATTCACATTCATGTGTTCAAACTGTATATATGGTTACCAGAAATTATTCTTACTATTATTAGAACAAATGCTTTATTTTTTAATAGGGTATAAACCTAAATTAGCCAACTGCTTCTCACCAATCAGAATTGAGCATCAGACAGCACTGCGATCTGAGAATTTACAGCAGTTATAACAACATTGAGAGAATTGCTAGTGCTAGTTGTGTGCTAATAACCTCTGTGTGTGTTGGATTGTCAGCAGCAGCTGTTACCTTCATGGCATTAACGTTGGCTGGCACCAGAGGTTTCATTTGGCTCTTCCTGTCTAACTGCCAGTCCTGCTACATGGAGTCGTATAGTTGTCAATTAGCTCTCTCGTTGTATGTGTGTGTGTGTGTGTGTGTGTGTGTGTGTGTGTGTGTGTGTGTGTGTGTGTGATTTCGCATGACCTACTTTCAAATTTGTTGTCAAATACATATTAGAATGCCCGAGAGTTCTTTCTGACCTCATGATCTGCAAAACTACTTAACTGTAATCCAGATTGTGTGTGCTTCTGTGTGTGTGTGATTTATTATTTCTTTTTTGTTCATTAAGTTATTAAATGGGAATGTATGTGTTTGAGAGTGAGACCTAATTTCCGTTTTAGCCCTGGTTTCCCTCCAATATTTGAATTCCCAACTCGCTCTTCTCTGGCTGATTGAGGAGAAAGTGACCTGATTCCAGCGCTAGAATCTAGTGTTAGTGCTTCGCGCGGTCAGCAGCTGCCAACTTACACACCAGGAAACGGCTCCCAGACCGAAGCGCTTGCGTAAACCTCTGCGTGTGTGAAACTTCTGCAACATGATTCATATCAAGCCTATGTTATTAATGTAATTGAAACATAATTGGATAATAAAATCATCACTGTGCTGCCTGGCATTGTAACAAAAATAAAGTACAGGGTGGGCCATTTATATGGATACACCTTAATAAAATGGGAATGGTTGCTGATATTAACGTCCGGTTTGTGGCACATTAGTATATGTGAGGGGGCAAACTTTTCAAGATGGGTGGTGACCATGGTGGTCATTTAGAAGTCGGCCATCTTGGATCCAACTTTTGTTTTTTCAATAGGAAGAGGGTCATGTGACACATCAAACTTATTGGGAATTTCACAAGAAAAACAACTTAACTTTATTCTTTCATGAGTTATTTACAAGTTTCTGACCACTTATAAAATGTGTTCAATGTGCTGCCCATTGTGATGGATTGTCAATGCAACCCTCTTCTCCCACTCTTCACACACTGATAGCAACACAGGAGAAATGCCAGCACAGGCTTCCAGTATCCGTAGTTTCAGGTGCTGCACATCTCGTATCTTCACACCATAGACAATTGCCTTCAGATGACCCCAAAGATAAAAGTCTAAGGGGGTCAGATCGGGAGACCTTGGGGGCCATTCAACTGGCCCGCGACGACCAATGCACTTTTCAGGAAACTGTTCATCTAGGAATGCTCGGACCTGACACCCATAATGTGGTGGTGCACCGTCTTGCTGGAAAAACTCAGGGAACGTGCCAGCTTCAGTGCATAGAGAGGGAAACACATCATCATGTAGCAATTTCAAATATCCAGTGGCCTTGAGGTTTCCATTGATGAAGAATGGCCCCACTATCTTTGTACCCCATATACCACACCATACCATCACTTTTTTGTTCCAACAGTTTTGGAGGGATCTATCCAATGTGGGTTAGTGTCAGACCAATAGCGGTGGTTTTGTTTGTTAACTTCACCATTCACATAAAAGTTTGCCTCATCACTGAACAAAATCTTCTGCGTGAACTGAGGGTCCTGTTCCAATTTTTGTTTTGCCCATTCTGCAAATTGTGTGCGCCGATCTGGGTCATCCTCGTTGAGATGCTGCAGTAGCTGGAGTTTGTAAGGGTGCCATTTGTGAGTAGTTAATATCCGCCGAAGGGATGTTCGACTAATGCCACTCTCCAGTGACATGCGGCGAGTGCTACGCTGTGGGCTCTTGCTGAATGAACCTAGGACAGCCACTGATTTTTGTTGTTCTGCTGTTATCTGCCTTATGCAAAATTCCTTTTTTCACTCGAACAAGACAGTTAGATTTCCCCTATTGTGAACGCGTATAAGAAGACATCCTCTCCCAGCTTGTTGCTCTGCTCTTCTCTGGAGGGGTGTGGTTCAGCAGTAGCACATTTACATAGATGTGTTTGGAGGGAGTTTGAGTTTATGAAAAAATGCAATTTCAACTGGAGCATTAACACACACGCACATTTTGGGGAAACTCTCAGACCTTTTGTTAACTTGTTAAGAAATAGCAAAGTATGGGTTTAACGTACTGTATTACACAGTCTAAGATGCTTTTTGCTCAACACTGTTGTGTAGCGTGGTTATTCAAGTTATCATAAAGGACAGAAAAAGGACAAAAGCATGTTACGTACCAAAATGTATATAAAAACTAAGGTATTTAAGGGATGATAGTCAATTGACAAATGACCGTTAACTGCTGACAAAGGCCTATAATAGGGCAAATCAGGATATCGTGAATCACGTCAGGAACTGTACTCCTGACATCACTCAGAGTTGGGTGGTTACTGAACTTTTGTCAAATGCAAATCACATGCAAACTTCCTCCAGGCACTTGATCTCAGCCCATCTGCAGACAGAGAATGGGAGAATTATTGTCAACAAAACACCCAAAAGTGTTTCATCATCAAATGTCAAGTGGAGCTCAGTTGTATTGATATAAGAATCTACGTTGCAAGGAATCTTCCTTTCTATGTAATTTATAATTATATAATTTTCTTTACTTTCTGTTATCGATTATTTACACCATATAATATGCAAAACACATTCCACAGTGACTGTAAGAGGCCTGATTAGGGCATTTTGATCACATGCGTTGATGTCTTAATGTTTACATTCGTCCCCAATTTTGCAGACACATGGTGGAATACGACACTTTATCCCCAAAAATCTGAAGCCGATCAACTAATGTGGTAATTTTTTTGCTCTGCGATCTGTGTTGGAGTGAAATGACTCAACACAGCACGAGCATCTCAAAAGAAGATTTTCCTTTCAGTCTGACCTCAAAACGACAAGACAGCAGCCTAACTGTGTATTAAAGTGAGCTTAGTCTGAGCCTTCCTGGGTGTCTGGAAGTCATTTCAGACAATGCACAAACTTTGTTTCTGAAAAATGAAGTCTTGCAGAAGTGCCAAAACATGCAATTCCTCAAATGTCCACTGGGGGCTGGCTCTGAAAGTGACGCAATCCTGGTGTTAAAGTGCCCAAGTTTATTTACAACTGAAAAAAACTTTGGTAGTCTGTTACAAAAATGGGTTTGGGCTCCATAGCTGCAGGGTTGGACAATGAAACTGAAACACTGGCCAATTTAGTGTTGGAGATTTCATGGATAAATTTGACCAGCCTGGTGGCCAATCTTCATTGATTGCACATTCCACCAGTAAGAGCAGAGTGTGAAGGTTTCAATAACAAAGTAATAGCACAGTTTTGCTTAAAATATTGCAATGCACACAACATTATGGGTGACACATCAGAATTAAAAAGAGGACAAATTGTTGGTGCGCGTCTCACTGGCGCATCTGTGACCAAGATAGCAAGTCTTTATGATGTATCAAGAGCCACGGTATCCAGGGTAATGTCAGCATACCTCCAAGAAGGACAAACCACATCCAACAGGAGTAACTGTGGACGCAAGAGGAAGCTGTCTGAAAGGGATGTCTCGGTGCTAACCCGGATTGTATCCAAAAAACATAAAACCACAGCTGCCCAACTCACTGCAGGAAATGAATATGCACCTCAACTCTCCTGTTTCCACCAAAACTGTTCAAAACTGCTATAGCCAAACCTTTGGTCACTCGTGCCAATGACAAATATCGGTTTTAATGGTGCCAGCATCGGTTTTAATGGGCTGTGGACAATGTGAAACATGTATTGTTCTCTGATGAGTCCACCTTCACTGTCTTTCCAACATCCGGGAGAGTTACAGTGTGGAGAAGCCTCAAGGAAGCGTACCACTCAGACTATTGCATGCCCAGAGTGAAGCATGGGGGTGGATCAGTGATGGTCTGGGCTGCAATATCATGGCATACCCCAGGCCTAATACTAGTGCTAGATGGGAGCGTCACTGCCAAGGACTACCGAATCATTCTGGAGGACCAATGGTTCAAACATTGTATCCTGAAGGCGGTGCCGTGTATCAGGATGATAATGCACCAATACACACAGAAAGACTGGTGACAGAGTGGTTTGATGAACATGAAAGTCAAGTTGAACATCTCCCATGGCCTGCACAGTCACCAGATCTAAATATTATTCAGCCACTTCAGGGTGTTTTGGAGGAGCGAGTCAGGAAACAGTTTCCTCCACGAGCATCACATAGTGACCTGGACACTATTCTGCAAGAAGAATGGCTCAAAATCCCTCTGGTCACTGTGCAGGACTTGTATCTGTCATTCACAAGACGAATTGATGCTGTATTGGCCGCAAAGGGAGGCCATTCCATACTAATGAATTATTGTGGTCTAAAACCAGGCATTTCAGTTTCAATGTCCAACTTCTGTAGCTTTCCATTTGTACAGGGTTCATGTTCATGTAAATCATCAGTTAAAAATTACATTAGGCCATAAAGTTATGCATAATTATGGTATGGACAATTGGTGTGACCGCTTCTTGAATCATTGTAGTTCAAATTACCACAAGATATAGTTCTTGACACCGGACCACGCCACTGTAGTATTTTAGCTAAGCTAAAGCCAAGTTCATTAGCTTGTGGGTGGTAGCTGAGTTAGGTACTGTAGGAGGTTCCAAATACTAGCCAGGGTCTGTTTGCCATTTATGGTTTAACTGGGGAGTCAGCTCCTGCCAAGATGCCGACAACAAGACCTCCCACATTTGAGCTTCAGCGCCGCTCTTCAGAAAACCTATGGATGAAATCATGCAGTGGTTGTCCACTTCTTTTTATACAGTCTATGGTTTCAGACAAAACTCAATGGGCGGCTCTCCAGAGCAGATTCTAACAGCTAGTCTGGCAATGCCGGCGGGTTATAAACTGTTTGTTTATGTGCATATAGACTTTTCAAACAAAGCGACGTAAAGTTAAAGTTTGAAATTTCTGCTTCTGACATAGAATTAATTTCAGTTATAAGTGCATGAGCCTTTCTCAGATTATTCATTATTCATACAGTAAAATGTGACTGTTTTTATTTTTTGTTTTATTATTTTTTTTAGCAAAGCTGTGCTCAAGTTTTTTTACTATTATTATTGTTATTATTATTATTAAAAAATCAATAAAAAACTATATATTTTTTAACTTGCTTTTTTTTTTTCATATAAATTCCGTCTCTGTAGGCACACCATACATGGCCGCTGGAATTATCAATTCTTGACAGTTATTTGTTTCATGAGGGGAAATTTTTTATTTGTAAAATAACCATTTTTATGAGAATATGCTTAAATAAAAGTTTAAATATTAAACATCCAAGTTATGGTTATTATTTACTGGAAAGTTAATAAAAGGATTAAGCATCCAAACAGAGAATTATCAGTAGATTAACCATGAATAATAACTGTTTGACTATCATTAGATTAATCAGGGTTTAAAAAAATAACGTGGGATACAAGAACAGACTTTATGCAAGTGAGAAAAATATTTCTTATATCACAGAAACCTTGATTAATTTCTTTTGATGGTAATTCCAATTCATCTCCTTTTGTTTTGTATTAGCATGCTAATTTTAATATGTTTCCAGTAATAGCTCATTCACAAGGACATATTTGGCAGATGATCTACAGTATATAATTGCGTAATTATTTCAGTTTATATGGAACATGTCTTAACCATTAACATTTTTCTAAAAAACTATATTCTCCGGGAATTCTTAAACAAGCACTTTTGGTAAAACTTTCAACCCTTATCACGACTTCATTGAAAATATTGACAACCCTTCAAATGCATCCTTACCATTAACCCTGATAAGACAACACTTCTGAAAGCTTTGAACGTCCTTGTGTCATGTGGAACAGACAAGAAAGTGTAAGGCTAGGACTGACTGAAGAAAGACAAATGAGACGTGTGGGTAGACAAATCTGCTCGACGGATATTGTGCTATATGAAAGAACAATAGCGTATTCTTTGCAGTGAGAGGTTGTGTGTGTGTGTGTGTGTGTGTGTGTGTGTGTGCGCATTCTTTCGTCTGTGCTGTTTCACTTTGCTTTCTGAGTAACTGCTTTTGAATGCATATGAATGCAAAGCGCAACAGCACAAGCATTTGTTACCATTTTCATTTTTGGCATGAATATCCTTCAGCAAAAAATACAAACAAAAAAAAACATGAAGATTTTCATTTACTATTTGATTTAAATCCTGAGTTTCCTGATAGCAAGTTCATGATAATGTATATATTTATGAGTCTCTTTTAAACTTGCAGAACCATATTTCACACAGATGTAGCCATCATACAGTATTAAATCAAGTATTAGATTACGTTTTGCGTGATTTGAGTAATGCATGATTTAAAATTCCTGGTTCAATAAGTTTATATAGTTTATTGCTGTGTCCTGTCCTGGTTGCTGAGATATGGCAAGTGTGAGTTTGTTTACGAGGATCGTCTCAAAAAACAGTCAAAATCCCATTTTGGGAATATTTACATGAGGATTCTGTTATGTCGTAAGAAAGAGGGGACCCTCAGGCTCATTTTGACCCCAGGATTTTCCTGCTAAAAATAACGTTACTACTGGTGTGAGTTTATAGTGAAACCGGAATAACCAGTGTTCATTAAAGTGCTCTAAAACAATGTCTAGGATTTAAACTATTTCAATTATGTTGAAGGATCAGGGGCGGCATGGTGGTGTAGTGGTTAGCACTGTTGCCTTGCAGGGTCTCCAGGGTACGGGTTCGATTCCCGTCTCTGTTTGCATGGAGTTTGCATGTTCTCCCCGTGCTTGGTGGGTTTCCTCCGGGTACTCCGGTTTCCTCCCACAGTCCAAAGACATATAGGTTAATTGACATTCCCAAATTGGCCGTAGTGTGTGAGTGTGTGCACCTTGTCCATGGTGTACTCCGCCTTGTGCCCTAAGCCCCTTGGCTAGGCTCCAGGTCCCCACGACCCTCAATACACGTGGACAAAATTGTTGGTACCCGTTGGTCAATGAAAGAAAAACTCAAAATGGTCACAGAAATAACTTTAATCTGACAAAAGTAATAATAAATAAGAATTCTATGAATGTTAATCAATGAAAGTCAGACATTGCTTTTCAACCATTATTAAAAAAAATGAACTCATGGAACAGGCCTGGACAAAAATGATGGTACCCCTAACTTAATAGTTTGTTGCACAACCTTTTGAGGCAATCACTGCAATCAAACGATTCCTGTAACTGTCAATGAGACTTCTGCACCTCTCTGCAGGTATTTTGGCCCACTCCCCATGAGCAAGCTGCTCCAGTTGTTTCCAGTTTGAAGGGTGCCTTTTCCAGACAGCATGTTTCAGCTCCTTCCAAAGATGCTCAATAGGATTGAGGTCAGGGCTCATAGAAGGCCACTTTAGAATAGTCCAATGTTTTCCTCTTAGCCATTCTTGGGTGTTTTTAGCTGTGTGTTTTGGGTCATTGTCCTGCGACTGAGACCCAGCTTTCTGACACTGGCCAGCACATTTCTCTCCAGAATCCCTTGATAGTCTTGAGATTTCATTGTACCCTGCACAAATTCAAGACACCCTGTGCCAGATGCAGCAAAGCAGCCCCAGAACATAACAGAGCCTCCTCCATGTTTCACAGTAGGGACAGTGTTCTTTTCTTCATATGCTTCATTTTTCCGTCTGTGAACATAGAGCTGATGTGCCTTGGCAAAAAGTTCCATTTTTTGTCTCATCTGTCCATAGGACATTCTCCCAGAAGCTTTGTGGCTTGTCAACATGTAGTTTGGCATATTCCAGTCTGGCTTTTTTATGATTTGTTTTCAACAATGGTGTCCTCCTTGGTCGTCTCCCATGTAGTCCACTTTGGCTCAAACAACGACGGATGGTGCGATCTGACACTGATGTTCCTTGAGCATGAAGTTCACCTTGGATCTCTTTAGAAGTCTTTCTGGGCTCTTTTGTTACCATTCGGATTATCCGTCTCTTTGATTTGTCATCAATTTTCCTCCTGCGGCCACGTCCAGGGAGGTCGGCTACAGTCCCATGGATCTTAAATTTCTGAATAATATGTGCAACTGTAGTCACAGGAACATCTAGCTGCTTGGAAATGGTCTTATAGCCTTTACCTTTAACATGCTTGTCTATAATTTTCTTTCGAATCTCCTGAGACATCTCTTTCCTTCGCTTCCTCTGGTCCATGTTGAGTGTGGTACATACCATGTCACCAAACAATACAGTGACTACCTGGAGCCCTATATATAGGCCCACTGACTGATTACAAGATTGTAGACACCTGTGATGCTAATTAGTGGACACACCTTGAATTAACATGTCCCTTTGGTCACATTATTTTAAGTATTTTCTAGGGGTACCATCATTTTTGTCCAGGCCTGTTCCATGAGTTTATTTTTTTAAATAATTCAGTTGAAGCATGGTTGAAAAGCAATGTCTGACTTTCATTGGTTAACATTCATAGAATTTTTTTTAATTATTACTTTTGTCAGATTAAAGTTATTTATGTGATCATTGCGAGTTTTTCTTTCATTGACCGAAGGGTACCAACAATTTTGTCCACGTGTGTAGATGATGAGTGAGTGAGAGTGAGTGAGTGAAGGATCAGGTAAGGTATTTATCAATTGATATTTTGTCGAAAGTGACACAAATTTGATACCTTTCACCTACTGCACTCTATTGCACTCTTAATACATGACTTGATATGATGGGTCACATTTATACTCTACACTCATTTCTTATCAGATTTATTTTTAATATTTACTTATAATACAGTAATCATTAATTATATTATTTCTTGCAAGAGTTTATGAGTCCTGGCTGTGTGCTGCACATTTTATCCTCTTAAGCTCTTAAACAGTCTGTTTCAAATAATTAGCTCATTACTATGGCCTTTAAGGCTTCAGTTTGTGAATGTTTGCTGTATACCTAGCATATACAGTACATTCGTACCAGCATGTCCAATTAACAACAAAAAAAAATTATGAAAAGCCCTAAAAACCGCAGTTCTCCCTCAAAAGCTTATGCAGTCACATATTTGGGCTGCTTAGCCCAAAGCAAGTTGCACACACACTTCGAGATTTAATTTGACTGCCTTTAGCTTTGATTACAGCACCTAATGTGGTGGCCATAATAATGCCTCGTGCTCAAAAAACGGCTTCTGGGGTCATGGTTCTGTGAGCACTTTCACAATTTGAGTCAAGGAAAAGTAGAATGTAGATATGAATACCTGATCATTCAGTATGTGATCGTTCAGGTCATCAGCTGACTTCATTTTTTGTCACATAAATGTTCTCTCATTACTCTGGAGTAGGGTAAATCAGGACCACATGACCCTTTCCCATTGCTCCAGAGTGGATTTTTTTAATACACCCTAGCAAATTGAAGCCTTGTTTTTGAAGCCACACAGCTGTTTAGTCCCAATCCTGTGATTTCTCATCATTGTGCATCATTGTGAAATAGTCGTCATTTAACTATTCAACATAGCTTTGATTTCTATTGTGTTTTTTCTTTTTGTGTGTGTGTTTTTTCATGATGCAATTTCAGCAAGCATGTAAGTGATCTCTAGCATTTTTTCCGACCACATTTCTTCCATGTAGTTAGTGGTTCAGCCCCTTACCTCCAGTTATTAATAATGCATTAGAACCCAATGCCTGCACGTTCAGATCTCCTTAGTTGTTTTCTGTGCTTCATGCAGGCCAATAATTTGACCCTTGTGAACCAGTGTACTGTGAGCATATACTGTAGTTGATCCAGTTGCTCATCCCAGGTGTCTTTTTCTTTTTTCTTTTAATACTGTACATTTTCCATTTTTCTATACGTCAACTGTAACAATCTATAACCTGCTCTCCAGGGTCAACCCAAGGTTTCTTTCTTTTCATCACCTCTGGTTTGCTCATTAAGGACGTAAATCTACATCCTGGTTTCTGTAAAACTGCTTCAGGACAATGTCTATTGTTGAAAGTGCTATACAATTGATTGAAGTACTAAGTCAAGTCATATTAATTGTGAATGACCGCTTTGATCTTAGACTAACAATTGTTTTCATCTTGGGTGAGCAAAGGTATGCCGTGTCGCATTATCACCAAAGTCCCTTTTATCTCTGCGTTCACTTTGTGATAGTGATAGAAATAAATCTGAAAACATATTGAGATGTGGATTGTAAGACATATTTAAATTATGCAGTTTTTGTACACATAGAAAAGTAACACAGGACACATACACACACGTGTACGTCCGCCCTTGGACCAAGTGAAGGACATGAGACAATAAGTGACCTTTTAGTCCCTGAAATAGACCTCAGCTGTTTCACACTATGAGAGGAAGTATACATGTGTCTGTGAGTCTTTTTTAAAGCTCTATATTTAAACCAAAGAGAAAACAACTGGTTAAATGAAAAGCTCAGATACTAGATCAGTGTTTCATTTCGCATTTAAATTGAAGTATGATGTTAGAATAAAATGTCAAAATGGTTTTGTCTTTATCAGGAGGATTTTTGTATTATTTTGCATAATGCCACAAATCCGCCTCATACAGTTTAGTTACAGTGGATGAATCAGCTTGCACTGAACTGTATTTATTTTAATATTAATAATATGTTGGTTGAGTTTTGATAAAAAAAGAAAAACAACAAACTTTGATTATGATTTTGTAGTGAGTCACTGGCTACAAATTGAAACACAGAGAACATTTCAGATGTCGGTTGAATATCACGAGAAGCATTAAAATATGCAACAGAACTTAACTTTACAAGGCTTCATCAGCATCGTTATCATCAGTCCATACTAGAAGTCCATGACTGCTGGGGAAAATTTTTAATCTAGACATCTTTTGACTTAACGTTCTCTTGACTTCAAGTCCATAGAACACATTTACTTTATTCACAGCACATTGTGCCCAACCAGTAGTTTTGCTTCACTGATCACATGATTCTAAGAAGAAGATATGATTGGCTTTTTTTGTATACTATGAGTATGTTTTCGTCCAATGTCATGTTTTCCCAAAAAACATGTTAAGGCTCCTATGATGTGCATTATGATTAAAAAATATACAGTATATATATATATATACTGTGGTATATTACACATTTGTACCTGATACTATGCTGTATCCTTACACAGGTACAAATGACGCCTGTGTGCTCTGGTCAATATATGTTCGCTTAAAGACCAGTCATTTTTTTGTTGATCTTTTTACGGTAGATCAGGTCGATATAAATGTGTGTCTGTGCCTGCAAAAAAAAAAAACGACACTGTTTCAACATTTTTAAAATACAATCATAATCAATCATTGAACGGCCATGTGGTATAAGCTGAGGTATTCGTCATACAGGATTTTATTATTTTTTTTAATCATCGACATTTCCTAATAATTTTCATCATAATTGATGTACTGATGAAAAATGTAATTATAATAAACAATCCAGCTTAAAATGAAATCTCCTCTTTTTCCTCTTTGTAGGCAGTGACGGGGAGAAGCTTTGGCGAGAAGGACTTCAGGAGCAGCCTGGAGAACGGCATCCCTCTGTGCGAGTGAGTCTGAAAACTTTGGGTGAATTATTTGGGTGAACATTGGTCTTATTTTAATCTGATTGGCTGTATTTTGTACCGTATGAATAATTTGCCATTGTTTTTCCTGAAATGTCTTTTTCTAGGTGGCAAAATACAGACATAAACCCATAGATAAAAGCAACAGAAAACCTACTCCAAAAACCGTAAAAGCTTGATTGATAAGAATAGGCGATTTTTGTGATGATGGTGGCGTTGTGTGTGTTTGTTTTCTCTGTTTATTATGGATTTATATTTAATGAGGTAGGTCTCGTGTTAGTGTACTTTTGTTTTACCACCAGAGACGAGAACACTCACCTGGATATCATATTTTGCCTGTGCACATGCCTGTCAAAACCTTTCAACAAAGTCATATGGTGACATTTAATCAAGTATTTATGATACATTCCATTGACATACAGCCATCTGTCCTCTTTCCACTCCCTGCTTTGTACCTCTCTAACAACTTGTACATCTACTATGATTCCTGACCTCCAAAGTTGGCGATAGTCTCAGTCTCCTAATTTCTCTCTGGATTGTCCCCTTTCATTTAACTTAACTCTGTGTGTTTATCCAGATGTTGTTTGAATCCTCTGGAACATTTAGAAACCTGGTTGACTGGATGTCTCCAAGTTGTGATGAATCTGCATTCATGCTGATTACAGCTTGTTAGTCACACATGGCCATCCCCTCGCACTGAGTCGACTGATAGAAAGTGGGAAAAACAATCCTATTGACTATAGGACAGACGTGGCTTGGCTAATATCGTTGTTTCAGTAGCCAAAACCTGACTCATCTGAGTCTCGTGTCCTTCAACAGACAGCTCCTTCTAGTACTGTACAATGGCAAGGATGCTTAGCCACCAACACACATCACCCAGCTCGGAGCAAGGTTGCTCTCAAGTTCTTCTTATCGGTTTTGAAATGTTGCCTTGTGGTGGTTGTGCTCAATACCGTGACGTGCATCAAACATAAATCTAACTGTCTGTCTTTTCCTTATAAATATGAGCTCCATAGTCTACTCTATGATTTCCCACTGACTCACAGGATTTAAATTACCAGCCACGGAGATCTCACTTATCATATACCTGTTTTAAGTGTTTGCTGGTTTCCTCTACTGGTTTTGTTAGTCTTCAGGACAAACATCCTGGCATCGAGTGTTCTTCCCATGCAACGCCGTTGTCCTGAATGGATGGACAGGTCTGGTACCCTTTTGTACCTGTAGGTATGGCTTTTCAGAAAGAATTACCAACTGAGGTGACACTCCAGAATGTAGGAAACGATGCTGAACTAAGAACGTGACATAAGCCTGTGTTCCATGATTGGTGTAAACGCCATCTGGTGTATCCTTGCCCTCCATTTCTCTAGTCCCAAAAATGTCCTCCTAAGGATGTGTAAAGTGTGTGAGATACTTCTCGCCAAGTTTGACACCTCAGCAGCCCCAATGAAAGTGGTTGCCACTATTCCGTGAAGCCTTGCCATGCCCAGTACACATGTCAGTATTATGGTCCTATTTGGATTGATCCTCAGACTCCCTGTTCATCTGTCACCATGAAATTAAGGGGGACATCTTGCTTGTCCAAGCAGTGGCTGGACCACTGACTGATGGGCTCCCAGTGCTCTGAGTGCTCTGAGTGGTTCTGAACAAGTGATCCCAAGGTGACTCTTGTAACTCATAACACTGCTGGCATATGGTATTCGAGTGACTCTTATTGCCCTTGGGGTCCTTGTCATTCAGGACATTTCCATGCTATGGTAAATGCAAATACTGTTTGAAGTGTCACTTTGTGAATGTTGAAAGCTCTCGATAATCATGTTCACGAGACGCTATCCAGGCGATTCTCATTCTGCATTCTGTGCATTAACTTACTTTAAAAGTAGAAGCACACATATGCACCTGTACAGTATATAGCACACTTATCATATACCTGTTTTTTAAAAATAAAATACATGCATAGATTTATATATATTTTTTTCCCCGATTTTCTCCCTAATTTAGTCGTGTCCAATTCCTCCCCATCACTAGGGGGCTCCCACATTTAACTACTACTACCACTCGGTCGGGAGGGCCGAAGACTATCACATGTTTCCTCCGATCCACGTGACGTCAGCCGACCGCATGAGAGGAGCAGACGCTTGCGTGAGCTCTCAGACGCCCCTGATTGTCTGTAGAGCCGTGATTAATGTGGGAGCACTAAGTACCTCTCATCCCTCCCCTGTGAGAGAGCTCGGCCAATCAGCTCTCTCTAGACCTCTGCCTGCGAGAGGTTACAGCATCACCCGGGAATCGAACTTGCGATTTTTAATGATCAAATCATCTTTTGTAGGCTACTGAGTTCCATCAAACCAGGACTTGTGAAGAAGATTAACAGACTCCCGACGCCCATCGCAGGACTGGTGAGTAAAAGGAATGCAGTGATGCCCCTATCATGCTATTTATGTCTATCTGTAATTACGCCACGATACCTACATTCTATACCACGTTGAAGCAGGTTCAACGTGTAGTGTACTGTGTGCTAAAAGTCTCTCTGCGACATAAGACTCAGCATGAGCATTTCCGTGCGTGTTGCAGTGCGCGTAAGTGTTTTGTGCTTTGCTCTCCCAGGATAATCTCACCATGTTCCTGAGGGGGTGTGAGGAGTTAGGACTAAAGGGATCACAACTGTTCGACCCAGGAGACCTGCAGGACATGTCTATACGCGCCAACCTAACGTACGCATCTCAGGTTGTGTGTATGTGTTACTAACAGTGAAGGTGCTTCATTAAAGAAAACTTTCAAGAACCAGCCTTATTTTTTTTTACCAGTTTAACAATACAGTCAGTATAATAACTAGTATTAGCAGTGATCTAATAATTGGACTGTAATTACCAATAGATTATTTTTTTCTTATTATATTGAACTTTTATTCAACAATGATATTTAAATCCCCTGCAGAACTCGTGTCTTATTTTGACGCCATAATGTTCATATAGTCAGCTGCTCAAGCTGTTGCCATGGTGATGAAATTTCTTTCTTTGGTGTACGTGTGTGTGCCAGTTCAGTGTCAGTATGTGAACAGAGCACACCTAATCCAATTCTGAAGCAAATCTGGCCTGAATTAACACACCATTTCTCATCTTGTGATGTAAAGTAGGTCATGCAAAGTCGCCCAAACTCTATTAGAGCACATGTGGGCCTTGCTATCACTTAAACAATGTGGAAATACTTCACATTAGCTAAAGAGAAAAGCAAGGCGGCAGACAACGGCGCATGCAAAGTAAGTCATGTCAATGAGAGGTGTTTCTTCTTATAAGGAAGTTTCAGGCGCTCTTCTAGTGCCGAGTTGGTACTGTGTTTCCATCAGTCTGATGCTGTAGGGTTACATGGGGACATTTCTAATGTAGTTACAATTGGCATTAAATAGTAAAAAATAGTAAGTATTAAATGAAATACTGGAAGCCCCGCCCCCTTTTTATTTGTCATTTTATATTTCGTTATTTCCTTTCAAATTTACACCGAGAAAATTTATCAATGTCTATCTATATCCGTATATATCTGACTTCGCTACGATTAGATAGTATACATATGAAACCTATTTGTTATAAGTATACAATATCTTCACACTGCATACACCAAAGTCATTGCACTCTTTGTACATAACTCTTCCGCTGTATATAATGTTTACATGCAAATTATCATCATATACAATACCTTCCTATTGCACCCACTTATAATTCATTTGCTCATTTGCACTCATCATATCACCTTCCGCACTGTATAATGTTTACATGTGCAAAATTCTTTATCATATTGTATCATATACAATATATACTGCATATATATTTATATATATATATTCTTTCTATAATTTTATATTTAGAATAGTATATAAAGAATAAAGTTTAAAACTGCACTTTTTATAGATGAAAGGAACAATATATTTTAATAATAATAATAATAATAATAATAAGTACTAACAACAAAGCATACAATTTAAGACGGAGCAAATAGAAAGTAGAAATTCGTTTTTTTCCCCCCCTTTTTCTTTTTAGTAACAGGGTTTCATTATTGCTGTTGAACAAACATATAAGAGAGAGATTGTTCCATCTGTAGTGCTTTTCCCACAATAGAGTTTATATGAGAAGAAACTTATAAAATGAGTCTTTGTGCTAGTCTGTATCAGTATCTGTGTTTATGGGTGTGTGTATGCAGTTTTACAAAGTGTGTCTTGTGCTAACGTTGAGTTTTTCTCTTGTAGGGGTTCAGATTGCAGTCGGAAACTAAAGAATGTAAGTGCAGTACAGTTGCATGCATTCAGTATTTTTTGTGTTTTCTCATATGGATGATGTCAATTGCCTTTTATTTTGTGTGTGTGTGTGTGTTTTTCTTTTTATTGCGCTTCATGCCACTATACTGTAGGTGCTGATCACTATTTACTGGCTGGGCAAAACTGTAAACGGTTGTGCGTCATATAGTGGTCCAACGCTTAACCTGAAAGAGATGGAAGGCGTTTTGTCCATGAAGGTAAAAACAGACCTGATCACCAATGTGATGAACTTGTGAAATACATAACCTATATAAAGCCTGCTTTTACTACTCCAGGGTCTATAATAATGCGATTCGGTGTTTGCCCATGCAGGAGTGTCTGAATGAGGAGCCTGAATCACCTAAGCGCAGTGTACGGGACAGCGGCTGCGTGGATAACTGGGAATCGGAGCATTCTGATTCGTTGTCACCTCCGAGGCACAGACGAGAGGATTCCTTTGACAGTCTGGACTCGTTCAGCTCGCAGTCGCAGCCAATGCCTTCCCCCGATACTGCGCTCCGTGCTAACAGTGATGGTGAGGCAGACATGAGCACGTTGTGTCATTGTTGTCATTTATTACCGGGGGTGGTTTCCCTGTCGCTGAGCATGGATTAGTCTTGTGTGATGTCGCCCACTCCTCAGATACCATGTAATAAAGCAAAAGCTAGCTCACACAATAACTGTCGTTTAATTGTTGTAAATAAAAATTTTATTGAAATGTAAATAATTAAAATGATTTAAATTAAACTATAAGATGTACTAGATATATCATAAGCAGTGGCGGCCGGTGAATACCTTAAAAATACCAGTGGCGCCGCCCCCCCTTAAAGTTAGGCAGAGAAGAATGCTCCTTTAACATGTAATTATTTAACATAATAATTATTTATTTTAGTAATGAAATAAAGTAATTTAGTCACAAAATTCCGCTGTATTTCTTAATATAATTTATTTGCAATTTAAAAAAATCTAAACTGTGTTACGTCCATTTGTGTTCGTGTACGCGGGGCGCCGGACAAACGAGTGTCTATGTAGGCACGGAAACTTTTGAAAAGCATGTGACCTGAGGCTGAGCTCTGATTGGATCTTTTCCAATCATCCTGGGTCGCAGCTCTGTGCGCCCTGAACCCTCCCACTTTTGTTCTTAGCGAATCAATATCGTTTTTAAATATTTGGGCTCATGTGATTGGACCATTCTCAACGAGTCTTTTCCAGCACTTCTTATGGCAAGTGGAGCTGCTGACTGGTTTTATTTTATACTAGTAGTAATGATGCTTAATCACCTGATAAATGCCTATTTACAGGTGAGTAAGTTTAATTGTAATTTTGTTTGCCCCCCCCCCCCAAAAAAATTTTTTTTGCACCGGCCGCCACTGATCATAAGTTTGAAAGATACTAACTCAGTTCACCCTGAGGGACTGCAGAAGCTATGTATGTGTCTCAGTTGAACATTGTAACGTGTTTTTGCCTGGAACGAGGGCTGTGGAATTTGGCCTCCATTACTTACCCCCAATGTATTTGTGTTCCGGATGACAAAATTCACAGTCTGTGTGCAGAGCAGAAAAGACTTTGTAAATGCAATGTACTTATATGCTCACCAGTTTTTATTTGTTTTTGATAAACTGATTAAAACACTCACTACAATAGCCAAATGGAAAATTTGTATTCTGATAATGGCACCTTATTTGAATACTAAACAACTCAATAACTGTTACCTTGATGTTATAATACACATGAGCATTACTTTTTATTACCTTGATCACAGAATGATAAAAACTGCCTATTTATCTTAAAGGGGACCAATTATGCAAAATTGTTTTGTAGTCATTTTTTGACATTCAGATACGTCTTTAAGAGTGCGTACAAACAAAAACATGAAAGAAATCTTCCTGCTTTTTGTTCTTTTCCTATTTTTATGTATCAGAATTTTCACCTATTGTGACCTCATATAAGAAGAGCCCCTCCCTATGGCTTATCCCTTATTATATCCTTTTTATTTATTCATTGCAGTCCAATTTTTTGTCACTGAAATTTCCTTAGAATTATTATTTATAAAAGAAATACAAGAGACTGTTCACAACATACGAAACCCAGATGCCTTCCTACATGTATGATGTAATGATCATGCAGAACCAACAGTGTTTGAGTTTTTGAAAGGCAATAATTGCCTGTTCTTAGTTGCTTTAGGTTTTATATCCACTTTATGTGTGCATACCTTGTTTATTTTATATGTACAGTGGAACCTCGGATTGCGAGTAGCGTGGTTTACGAGTGTTTACGAGTAACCGAGCAAAGATTTTTAACAAGTTTTTCATCGGAAACCGAGCAAGTTTACGAGCGCCGAGCATGTATCACGCATGCGACTCTTATTTTGACACCAAGCGGCAAGTGATCACAGCTGAGCCAATGATTTTCCTCTCTCTTACGCTGCGGAATTATGGGTAATCGTCTCCCCTACTGCGTCTTAGTGCTCATCTCTTTGATGGTATAATCAACATCTCCCTCTCTCTTGTGCGCACGCGTAATTTGACACTGTGCCCCACACACACCGACACACACTACTCATGTGTACTTTGTGTGTGCGTGCGTATGCACTCACGCGAGTATCATTAGAGAGATTAATTATTTTTCCCCTTAAAACAGTGTTTGCATTGTGTATGTTAGTTGTGAAACTTAAAAAGCGAGGTGTGGAGAAGGAGGAGGTTTTTACTGCTTAAGACGAGGCGAGGGGCTAATTCCACACACACACATACAAATACACGGCACCTGCGCGCACAAACGGAAACACTTATCTGTCTGGATTTATTTTTACTTTTTTTAAATGTTAAGTGCAGGTTAATTTGTTAAATTTTTACTTTATATATTGTATTAATTATTTTTATGTATTTATTGTTTTGGGTTGTAGAACGAATAATTTGAGTTTTCATTATTTCTTATGGGAAAATTATATTTGGTTTATGGGTTTTTGGAATACAAGCACGCTTCTGGAACGAATTATACTTGTAATCCAAGGTTCCACTGTATTAAACAAAAAATTGCTAGGTATTTCAAAAACAGGACATGACGACAGCCCAAGCTAGACTTGCGCGCACACACACACACACACACACACACACACACACACACACACACACACACACACACAACTGAAGTACTGTGAATGTAACACACACACAAAGACACATGCACAGTAAAAGACAGATGCACAGTCTATAGACAGAAATTACGCACCCAGCTGTATGAGGGACGATATGTTACAGTGCGTGAGTAGATTCACACGTGACGCATGAGAAGTGAAAGAGACTACACGTGTGTAGACTTGTGTGTGGACATTTGTGAATTTGTTGTATTTGTGGACAGCAGACTTGTCATATATACACAATATAATTGTGAGAACCTTACTTTTCCTTTAAGGAAAACTTTTGTCTTTTTATGCATTTATGTTTAAACATAAGCAGTTTAAACATAAGTTTGCCTTGTAGGGACCGTTGAATGTCCCCACAAGGTTTCACAAATATTCCTGTTCTACTGGGGACATTTGGCTGGTCCCCACAATTATATACAGCATGCATACACAAACACACACATAACAGATGCCTCGGGTAGTCTGAATGGAGAAGAGGCTGTACCAGTCTCAAATTGTTTTCCTGTTTTGGGTTTGTTTGTGTCTGAATGTTTCTTTCTTTCTGTTTTTTTTTTCCGTAAATGAATACACGAAAGTGTGTTAGTGTGCGAAGCTTGAAAACGTTAACAGGACCTTGATCGCAGTTGTAAAGCGTCAGGTTAAATTTAAATAAACACGTCTCTGTCTCTCTTTCAGATTTGGAGGGAGATCACAGGAAGGTGCCAGATGTCCTAAAGGACGACATGTCCGCCCGTCGTGTCTCCTATAAAGAACCTCGTGCTGCACTGCCTTTCAACCAGTACCTCCCCAACAAGAGCAATCAAAGCACATTTGTGCCTGCGCATCTGAGGAAGAGGAGGAGCGAACGTGAAGACGAACGCAGAAGTGGCAGCAACTCCACCTCCCCCATTAGGTAACTATGATGCGATTTGATCAGTCTTTCCTTTTCAGGACTTGGTGTCACAGATATGTGTGAAGAGGAATGAAGAATCATTTACACTGGTATATCACTCATCAAAACAGACACATACTGTATAAACACACAAACATTGCCTTATCCTCATGGACTTCTCATTTTAAAAAAGTGTGTATGTGTGTGTATGTGTGTCTTTATGTGGGATGCATTCCACTGCAGAGAGGAGTGTGTTGGCATTTGTGAGACGCCTCTTGCTTTTAACTCCCAGAAAACAGTGACCTGGGTAGTTGAGGGAGGGGCGGAGCCTCAGCTAGATGAGGCAGAACTTAAGAAGATGAAAAAGCTAGAAAAGGCGGGAATCAAGGTGTTGCCTGCGTCTGTGCGATACAGCAGGTTAGAAGGACATTGTCGTGACATTGGCTGACTAACTAGACTAATGGCATGAGGGTTGGTGTGTGGTACTTCACTAATTAAAGGGAATCTAGAGATTTCTTGGATTTTATCAGAGCTTGCAGTGTATAAACTGGAGATGAGTGGAGATCTGATTGAGCTTTTTGAGTTGTTTAAATATTTTTAAACATCTGGATTGTTCTTTTTTGCGTGGTGGTTTATTGTGGAATGACAGCTGTGTAAAGTCTTTTGTCACTCAATTTTCTCATCAGTATGGCACGATGGAGCATCACTGTGTTGAGCTTGGGTTAAACTTTGTCTGAAATAATCGTGTTTTGCGTCCTCTGGATGCACGTTGCAAGATACTAACTACGTCGCCCCGCGTTCCTGCTTGTGTTGATGACACCAAGCTTCCCTCAGTCCTAAGGTGACGGCAGTAGAGCCCGATCAGGCGAAATCACCGTCTCCTGACATCATTCGTCGATGTGATAACACCGTCCTCCGGCCTGAACACACCCACGAGTGGGACGAGGAGGACGAGGAGGATGAAGATGATGATATAAAAGTCCCTGATATCCAAAAAGATGACCTTGCGTCCCGGAGGGCACGCATGAACCGACCGAAACCCAACGTCGCACATCAGTTCCTGCCAAGCTCGTGTAGCAGTAAGGACCGCGAGCGTTGGGAGGGAATCCGGCTCTCTTCCCAGCATGCTGTGCTGGAGATGTTGGACAAAATGGAGCAGGACAAGAAAAGGTGTGTGGTGTGAGAGAAGCATGAGTGGGAAATGAATGTGGCAGGAATATACTGTAATAACGAGTCACCTTGAGACCATGTCTGTCTGTGTTTTGATTATTCTTCTATTTAAATATTACTCAACAGGAATTTTTCAGGAATTTTGTCAATTATCTACAGCAATTTTTTTCTCCAAATGAGTAAGGGATCATTTTAGTTTCTATCCTGTAGCAACTTTCTCTTACATTTAGGCCTTTGGCAGATGCCTGTATCCATAGTCACATTTTTTTTTAAATCTCATTATACATATGTACATCTGAGCAGTTTGGGGGTTAAGGGCCTTGCTCAAGGTCCCAACAGTGGTAACTTGGTGGGGTTTTGAACCTGGGACCTTTCAAATCGTAGTTCAGTGCCGAGCTTTTGTGTAGGGATTAGTACTGAATGTCTATCCCACTTATGTGTCATAAAAAGTAGTGTAACATACAATTAAACAGGGACATATTATGCAGAATTCACCTTTGAGTCACTTTCAGACATTCAGACCCCTATGTCCCCAGTATGTATGTACAACCAGAATTGTGTATAGAACAATGTTTAAATGTTTAAATGAGCAAAATTAGATTTTTGCGCCAGATGTGACCTCATACACAAAGAGCTCCTCCTCCTTTTTCTCAGCTTTTCTCTGCTGTTCTCTGGAGGTGCATGACTCAGTAGTAGGGCATTTACGTAGATCTTGAAATGGCGCATTTAGAGGGTCTGGCGTCAGGCGTTCAAGCACCCTGTCATTTCCACTGTCCTCTTCTGTTCTGTCTGTATGTGTTTCAAATATGCCTTGGTGTTTCCTCCTTTCGGTCTGTGCATGAATTGTGCGATTGAACGTTTCACCGTGTGCCATTGCCACACTCCACCACAGTGAACCTGACAACACTTCGGCTGAGGGGGCAATAGTAACCCGTAAGGACAATCCTTTTCTAAGTCCTCGTGGGAAAAAGAAGGCAGAAGAGGAAGAGAGTGATGAGGAGGACGAGGGGAAGGCTGTTGTCCCGAATGTACAGAAGGATGATCTCGCCAGGAGGAGAACACAACTCGGGTCTGTCCCACAAAGGGATCCTCGTCAGTCATTGGCCCAGACAAGTATCACTCAGTCAGACCTTAAGAAGTGGCAGAGACTTTCAATGACCACCGAAAGCAGGTGCCTTAACATATACTAGAGAGCACGATACAGTTTTATTAATATTGCATATATATATATATATATATATATATAGCTTACTGCGTTATAGTTGTGTCCACTGTGTCATTCCACAGCGAGGCCACTCCAGTCGAAGTGTCAATCATAACCCGTAAAGACAACCCCTTCCTAAGCACTGAGAAAGCAAGGGAGAAAGAGAATGATGATGATGGTGAAGAGCTAGCGGCAGACGGTCAAGCTTCTTTGCCGAATATACAGAAAGATGATCTGGCTAGGAGGCGCGGTCAGACTGGAGGCCTCCCACATCGAGATCATCAGCAGTCATTGGCTCAGACGGCCTTGACGCAGTCAGACCTGGAGAAGTGGCAGAGACTGAAGATGAGCACAGAAAACAGGTGTCTGTCCTCAGTCCTGTCCATAGGTTTGATCTGCTTAAATGTGTAGTTCCCTAGATGTCCAGTAGAGAGACATTTGGGATTTGTTCATGGACATCAGCTAAGTTTTTTCTGAATAAAGAGAGACAGAGAGACTCATGGAATCTTGCTTTCTATATGACATTAGACAAAATTAATGTGAGAAACATTAAATGTGTGTTTAACATAGTGTTCCTTTTATTCTGTCCTTTTGTAACCAATAATTCTTTTTTTCAACCTTTGACTGGTTTCATTTCTCATGTTTTCTCCACTCTAATTCATTTTTCATCTTTTCTCTTACTTACTTCTCTTTGTACGTCTGCGTGTAAATGTGCTGTGTGTTTGTTTGTGCCTGTGTGCATGTGGTGTGTACAACGTGCCTGTGTGTGGGTGTGTTTGCTCGCGTCTGTGTGTGTACTGGGTGTCTGGGTTTGTACATTCTCTGTGTGTGTGTGTGTTTGTGGTGCAGCGAATCGCCTCCTCTGTGTCTGTCCTGCCACGCTGCCTCCTCAGTCAAGGTTGGCCACAGCGACCCGGCCGGTTGCCAGGGGCGTTCCCATGGCGACCGCAAGCGCGTTGTGACATTTGGGGGTGTGACTAAGATGGAGAGCGTTTCCTGGGACGAGGAAAGACAGGAAGAAGAGTGGAGGAAAGAGGGTGGGAAGGATGAGTCAGAGACGCTGCGACGCCTCCTCTCCTCGGCAACTGTTGCCATGCCCACGACTGGGATGAGCTCAGGGCGAGAGAGAGTGTAGGATATGCACGCATGCTCGTAGACACACTTGTGCATATAGATAGTGTTTCAGACAAACCATGGCACAGAACACACTTTTGCTTGCAGAATGGCCTTCGCTACACACACACACACACACACACACACACACACACACATATGCACTTATATCTTACAGCTTGCTTAGTGCTGTGGAATTAATGATTGATTTAGGCTTAGCGCTTGCGCAGGCGTGTGACTGGGCAGGTTTGAAGGTTGATTGTTCATTGTTGTAATGTTCGTCTACTTTAACGTTCAGAATTACAAAGATTTCCTCTGCTTTGCCAAACGTGTAGAAACAGCACATTACTTCCAGAGAGAAAGATGGATTGGGAAATGTTTGCTTATTCTAGTACAGGAGTTGATCTGAGGACTTCGACATGAACTGTAGCAGATCCAACAGATAAAAAAATATATATATACATATAAATGCACATAGATATGCACATCACATCATCTGTGTATAAGTTATTCACCTGAAGGCAGCACATCAGATCAGAGACTAGCTACAGCAACAGGATATACTGTAGTTGTATCGACTTTGAGACCATGTTGTTTTCGAAAGTTATCATGACTTTACGTCGAAATTACATTGAACAAATGCATCATGGCAAATGCAATCTTAAAAAAAAAAAGCCTTTATTTGGAGGATTTATGCTGTTTAACATCCATTCGCACAGCATCCGACCACACCTGTGACTACGCTATTAGGAGCATTCACTCATCGTTACATTGCTCCACCGTCATTTCATCAAAGTAATTTAACTTTCAAAA
Organism: Clarias fuscus; assembly: GCA_030347435.1. Taxonomy (NCBI): domain Eukaryota; kingdom Metazoa; phylum Chordata; class Actinopteri; order Siluriformes; family Clariidae; genus Clarias; species Clarias fuscus. The sequence continues at coordinate 11,830,538 of CM059225.1, read as the reverse complement.
GCAACCCAACATCAACATTGTCCCATTGGCCATAATGTTATGTCTGTCACAATGATGTTTTGAAAACCAGCCGGGTAATAAGCTTACCAACCAAATAGAAGTACAAGGGTGAGTCAAACATTATCCGCACTCCAGTTATATTAAAACGCATGTTGGCCGCACTGTCTCGTCAGCGCTTTCCGTTTAAAGCTAGTTTCCCCAGTCACTGCTATGCAGGTGTGAACGTGTTACATCAGTTAATTTGTAACTGCAATATGAGCAATGATCAATGCCACACTTGGGAATTACATGACAGAAGAGCAGCATGTGGAGATTCGATTTTTGCGGTCTGAGGGTGTATGCGACGCCAAAACAACTCACAGAAGAGCATAAATGGAAGGCGTTTGACAACGCTTCGACAACATCCAGTCCGATATTCTAAGGAAGGTGAAAGTTTCTTAAAGACAATCATTACTGGTGACGAGACATGGATTGGAACATTATCAGGAAAACGGTTCAACAACCAGCAGCGCTCGTTACAGTGAGACGCTTTTTGAAGAGCCGAAGCCAGAGCTTCAGGTCTGCTGTACAAGGGCGTCGTGATCTTGCATGACGATGTACGTACGTAAAGCATCCTGTGTGATCTCGCTCCATCAGACTTTCACCTGTTTCCCCTGAAAGCCGCCCTACGTGGACAAAGATTTACTTCTGATGAAGAAGTGAAGAGAGCGATGCATTCACGATTCCAGCTCAGCCTAAAAAAATTTTTTTTTTATTTTTTATTTTTTATGAGGGAATGCAAAAGCTTATGGACAGATGAACAAAGTGTATTGAAAAGCAATGAGATTATGTCGGGAAATGATGTATTTGTCATTTCTAAAAGTTAAAATAAGTTCTACAGCCGGAGTGCGGATCATTTTTGACTGACCATCAAACAAGCCTCATTGCAGTTAATTACTTTTACAACATTTACAGTTAATTAAATTTAAGATCCTATCTCTGTCATGATTCTTTTGTTTGTTATAGAAGTAAGGATTATGTACATTCTTATTTCATGATGTTATGTAAAGGATAAAACATAATGGGGTCATTTTTGAAAACGAAAACTTACCAGGTTACCAAGAAACGCTTCGTTCTGAAAACTTCCCTGAGTACAAACTGTAGATTAGTACATTACATTAAATATACGACTCCTTTAGAAAACGCTCCATAGAGAAAAAACATTATTTGCTCTTTTTTGAAGTAAAGCAAAAAAAATGTGTTCATTTTTTTTTCTCGTGATAATCACACACTACAGATGCGATGCGTTTGATTTAAGATGGATTGCAAAATAGAATCGATTAACCGCAGTATCTGTAAAATGCTGCCGTACCCTTTGCATGTATTTGACTTGGGTGAGTTATAAACAGGTGAATTAATGGCACTTTTTGGGCATGTCTGGCTTGTGGGTTAATAATAATAATTATTATTATTATATATTTAAATTATATAATGTTTAGCTACAGTAAAAAGCGTATGTGTGTGAGTTGATGAAGTAAGTGGTGAATATCTAACTATATTAATTAAGAATACATTAGTGCTTCGTTAGATTGGATTTTTTTTTCTGACTGTACTATACTTTCTACCTCTGTAATAATCCTTTCTTTCTTTCCATTTTTTCTCCATCTTCACCGTTATCGTAAAACCACGTCTGCTCAGTGGCGACTCAAGCCCCCTGACCTCACCACTCAAGTCCACACAATCCGCTATTTCTGACCCCAAACACACTTTGACTTTTGCCGAGCGCGAGGCTCTTGAGTTAAGGCTGGCTGAGAAAGCGAAGGATGAGAAGGAGTATGAGGAAGAGGAGGAGGAGGAAGAGAAAGAAAGACAGCCTGATTTAAAGAAGGATGACATGATGGCTCGACGAACCGGAGTGTTTCAGGGCGCAGGTGGAAAAGTGCATAATCGGTTCCTTCCACTGCCCGGCTCTAAGAAAGAGACACGTCCAGCTGTTTCGAGTCAGGAAGAGAGCAAGGGTGATCTGTTCATGGATAGGAATATAAAAACAAAGAGATTCAAAGTGGGACAAAGGTGGGCTTGCATGGTGTTCGGTATTGTTACGTTATGGGAAGTCTAACTTCTAGCTAGAAAGTTAATTTTGCTTGATACAACCAGCCGCCAACTAGAAACACAAAATAGTCAGTTCATGAATACATTACACTACTCATAAATAGCATCTTCACACCCTTATGTTTCAGGAGTTTAGTGTGATCTAATATTTGATGGATGTACTAACGAATCGTTCTTGAGTTCTGATCCGTGGGAGTTTTTGACTAACATCATGAGATTTTTATTTTTTGAACGTGTGCGGTATTTATATTTTTGTGTTTAAGACCAAGAACTCTCTTAACAGAGCTGAGCAGGTAAAACCCGAGCCAACCGTAGCATCATCTGTCACGCAAAAGGAGCCAGAAGGTCTTGGTTCTACGTCAGCCCATGCTGAGGTTCATCATGACAGTTACAAGCACTCTGGGAATTACGATGAGGATTATGACGCAGGTCTGCTTCATAACCCTGAGAAAGATGACATGCTTGCAAGGAGGACAGGATCATACCAGAAACCGGGTGGGAATCAGTACAATGCTTTTCTACCCAAACCTGGAGGTGTGAGAAGCAAAAAGAAGAATGTGAGTGGGCAATGCGAGCCAAACCTCAAAATCGGCGAACAACCTACTCAGAGGTTAGGAAGGAGAGTGCATGAGTGTGGTTTTCATAATGGAAGTCCTGTGGCCTTAATTTATGAGTAAAAAAAACTGTAAAATTGTCTAGACAGCGAAATCACAGGAAGATTAAACAAGTGTCTCATTGGTTGTGATTCTGTTCGACTAACCTGTGAGAAAATCGCTTGTACCTGACTTATGGCAGACATTGTGGATTTAGTGCTTGACTGTTGCTTGTGCTTGCATGTTTTACGGCGCACACTATCTCTTGACTCGTTTTGTAGGCTGTGTACAGTATGTAGCACTCCCGAGTACTAGCTTTTATTCCAACCTGTGTGTTTAGTGATGTATTGTTCTTATGGTTCTTACAGTTGTCTTTCTTACACTTGTTTCTAGTCAAAAAATAAGGAATGAGTAAAAACAACTGGAACTTGATGGAAAACTTACTTCTATTGTTGGTGATCCATACACCAGTGTGTTATATGTTGGAACTGCTACTGAGGTGCTTGGCCTTCTTTCAATTTAGATGATCAGCGATGGTCAGCTGCTTAGATCTAGTGCTTCCTTGTCATTTAGATCACTCAGCAGGCTGGTGAGAACCTATAAGTTTGGAAAGTCATCCAGCCATCCCCAGGAAATATTGCACCCTTTTGGTTTAAGACTATGAGCATTATCAAGTATCGCCCTTTATGTACCCCTAAGTGACCAGCCATGGGGATCTAATACAAAGCATTCCTAGTTCCCTGCCCTGCAGCTTCTTGGAACTATTTTGTTTTGAGTGTCCTGACTCACTCTATATAGTCCATTTGTTGTCATTGGCAAGGACAGACTTCTTCATTTGTAACGGAAATGTATACATGTGAGTGTGATCTATGACAAGGTTGGGTGGGTACATTGCAAGGAACAAGTTCATTGGCAAATTTTAACCAGCCTTAACAAATTCAACTCTTCGTCAAGGTGGAGCTGACAACATGCATATGAAAAAAAAGTGATAAAATAAAACTGCTAAGTAAGTATCCATGTGCCACGTTTAAGAACACTATCCTATAATACTACAAGACAAAAATGGTTTGGTTAAACATAAATTTAGAGGATTCCCTTGAGACGTTGTTGTTTCTCTGGATGTTAAAAGTGCACAGCGTGCACATTTTGAGGAATGTGGGTGTAGCTTTGTATGTGCTCATTCTCATCACAATTACAATGCCAAGCTTTTAAAAGCCTGTCTGCAGACTTGTATTCTCTAGAGGATCTGGCTGCTAAGCTTTAACCCACCTCTCTATCGTGCTAGTGGTAGAGGCACCACTTGACGAAGGTGTGCTGGCTTTTGGTGGGATTTTGTCGCAGGGTGTCAACATGAAGACAATGTTGACGTCTGAGTTTGTAACATGTGGTTCTCAGACCACCAGGATGTCCCCCCACCTGCTCATTGATGATTAGGAATCTGACGTTGTTCTGCTCCAGCTACTTCTCTGGGGTGTTGTTTCTGTTGGTACAAAAACTGTATAAATGGTGACCAATGGAAGAAAAATGAATTTTTGGAAATATATGCAGCAATCCCTTGGGTCCATTACTTGTAAATAGTTTTGGATAATCCTTGTCATAAACGCTTTAATTGTACAGATGTGGCCATTAAGAATGCACGCTTTTTCCTGCGTAAGGCCGCAATTCGTCTCGCGCAGGGCCGCGAAATCCCTCAAGCACAATTTAAGAATTAAAATAAATGTGTTGTGCTTCACTGAAAATCTGCCAGATGGCGCATGGAAGGACTTTATCTAAAAGCCAGACCAAGTACAACGAAGGATTGTGTATAATTAGATAGCCTAAAACAATATTATTTCCAATGCTGAAGCAAACATGAATTTTATTTTGGTTTACACTAGGTCACCCTAATCATTGATCTCAGTTTCATTAACCTCTTTGTAAAGTTGGCTTTCAAGGCATGACTATGAAGTTTTTAAATTAACTTGAGCATGCATGTTCTGTTGAAACTAATCTGAGGTCTGGTTTCACCCTCCATGTTTGGCTTGAACTTGAAAGGAGAACTGCTTTTTTCAAAAATGTTATTTCTCTTTTTTATATTTTGCTTCAGTAACCATGGCTACAATCTCAGTCCCACCCCTAGATCTGTGACCCTGCCCCCTGCAGATGTTGATGACATGCCCAGAAAATGCCCTCCGATCCTGGATGGGCAGAAAACAGGCACTGTGGGAATGCTTGGTGGGGAAGTTGATGTTGTGGGCGGGGCCCAGGCACAAAGCCCTTTACCTTTACCTGACCCTGCTGCACAGCACAAGTTTGGCCTGGATGATGATGTTTTCCCTCTGAAGTGAGGAGCAACTTTACCCTCTCAGACACACACAGACACACAATTTTCCTCCTTGTACTTGCGTGCATTACCCCAAGCACTGGTGAAACCCACTGGTTTAATTTCCTTATAACCATTTAACCTGTTTGTAGATTTGAGTATTTAAAAGATTTTTTTTTTTAATTCAAAAGATTTTTATTTCCTGGGGCAATAATAACAAACTATGTTTACTTTTAACATACCCCAGTATAGGCCTATTCCAAATGGTTGAGATGCCACTTCATGGTAAAGGTATTAATATATTCACTAATACCAAAAAATAAAAAAACTGAAAAAGGTACATAGGACGCTAACTTTTGGCATGGTGGTTCATCAGCACAATTGTTTTGGGAAATGCTGCATAGCAATTATAAAGGCATATTATTTAAAGACAACATCATTTAGTGGATTTAGCATAGCATATAGTACCTCAACCAAATGGTAGAGATGGATCAATCAGGTTAAATTTAGCACATTTTGCAATATGACATATGCCTCAAAGTATGCTCTACCAAAAAAATGTTGACCAGAACATTTAGCCTACTTGAAACATGCCCACATTTATTTATTTATTTATTTATTGCTTTGCGAAGGCAAATTTATTTTATAGATTTATTTATTGCAATATGTACGCTTTAGGAGTTATGGAGTTATGCATACACTTTCATAGAAAAGGAATATTACTAATAGCAATAACAGTGAAACCCCTAACTGCTAATTGAAATTGTGACTGCTATTTAATAGGGGAAAAAATAGGCTTATAGCCTATGTTATGTGGTGTACGGAAACACGTTGCTCTCGCTTGTATCTGAGTCCCATAGAGATTATGTAGAAAATAAGCTAATTTTGGGATTTTCAACTTGTGGTATACTTGTTTTATCTTTTATTATTATTATAATAATTATTTATGAATTTATTTACTTATTTTATCAAAAGCTTACAATGTTCTGTCTTTAATTTTTAATGTTTTAGATTCGGTCACAAGGCTTCTAGTGTTTCTGATGAAACCGAGTAAGTGCCTGTTTTTTTGTTTTGTTTTGTTTTTTGTCCTCTGTTCTGTTGACCTTTCACCCTCTGCGTCCTGCTCAACAATTCAGATCTTTTGCATGTAAATAACACTTTACCCATTGCATCCGAAAGGATTTTTTGGAATCTTTCTTTTCTTTCTCTTTCTGCATCCTACACTGGATTGTAACCAATAAACCCCGGCCCAAGGTCACGTTCTACACACGGCCTTGGACTTGTGTGTATGCTGTTAACAGTTTTGTTCCGCTGCGTTCGTTGTTTCCAGGAGCGTCAGTTTGAACGACATGCGCGACGAAGAGGAGGACGTGGACTCGCTTTCACCGCACAGCCAAACACGACATGAGAGGCTGCACGACCAGTACACCAAAGTCAAAGAGGAGGAGGACCAGTGGCAGGATGTGAGTCATGTCCGAACGAATGCTACATGTAACAGATATAAAGAGGGGAAGAAAAAATAAACAGGATGCAAACATATCTGTTTACACATGCAGCCTTGACTGTTTATGGAAAAACCCCTTCCATTGTCTTTTTGACTTTCAGTACATATGAGCTAGGAGTATACTGATGATGCAGATGTTCTGTTATAGGAAAATAATCAGTGATGCAGTCTGTAATGTTACCAAGGAACCACTTATCCATATGTCTGTATGTGTTCATGTGTGCGCTAGGACCTAGCTCGGTGGAAGAATCGAAGGCGCAGTGCCTCTCAGGACCTGATCAGGAAAGAGGAGGAGAGGAAGATGATGGAAAAACTGATGACAACAGAGGGAGGTGCACATCGCAGGAAGAGCATCAAAACGTACAAAGAGATCGTGGAGGAAAAGTGAGGGCCCATCTTTTAATTCATACTCTCTCAATTCTCTCTCTCTCTCTCTCTTCATCATGGGCTTTGAGTTTATTAAGAGATCATAGCTAACAGATTTATAATTGTTGGAAGGTTAAACACTCCAGGAGTCCAGCTTGACCTTCAAAAGCATGATATTTCATCATGTTTTCACGTCCTTGGACTCTCTTTTAACCTGCATTGGATATAAAGCAGGATGTCTTATTATTGATGAAATGTTATATAATTATTCCCTCTCTCTCTATGCTTGCTTCAGGGAGCGACGAGAGCAGGAGCTGCACGAGTTATATCTCCAAGCCGCGACTCCTGAAGAGAAAGCGGCCATATTACAGCGCTATGCCCTCCGCTTCACCATCAGCGACGCCATATTAGAGAAGCTCCAGCTTCCGAAACTCCCGTCTGCCGTAGCACTCCAATCTGTGACCGCACTGAATGAAGAAGCAGAGATGCCCGAGTCTCAGACATGCACGGATATAGAAACAGATTCCAGCGATCAGATAACACAAATTATAACGCACCATCAGCTCAAGAGTCCAGATTTAACACCTATCCAAGACTCGGGAACTCCACAAGTATCCCTTCTTCCAGAAATCCCACTCTCGCCAGCACAAGACTCGAAAACGCCAGTCGTCCCACTTTCCCCAGTCCGAGACGCCAAAACTCCGGAAGTTCCAGTTTCCTCCGTGCAAGAATTCAGGACTCCAGACAGCTCCCTCTCACCTTTCCTTGACACCAAAACCATAGAAACCCCTCTTTCTCCCAGCAGAACAACCATATCCCCCGAAGTCCCTGTCTCGCCTGTTTGGATCCCACCTGCACCATCCAGACCTGTGCCGTTACTCACGGCAAAACCGTACAGCCAACCCAAATTTAATCAGCCTTCTTATAAGCAAGTTAAGGTAAAAAATTCAAAAGGGTAATTGGAATGACAAAGTGTCACTATCTGTATTTTTACCCGTATTCATTCCTGAAGTGGAAGCGTATTTACTAGAACATAAACAGACTAGTAAACTCATTTTAACCCCCTACCAGGCAGTTACTAAGGATACCTCAAATGTCAAATCATGTTCTCGTTCCTGGTACCTTGCATGAGACATTTCATCTAAACAGTTCCAGTCACTTACTGCATTTCATAATCACTGTTTTCGTTTTGCTTCAGAATGACGGACTGGTGCGCGTGAACGGTGACTCCATTCCAGAGGACGCAAGAGAGAATCCAGTGAGACCCGTTTCCTTCACTCCATCACCACCAAAACCAGCAAGTCAGACTCCTCATCGAGAACCAGAAATCGCCGCCGCAAATGAAACCACAGCTCAGGAATGCACTCAGACCTTACCCGGTCAAAAAGCTGAACTCGTTAAAGAAGAGACAGACAGTCTCAGCAGCGCATTACCGAAGAGGACTACAGAGGCTTCCAAAACTTTTACAGAATCAGAACTAACAGGTTGGATCAAGAACCAAGCTTTCTACTGTGTTTTTATGCTTGTTGAAAAAAAAAGCCTTAGTAGTTTGTGATGTCTCGTTTCATAGAGTACAGATCTGATTTCTCAAGACAATGTTTATATACTGTACTTGAAGCCTGATTTGATAGAGATGACTTGAGCATGTCCTGAGATGTGGTTCTTGATTATCGTAGAAAAGGAGACCGTGGCGGTGAAGCGCAACTGCGTGGTCAAGACCACCATCGTGACCGAGCTTAGAGAAAAACATTCACCCCCCACGACAGATGCTCCTATTCCTGACCAGGTATAGCTGATATTTTATTGGCACTAATAGGGCTGGGACTCACCAGTCACCACCAATAGAGAGCTGATTGTCCGAGCTCTCTCTCAGAGGGGAGGGATGAGAGGTACTTAGTGCTCCCACATTATTCACGGCTCTACGGGCGTCTGTGAGCTCACGCAAGCGGAAGGAGCGGATAGCGCTGTCCTCCGAGTGTGTTACATCACCCCCAGTGCGTGAGCGAGCAGTTCGAAAAGATGCGGTCGGCTGGCGTCACGTTGTTCAGAGGAACCACGTGATAGTCTTTGGCCCTCCCGACTGAGTGGTAGTAGTAGCCTTAATGTGCGAGTGCCCCCTAGTGACAGGGAGGAATCGGATATGACTAAAATTAGGGAGAAAATCGGGGGAGATTTAAAAAAAAAAAAAAAAGCTATGAGTGAAGTCTTTCAGCTTAATTCAAGGGGTTTGACAAAAGTGTGGCATTAACCAGTCAAGAATTACAGACATTTACTAAAAATCAGTTTCATGGCCAGGTGTGGCTTGTTCCTTCATTAATCAATGACTAATCAATCAGAAAAAAAGTCTGGAGGTGGTTCAATGCGCTACATTTGCATCTGGTTGCTGTTCACTCTAACTCTTAACACGAGGTCTAAAGTGGTGTCTTTGCAAGTGAAGGAGGCCACCATTCAATGAATCAAACTAAACAAATAAACCCATCAGTGAGATAGCAGAGATACTGCGAGTGGTAGAACAGTTTGGAACTTTCCTAAAAGATGGAAGGAATTTCAAATTCACTGTGATGCTGTATAGAAAGTTTAAGCTAAAAAGTGATGTTTGTTCCAGTATTTATGGACCCCGCCTATATTTGGTGGAATTCGAACAATTTTTGCGGAAGACTAAAAAAAGTTTAAGGTATTGTAAAATACATTTTGTAATTATATTGCTATTAAAAAAGTGAAAAATGCTTTGGTACATACCATAAGGATTAATATGCTGAGGTTAGATATTACTCTTACTCTTAATATGTATTCATATTCATCCTGATACTTTTGAATCGTGAAAGGATGTACTGTTTTACCATTTTTAGACGAGCTGTTCGGAGGGATTAAGTATGAAATCTGATGAGGTTTCCATCACCGAGTCCAGAAAGTCTGACTCTACCTCCTGCTCAGGTAACAGAACTACACTACCCACAATTCCTAGCTTTGCCAGTCATTGAAGTTCTCCTCTCGTTTGAATTATCTTCTACTTTTAAATTGAATTTCACACTGTGTATTAATTTTATTTTTTTTTAAATCTACATTTTTTTTTCTCTCTCTAAATTTTTTTTTTTTTTACTTTTAATGTGTGTCCTTATATATGTGGTGTGTATATAAACACATGTGTGCATCAGAACCCACACACACCCCTAGTAGGTCTAGGTTACGCTTGGAATTCTTCGCACCTGCAGGTAAAGCTGGCTCTACACCTGGGTTTCCTACCCCATTTGCATTTATAGGTCAAGTAAGGATAGATAAGGTGCATTCATCCACCTTCTTTTCTGTCACATCTTCTGTCCTCTGTCAGGGTCTCCGGTCTTTGCATCCATTCTGTTTTTACCTGTTTAGACACTGCAGCCTGCTGAGAGCATGTTGAGAAAAGTTACTGTGTGTTATTTTCCCATTCCTGATTTTTTTTTAAATATATTTTTTGCATATTTGTCACACTTAAATGATCATCAAAAAACAAATGTTAATATTACAAAAAAATGACCAAAAGAAAAGAATATTTTGGGATTTTTGAGCCATTAAGAGGTGCACTAACCCAAGTGTGTTTGCTTGAGGGCACAAACTGATGGCAGACATTCTACTTCAGGACTTTCTGATAGACCGTAGAATTCATGGTTTCATCATTACAAGTTGTCCAGGTCCTGAAGCTGCAAAGCTCGAGACCATCACGCTACCACCACCATGTTTCACTGTTAGTATGATGTTCTTTTTTGTGAAACGCTGTGTTCGTTTTACACCAAATGTAACAAGACAAACACCTTCCAAAAAGGTTAACTTTTGTCTCATCTGTCCACAGAATATTTGCCCAAAAGTCTTGGAACTTTTTAAGATGCTTTTTGTCAAATGTGAGAAGAGCATTGGGGTTGTTTTTGGTCAGAAGTGGCTTGTTGCCTTGGAACTCTCCCATGGATGCCATTTTCACCCAGTCTCTTTCTTATTGTTGAATCATGAACATTGACTTTTACTGACGCAAGTGAGGTCTGCAGGTCTTTAGATATTGTTCTGGGTTCTTTTATGAGCTCTTGGATGAGTCGTTGTTGTGCTCTTGGAGTAATTTTGGTAGACTGGCCACTTCTGGAAAGGTTCTCCACCGTTTTCCCCATTTGTGGATAATGACTCTTAACGTGGTTCACTTAGAAATGGCTTTGTAACCTCAATTACTTTGTTTCTCATCAGTTCTTAAATGTCTTTGGTTTTTGAGATTTTTTTGCGTGGCTCACTTTGTCAGAAAGTGATTTCTTGATTCATCAGATCTGGCAGTAATTAGGCCTGGATGTGGAAAGTGAAATTTAATTCAGCTTTCCAAAAATCGCAGTTCATTTATGATTTAATTTTATTTTTTGGGGGGTTACTTTTTCACCTAGGGCCAGGTTGGTTTGAAATGGTTATTTAAAAACTGCATTTTTTTTATTTACTCAGGTTATCCTAATAATATTGAAATTTGTCATTCTCAATTATTTAAGTGTAGCAAATATGCAAGAAAAGAAGAAAAATTCAGGAAGGGTGCAAATACTTTTTCACGGCACTGTATTTATAACTCCATTTTGTCCGCACTAGGCTTCCATAGTAAGAACCAGGATGGAAACTTTTTTAAACACACCCTAGCAGTCTTTCTACAACATGCCCCACATTCCCATACATGAACAGTTTGACAGCAAAATGAGAAAATTCCATTTTTTACGTTTTGACAAAAAAAAAATTCTGTCAGTATTGTAAATTTTGTGTATGTTTTCTTTTAGTCACAGTATTTAAAAGCATAAATGTCAAAATATTAAGGTGTTTTAGTGCTATCTGTGTAAACTATGATTTTGCATTAACTCTATAACTCAATCTCCTACAGTAGTTTCCACAATGGATAAATCAGCCCGCAGTTGTGTTTGTGATCATTTAATTATGCAGTTTAGTATCAATATTATGCTTGTTGTGACTCTATGGGGTCACTAGCATCAAATTAGGACAATGTAAAAGTTTTGGTGTACAGTTTTTTTATTACAGTTATTGCTAACGATCATGAGCAACAAAACTTCCATTTACAGAATCATTAGTTTCTCTTCTGCCAGTTTCAGTGTTACTTCAGTACTTAATGATAGCGCCTTGTTATACTACAGGTATGCGCCGTATAACGTTCATTTGTGCATCATCCAACTGCATAAATGTAAGTGGATCAATAAAATGATCATAGTTAAGGTACCCTAAGACTGATGCCCTACACTAACCAGAACACAACATGCGTATTTTTTTGTGGTGTAATGTTATTCCTCTGCTCATTTCTTCACTATTAGAATATTACTGTCTTTTTATACTGATTTTTAATGTCATTTCAACCGTATACGGTACATATGACCAAGGTGCTACATACATGTAACATAAATTAAATCAGAAGCTAACTAGCTAACTAGGACACATAATTAGCTGACTAACGAAGACAAACCAAATTTACACCATAAATGATCAAAAACTATTCTAAAGTACTATACAATATCACAAAACGTATCTTGAATGTAAATCAAAACCTACCTATAGTCCAATAATGCTGGGGTAACCGCAACATGGTATACGCATCCTTTTTCTCGGCTTCAACATTCTCCAAAACCCCACTGAACACACTTCACTTACGTCAGTCACACTGTTTTGCTCAGACATTTCGGTTTGCCTTGTCAGGATGCATTGTGTTATGCGGCCTCTCCTAAACCTGGCAAGCTTAAAGGTTCTAAAACAAAAGATATGTAGCTTTTTCTTTTTTTATTAAACATTTCGTTATAGACAACCTCTCAAAATATTAACCGAAACCTGTAAAAGTTCGAAAGTGGCTTTTATAGCATTTTGCCATCAAACTGTTTACATGTGAAGCAGCCCATCAATTAATCACATGTACGGAGCTGCTGAGGTGACATAGTAGCTATTTTTTAAAAACGGCATTGCCACAGTTTTATATTCTCAGGCCACAAAGTATAAAATCTTAAATTTGCCTGTTTTGACTACAGGAAGATAAACATGAAGATGACTGATGATCGTAAATTGCACTCGATTTGTGCAATAACAGAAAGTTGACATGGGTGTATTAAAAATGACAGAAATACAGGGAACAACAAAAGTCGTGAAACCTACACAATGAGTTCCTAATGACTATGAAAGTAACTCCACTTTCTTCGCAGCATCCTCCATGTCACTTTGTCTGGACAAGTTTTGAAGATGCTTTTGCCGTGTTCTTTCATCGTCATCTCCTGCACTGTTTTTGTGTCCTCATTAGCTTGGCCTAGAGAAACAAGCAGGCTTGCGGTTGTAACGAGCATGCTCAAAATTTCAGCGTGTAAACTTTCTCTTCTGTCTTTCCACTTTATTTTCCACAGAGGGAATTGACTTGACCAGCGAATGTGTGAGTACCTCCGACACACTCTCTTACCGTCTTCCTGTCTGTTTTTTCCTTTCCTTTACATCAAGTACAAGCTGTCCTGTCATTTCCCTTTTCCTCCTCTTTCCTTTTTTTCCGCCGTGTGTAAACGTGTGCGTCAGATTGAAACCCCGATCTTGAACCTTGCAAAGAGGGTCAATCACTGGACATGGGACCCTAACGAAGAGCGTAAACGCCAGGAGAGGTGGCAGCAGGAGCAGGAGCGCCTGCTACAGGTACACTGAAAGGTCACAGGTGTGTCACATGCCCTGTGGCCTTCCACAGTTAGAAGATGGATGCTCGGCTCTGACTGGAGTGGACATCCATAAGAGGATTTTAACGATCGCATGGATAGATTTTAGTAGAATTTGGGGTTTAGGAATGAGTGTTGATATCTCGAGGTCCAGAGGCGCACTCACTGTCCTCGTGGCCTGTTGTTGTTTTTTCCATTCATAGCGTAGCACCTGGGAGCTTGTGGTTTTCTGTCTTCATCTCATTTCACTGTTTCTATTCTATCACTTTTTGCTGTCTTTTAAATTGGGCTCTACGGCTAAGTTCACATTACCAGCCTAAAGTGACTTGATTCAGATTTTTTTTTACCCTAATCTGAAACAGATCTGATTTTTTTATGGCTGTCTGAACGCATAAATCCAGATAAGATTCAATTCAATTCAATTCAATTTTATTTGTATAGCGCTTTTAACAATTGACATTGTCGCAAAGCAGCTTTACACAATCAAAAGAATTAAGTTTGTATGAAATGTGAATGTGTATGAATCAAAATGATAAGATCGGTCATACGTGGTACGAAATCAGTGCATACACTCTGTCTCGCTGACTGCGCAGGGATTTCACAGCCGTGCTAGCAACAGCTGCAAAAACAGCTAAAGCGATGCATCTGGTTTCCTTCCTTCTCAATAAATGCAGCCGGCTAACTGCGCACCATCCTCCGGAGAACGTTTATTTTTGCTAAAATTGCATCCTTTGTTTGAAATGAATGAGTGGACACATGAAGGACTCAGAGTTTCAGAGGACAGACGTGTCCAGTCAGATAAAAGTCACTTAATAATAAATAATAAATGTGAACAGCCACGAAATGTAAATCCAATCTGACCAAAAAATTGGATCTGAGTAATGTGGTTTGTAATGTGAACGTAGCCTAAGATACAATTTATCTATTGTACGATGCATAATTATAGCTGTAGACCTGCACAATGACAAGACGTGAAACAAGACTGCATAATTATTGTTATTATGCAACATAAGATTGCATAAATGTCTGAAAGGCCAAGACTCCTTTCCAGGCCTATTTTTGTTCCTAAAACCTGGTAGAAGAGGTTTATATAATTGCAGGATAGTATGTTCTACTGGTCACAGTGAATGTGCAAAAAAAAAAACAACGAAAAGGTAGAATACGCCATTATAGAACAATATCATTACATGATTACATTTCCTCTCATATCTTTAAACTTGTAAGCATAATTAATGGCATCTGGGGCTGTAGTTATTATAGCTAATATTATTTTAGGTAAAATTCGAAAGGAAAGTCAGTATGACCATGTACTGGAACACAGATTGATTTTGATCTCGCTCTCTCTCTCTCTATAGGAGAAGTACCAGCTGGAACAAGAGAGACTTAAGCAGGAGTGGGAGAAAGCTCAGAAGGAGGTAGAAGAAGAAGAAAGGAAACACCACGAAGAGGTAGGTCTCTTCATCCCTTAATTCTCAGACATCCCCCTGCAACGATCATGAGGTAACAGCGCTAACAGGAGTTTTTCCCGCTCAATAGGAGCAACGGATCTTGGAGGAAACGGTGACCCCGCTGACCCCGCACTCATCCTCTGGTGTGACGGAAGCTGTTCCCACTTCCACTACTCCTCACAACACCATTGTGCTGTCACTGGCAGACTGGGACAGGAAACAGGAAATGCTGGAGAAAGAGGCGAAGATGAACCAGAGAAACGGTTGCCAGCACAGGTGAGATAATAGAGTCATATTAGAGGAAGAGGGTCAAACCTATTCTATTCTACTATCCAGTTCAGTATCAAAGGAGCTGGACCAAAAATGTGTTTATTAGCGCATTAAAAATCAAATATGTTCATATTTATCTGGAATTGTATTTAAAACCTTTAATTCCAAATAAATCCAAATCATACAGAATTTGTGTATTCTCACTCACTCTTGATCTGTTTTTAAAATATGGAAATAAAAATATATCTGATTGTTGCTCGTATGTCAACTTTTTAGCTTTTTAATTAAGAATTAAATTTCCTGCAATGGATGAATCCATGGTCCTGAGTTGCTCTATTTTGCCCCCTAGTGGAATGATGAGGCAACAATCTTTCCTTTCAGTCCCTGTCCACAAGTGAAGGTTGAATTCTGACGTTGATAATTTTCCAGTAACAGCACATCCTGGTGTGTGTGAAGCGTGAAGAGTATTATACCTTGCATCTATTTATGGTTACATTTAAATTTTTTTAAAGTTAGTTTCTGTTATCACATGCATTCACATACAGTGGTTTCTCGGCATATGAACGCCCCGCCTAAAAAAAAAAAATTTACCTGAAGATTTTTAACTGAAAATTTGCAAAGCATTTGCCTCAGTGTACGAAGCATTTTCGGCATACGGATGAACCAAGCTGAACAGAATGAACACCGGTGGACGTCCAAGAGCCCTTCAGAACTTTTTTAAGTCAATGGAAAGCCAAGCGAATTAATTTTACATTTTGTGCATTTAGTGAAGACTCCAAGATTCAAGAATGTTATCAAGGACTGTAGCGAGAAGAAAAGGGAGCCACTTTCTGTTTTGTTTGTAAAGTAGCCGGTGCCAAGAGTTAGCATAAACTTAAGGTTAAATGAGGTTTAATGTCTATTTATTTCATATTTTACTTCATATACATGTTTTTTCTAATTGTTTTGATTGTTTTATATGCAAAAATATAATTATAGTGTTGGAAATTAGTAATATCGGTAATATTTAAGAAATGTTTACTGTTTCTCCTCCCACTACCTCAACTCATTACCTCATCACCACAGAGTATTGAAATGTGTTATGTTGTCTCTTTTGTATAGGACATAGATAGTTTAATTAATCCTGATTAAAAGTTTTATGTTAATTTAAATATGTTAATCTGTCTTGCCTTAGCTAGTCAGCTAATTAGTTTTTTTAGTTAGCTAGTTAATTTATGTTGTATGTAGCAGCTTGGTCCTGGAGAAACGTTACTTCGGTTCACTGTGTATTGAACTGTATATGGATAAAATGCTAATTAAAGCCTTTTTGACTTGACTTACTTGAATTGAATTTTGAATTTTGTGCTAACGGATGCTAAACGGATTATCAGCATTCACATTATTTCCTATGGGAAAATGTGTTTCGGAATATGAAATTTCACCTCAAGAACTCCCAGCCGGAACGGATTCAGTTCGTATGCTGAGGTACCGCTGTATGTTTTTCCTCCACTGCCCTTTCTTGTCTCTGGTGGAGTTACTTGTGTTGGAAAATGTCTAGTTTAATCACTGATTGTTGTAAAGCACTGACACTGGAGACTCCTTCCAATCATGCTGTGTAAACGGTATTCTGTAATTAGATGCAATTTCTTGTGTTTGGGTGGAGTGCGCTGTGTAGGTTCCTACAAATCAACCGAAACTGTGATCGCTGACAGGACCAGGAATTATTGATAGGCAATGACCTGTTGAACATAGAGCCATAAACTGGGTCATCCAAATAAAGTGAGGATTAAATAAAGGTTGAATTGATTAAACATCGACAACTGATCTGGTCAGAAGTCTTTACACGCTAAATGTCGTGGAATTCAATTAGTTATTCAGTTTAATCATTCTTTTATATGTGTCAATTCATTTTATTTAATTGTTGGGTCTGTTTGTGATTCAAAATCGCTGATTCCCACTTTTTAAAACACATTTAATTCAAATTCCTTAAACATACACCACTGCTTTTGCAGAAAATACAAGCCGAAAGTGTTATCTGTAAATACTCATGTTTTGCAAGAGTATTAGTCCTTCTGTTTTTGTGTTTTATGGGCGGTTGGTGGATTTATCTCCACATACTAGAACAGACTGTGGACCAAAAGATTATCTCTTTGGTTAAAAGTCATGTCTCATACAATCAACAACATTTGATAGGTTTGTACATTAAATACTTTAATAGATTTTAATACTGCAACCTGTAAGAAATATAGCTGCCTGAAATAAATTCGACAAAAAACTATCGAAAAATTCTAATACTCAAATATTGCAATGATAGTCTATCCATGATGCACAGATGATAGTTTTATCTCTGATTTCTGTCCTCACACAGGTCTGATCAGACGGCAGCACTGTCACCTCCACAACAGATTGAGCAGAAAGCTGGTCTTCAAGAAAGTCAATCAGCTACACCGCAGCTGCAGTTCACACAGGGTGGGCCGTCACTAACACACAAAATATCCATGTTCGAGTGATTAAGATGTTCTAGATTTACTTGCTTTAAGCCTATTTTCTTTTTTTTATTTCTTGTTTAAATACACCCACAAAACCAACAGCATATACACTAGTGATGGGAAGTTTGGATCATTTTAGTAACTCGGTTCTTTGAATCTCGTTTATCAAAATGAACGAATCTTTTTCATATAGTTCATTTCGTTCTTTTGATCAGAAATTAAATAAAATGTTACATTTTCAATAAACAGACACAAAACACGTCTACATATACAAATTTTTTGCTATAGTTCCAGTAATGAACAGCTAAGGACATATTATCATAAACAGAATGAGCAGCTCACCATCATATCTTCTGGTCCGAATCATTCGTTCTTTTGTGTCACGTGACTCTCACAGACGCTACGCAGTGCATTACAAAGAAAAACAATTGAACAGTTCTTCTCAGGAGTCTTCTAATCCGAGTCGTTTGTTCTTTTGAATCTATTGCACTGCATAGCGTCTATTGGAGTCACGTGACAGAAGAACAAGCGATTCGAACCAAAAGACTCATTTCTGTATCCTGTACATAACCCACAGATTTTTTGTGATGCTTTGCGACTACTCGGCCAGACATATGTATATGTATGTATCTGTCTATCTATCTAATGTGTGTGTCAATACAGATGTGTCTTGGAGCTGCAAATCAGAGAGCAAGCAGGAGTGGAAGAAAACCGCCTCCCTGGACCGGAACGTGAGCCCGTCACCAAATCAGCCTCCCAGGATGAGGAGGTGTGTGTACATTACGTGTGCGTGACATGCATGTGGGCATGCATAAGGCTATGGATATGGATCAGCTTGTCTCTGTTATGCACACGCTGTACCGCGTTTGTGCTTGAGCTTTATTTTAAAATGCATCCAAAAATAATTTTTGTTGAAAAATATATATATATTTGTTTAATGTTTTTTTAAAATTATTATTATTTAATCATTTTTAAAGACTTTTGACATATTGGTGATGCTGTTCAAACTTGATGTATGATGTGCTGAAAATGAAAGCCAGCCAGCAGCTGCAAACAAAGAGAAAAAAAAAGAAACCCTGCTTGCTTTCTCATCTGTATGTCTGTGTGTGCGTGCGATTGTGTATGTGTGTGTGTCTGCGTGCTGATGTGGTCAGGTCTGGGTCGTACGAAAACATTTTAGGGATACACACATCTCCATCATCACAAGACACATCACCCTCATCTCCAGACAGGTAGGTCATATACATGCATACTTACAAACACACACTCCACCACCATTGCCAACAACATCCCGTACAGTGCATGTGAGGTGTTTTCCGTCATGTCGTTAAATGATGCTTGTTCTTGCATGCAGTTGTGGATGTGTATATGCTGTTTTGGTTGTCATGCTCTGATATTTGTTGTAGAATACATGACCTGTTGACTACACTACCAAAACTGTTTCAAAAAGTTCATCACTTAACAAAAATTACCAGTAACTCTCAAAACTCTATAGGAATTCTAATGAGTAACATGATATAAATAGCATTTTTATTAATTAATCATAGTATTACAACTAATCTGTGGCATCCGTTAATATATTTGCGGTATCATTCATGACAAAAAATCTAGAAACTAATTATTACATTACAACTAAACTGTGGATTCATCAAAGACTTTGAATGCTAACCCCTGAGTATGGAAGACTAAATTTCTAAATAGCATTGGGTTTGCTGTGGAAATTAAAAGAAATTAAAACACTAGACGTGTATTATTGTCATTGCATAGTACAGGTACTCGGCAGCAAAATGCAGTTTAGCATCTACCAGAAGTGCAAAAAGGTGTATATACTGTACATCAGTGCCAATATTGGCATTGTTGAACTTACAAGGTGCAGCACTGATATATATTAGGGATGGGAATCACCAGGGACCGTCCGATACGATATTATCACGATATGTTGGTGCTTATACAGTCAGTATGTCGATCCTGTATTATTATTATTGTCTCATCTTGGGGCACGAGGCGGGGTACACCCTGGACACCCTCACACACTCATTCACCCACTCCAGGCAATTTGGGAACACCAATTAGCCTAATCTGTATGTCTTTGGACTGTGGGAGGACACCGGAGTACCCAGAGGAAACCCACCAAACTCCATGCACTCAGACCCCGAGGTGGAAATCGGACCTGGAATCTGCTAACTACTAAGCCACCGTGCTGCCCTATATATATAACCACACCGGATCCTGTGCTGCCTGGTAATCTGTGAATGCGCACACCACCTACAGGATTATACTGGAACTGCAACATTTTACCACCTGAAATGCAAACATATATTGTTTAAAATTGTATAAAAAAAATAATAAAATTAAATAATCTATCCTCAGGTCAGTGTGTGGCCACACAAAAGAATGGCGATATAGCATACATAATAGAAATATTCCGGCACTATATTTGTGCAAAGTATATAGAGATAATGTACGTATAAAGCTAATGCATGTACACACGTGGACAAAATTGTTGGTACCCTTCGGTCAATGAAAGAAAAACTCACAATGGTCAAAGAAATAACTTTAATCTGACAAAAGTAATAATAAATAAGAATTCTATGAATGTTAACCAATGAAAGTCAGACATTGCTTTTCAACCATGCTTCAACAGAATTATAAAAAAAAATAATAAACTCATGGAACAGGCCTGGACAAAATTGATGGTACCCCTAACTTAATAGTTTGTTGCACAACCTTTTGAGGCAGTCACTGCAATCAAACGATTCCTGTAACTGTCAATGAGACTTCTGCACCTCTCTGCAGGTATTTTGGCCCACTCCCCATGAGCAAGCTGCTCTAGTTGTTTGAAGCGTGCCTTTTCCAGACAGCATGTTTCAGCTCTTTCCAAAGATGCTCAATAGGATTGAGGTCAGGGCTCATAGAAGCCCACTTTAGAATAGTCCAATGTTTTCCTCTTAGCCATTCTTGGGTGTTTTTAGCTGTGTGTTTTGGGTCATTGTCCTGTTGCAAGACCCATGACCTGCGACTGAGACCCAGCTTTCTGACACTGGCCAGCACATTTCTCTCTAGAATCCCTTGATAGTCTTGAGATTTCATTGTACCCTGCACAGATTCAAGACACCCTGTGCCAGATGCAGCAAAGTAGCCCCAGAACATAACAGAGCCTCCTCCCTGTTTCACAGTAGGGACAGTGTTCTTTTCTTGATATGCTTTATTTTTCCGTCTGTTAACATATAGCTGATGTGCCTTGGCATAAAGTTCCATTTTTGTCTCATCTGTCCATAGGACATTCTCCCAGAAGCTTTGTGGCTAGTTTGGAATATTCCAGTCTGGCTTTTTTATGATTTGTTTTCAATAATGGTGTCCTCCTTGGTCGTCTCCCATGTAGTCCACTTTGGCTCAAACAACGACGGATGGTGCGATCTGACACTGATGTTCCTTGAGCATGAAGTTCACCTTGGATCTCTTTAGAAGTCTTTCTGGGCTCTTTTGTTACCGTTCAAATTATCCGTCTCTTTGATTTGTCATCAATTTTCCTCCTGCGGCCACGTCCAGGGAGGTTGGCTACAGTCCCATGGATCTTAAATTTCTGAATAATATGTGCAACTGTAGTCACAGGAACATCTAGCTGCTTGGAAATGGTCTTATAGCCTTTACCTTTAACATGCTTGTCTATAATTTTCTTTCGAATCTCCTGAGACAACTCTTTCCTTCGCTTCCTCTGGTCCATGTTGAGTGTGGTACATACCATGTCACCAAACAACACAGTGACTACCTGGAGCCCTATATATAGGCCCACTGACTGATTACAAGATTGTAGACACCTGTGATGCTAATTAGTGGACACACCTTGAATTAACATGTCCCTTTGGTCACATTATTTTAAGTATTTTCTAGGGGTACCATCATTTTTGTCCAGGCCTGTTCCATGAGTTTATTTTTTTAAATAATTCAGTTGAAGCATGATTGAAAAGCAATGTCTGACTTTCATTGGTTAACATTCATAGAATTTTTTAAAATTATTACTTTTGTCAGATTAAAGTTATTTATGTGACCATTGTGTTTTTCTTTCATTCACCGAAGGGTACCAACAGTTTTGTCCACGTGTGTATGTACAGTCAAACTCATTTAATGGTGAGTTTTACTTGTGTTATTTTTGATGTTAGAGTTGATTTCTGCTGCAGTGGTACGTTATGTCATTATAAGCGCGCCAACAGCGCCATCACCAGGCGCAAATAATGCAAATAATGAATAGAAATAATCCCTTAAATATCCCTTAATCTAAAAGAAGCATTGTTTGCATGATTCCCTATAGATAGTGATGTTACATCTGTCAAGCATGAGAACCAAAATACATGTCTCTGATTGCCTTAAACACTAACGCATTAGTTATCCGCATCTCATGTGGTGCGCTCTTGCATACTTTTAGTGCTTGCGAAACTGTAGTGCACTATTTAAACCTAACTGGAAAAAAAAGAGAGAATGTTGTTGGATTTGCACAGAACAGATTGCTGCTGATGCACCAGATGGCGATGCAGTTGAAATTTGAGATTCAACCATATGTTTCGTTTGTTCTTATATGAGGAATTGTTCCTGTGGAGGTTGCATAGATGTGGCTCAGTGATACGAGTCATCACAGTTCAGTACAGTGCATATAACCCCTGATATGAATGTATATGTATATATGGAAAAATTTATGAACAAATAAATAAAACACCTTAATCAAGTAATATGATGAGAAATTGAGAGACAAACCTGTGTGATGCATCCAAATACTACACAATGTTTACTTCACTTCAAAGTAACACACTGTACAAAATTGTCACTGTGCATAATTTTATTCAACACCATTATTCAAGTAATAAAACTCTTTCATGGATTTATGCCCTAAATACAGTAGAGCTGTAATTAAGTTGCGTGCCTCATTAGGACATTGTTTTTGAAAGATTGATTTTGATCAAATGAAACACTTACATTTGTGAGAGATTAATTTCCTTTGGGTAGTGGTTAGCCCTGTCGCCTTGCACCTCTAGGGTTCGGGTTCGATTCTCCTCTCTGTGTGTAAGGAGTTTGCATATTCTCCCCGTGATTGGTGGGTTTCCTCCGGGTACTCCGGTTTCCTCCCACAGTCCAAAGACACGCAAATTAGGCTAATTGGCATTCCCAAATTGCCCGTAGTATGCAAGTGTGTGTATGTGAGTGTATGCCCTGAGATGGATTGGCACCCTGTCCAGGGTGTACCCCGCCTCGTACCCTAAGCCTCCTGGGATAGGCCCCAGGTCCCCGCGACCCTGAATACAGGATAAAGCCATATAGACGATGAGTGAGTGAGTGAGTGAGTGAGTAATTTCCTTAGGCGCGATTATGATTGTTGGCCACATGATGGCAGTGTGGGGGAAAAGGGACAGATTTACTCTTTAAGTGGATTGGTATGCTTTACATTGTATATTCGTGTCAAAGGCGTATAAGACTCACTTTTTCAGACTTAGGAACGTGCGTAAGTTGGGGACTACCTGTATTACAGCCATTCCAATGGCATGCATTTTTGCGCCTGTGGTTACATGGTTATTAATAACAGTTAATAAGAGTAAGAAAAAACACATCAGTGTAATCCTACAATCAAAGCTGCTGTTAGAGAACGTTAATCAACACTTTCTGATTAAAGATTAATAGTGCTGTGGCATAATTCTCTTAAATATACAGTAAAAGTCTCAGTCCGTAACCAAAAAACTAAACTAAACACACACACACAAAGTACTTACGCAAAACACATTTAAGCCCTTATACCCCTGGCCTGGTATTCAGTTATTCAGTATCTTACTGTGTAAAGCTACAAGAGAAAGAAATCAGACTCAATTTTCTGATTCCAGTCTGCAACCACTGGCCCATCTGGACATTTAAGGGGTTAAAGTCATTATTTATCCAAAAATGTACATTTTGTAAACTGTATAAAAAATCCCTATATGAACGAACTATAATACTTTACTTGAAGTATTATGAATCATGAATGAATCATATGTAATATTGCTATCATAGTAAACCATTACAAGCAAAATCATAAGACTTTGCATCAATTAAAGAAATGAAGGCAATTTATTTTTAAAAAGTCTCTGGTGATATTTTATTTAAACCCATGCCTAATTCTGCAGGTCAGTGAGTGCGAAGAAGCTGTGTTCCAGCTGTGCACAGCCTCTGGGGAAAGGAGCCGCCATGATCATCGACAGTTTAGGCCTTTTCTTCCATGTCCAGTGTTTTAAAGTAAGATCCATGTGTGTGTCCGTGTTGGTGCAAGTTATTCTGAATTGCCCATGTGTATAGGTTTTTTTTTTTTTTTTACCTCTCGCTCTGGCTGATCTGTGTGTCCCAGTGCGGTGTGTGTAAAGGGCTGCTTGGTGACTCGAGCTCAGGAACCGACGTCCGGATCCGGAACGGTGTTCTCAACTGTCACTCATGCTACATGAAATCTCGTGGTGAGTACAAACGTACACGTAATCAGTAACAAATAATCACTGTTTATTGTTCCAGACAGTTAAGTGTATCTGTTTAACATCTCAGTGATGCAGAATGGTTGCCAAAGACTTGTCTTTATCCATAACACACAAGCGGCGTTCAAGTCAGGACGGAATCTTTGGCTGTGCAGATCAACAAAACACAGTTATGAGAGTAAAAACTCTCTTTATTTTCTGTTACACTAATGCACTTCCCAAGTACTTGGATATCATCATGGTAGAAGTTTTTCTTAGTAAGCTGGAGCCATGATCGGGCTGCCTGCTTCATGGCCTCCCAGGAACTCCTTCAAATGTCCCGAACATGTGGAAGTGACTTGGAGCGAGG
Source organism: Clarias fuscus (assembly GCA_030347435.1). Lineage (NCBI taxonomy): Eukaryota > Metazoa > Chordata > Actinopteri > Siluriformes > Clariidae > Clarias > Clarias fuscus. The sequence goes on along the minus strand of CM059225.1, from coordinate 11,805,994 downwards.
TCAGGACGTACCGGGTTCCTGTAATGTGCAATTGGTGTTGATAAAGCAGAAAAACCGCAAAAGTGGATTGTCCTACTATTTATATTTAAAAAAAAACAGTATATTTTTTTTAAACGCTGATACAAATGAGGGACTTTCTCTGTAATCCAAAAGGCAAAGGTAAAAGGCATGCAAGGTCAGTCGATGTACAAATATCAGGGCAAAACTCCTTATACAAACCTAGTCAATAGCCGAACATCAAAACACAACTCAAAAAACTTGCTAAATTTTGACAGAAATGTACTCAATAAAACCTCGCACTGCTAGTGATTGTGTGTACAGTTCCCACAGACAGATGCCTATATACAGTGGAACCTTGGATTACGAGCATAATTCATCCCGGAAGTGGGCTCGTATTCCAAAACACTCGTAAACCAAATCATCATTTCCCATAAGAAATAATGAAAACTCAAATTATTCGTTCCACAGCCCCAAAAAATAAATACATAAAAATAATTAATACAATCTATAAAATGAAAATAAAACAAATTAATCTGCACTTTACCTTTAAAAAAAGGACAAATAAATCCTGACAGATAAGTGTTTCCGTTGGTGTGCGCAGTGTATGAGTGTGTGTATGTGTGTGTGTGTGTGTGTGTGTGTGTGTGTGTGTGTGTGTGTGTGTGTGTGTGTGAAATTAGCCCCTTCCCTCGCCTCGTTTTACACAGTAACACTCCTCCTCCCTCTTCCCACCTCGCTTTTTAAGATTCACAACAAACACACACACACACACACACACACACACACACACACAACGGAAACACCGTTTTAACAGGAAAAAATAAATCTCTCTGAGACTGGCATGAGCGACTCACTTTTTAAGTTTCACAACAAGCGCATAAACACAGCGGAAACACCGTTTTAACGGAAAAAAGCGAGACTGGCATGAGCGCATACTAACAGAATCACTTAAGTTTCACAACAAACACACACAACGGAAACACCGTTTTAACAGGGAAAAAAGAAATCTCTCTGACCTGGCGTGAGCGCATACTAAGGGAATCACTGCTGTAAAGTAAAAAAAAAACAACAAATGAACCAGCATCTTACCTTTGAAAAGAATCGCGACAGAGCAGAGTTTCTGTGTGTTTGTGAAGCTGGGGAGGGGGTGAAAAGGCGAGAGAGCATCTGTGCGTGTGTGTCGGTGTCAAATTGCGCGCGCACACTTATAAGAGACGAGCAGAGTTTCTGTGTGTTTGCGAAGTCGTGGGGGGAGGGGGGAGGTGAGAGAGTGACGCTCGGTGTCAAAATAAGAGTCGCATGTGTGATACATGATACTCGGTGCTCGTAAACTAATACGTGCTCGGTTTCCGAATAAAAATGTATTAAAAATCTTTGCTCGGTTTGCGGAACACTCGTAAACCACGTTACTCGCAATCCGAGGTTCCACTGTGTGTGTGTATAGTCTTATGCAAAAGTTTAGACACCCCTTGATAAATAACAGATTTTCTTTTATCGTTTATTTTTTATGTTCAATTTATGACATAAAAAGTAACTATGCACCAATGTTTGCTGAAAATATTGTGCATTTTTTCCATTTCCAAGAGACGTTAACATCTTTTCAATAAAAAGAAATCACCAAAATCTGTTATTTATAAAGGGGTGCCTAAATTTTTGCATAAGACTGTATATTACATTTGTTCAGGTGTTTCAAACTCGTCTCCCCTTCTCCTCAGGTTCTCATTTTTGCACACTAGTAATGTTTTGCCACATGCACACGGTGCTCGAAAGATGCACTAATGCATCACCTTCACTTTTATTTCATAATACAGAAAACATCCAGAATGTAGAAAATAAATCCAAACTTGTGTCCAAACTTTTGAAAGGTACTGTATGTAACAGATAGGCTGACAGGCTGTTAAAAAAACTGCTCTCATCTCTCTCTGTCTCTGTCTTAATTTAAAATTAGGGTGCTAAAAATACATCTAGCATTTCACAAGGCGTGAATTGCAAGTGCACCCTCTTGTGGTGTACAAGTTAATAGATACGAGAGCTACGGAGAAATATTACGCAAAACATGGTTGGTTAAGACATTTTTACATGGTTGAATTACACACGTGGACAAAATTGTTGGTACCCTTCGGTCAATGAAAGAAAAACTCAATGGTCACATAAATAACTTTAATCTGACAAAAGTAATAATTTAAAATAATTCTATGAATGTTAACCAATGAAAGTCAGACATTGCTTTTCAACCATGCTTCAACTGAATTATTTAAAAAAATAAACTCATGGAACAGGCCTGGACAAAAATGATGATACCCTTAGAAAATACTGAAAATAATGTGACCAAAGGGACATGTTAATTCAAGGTGTGTCCACTAATTAGCATCACAGGTGTCTACAATCTTGTAATCAGTCAGTGGGCCTATAAATAGGGCTCCAGGTAGTCACTGTGTTGTTTGGTGACATGGTATGTACCACACTCAACATGGACCAGAGGAAGCGAAGGAAAGAGTTGTCTCAGGAGATTCGAAAGAAAATTATAGACAAGCATGTTAAAGGTAAAGGCTATAAGACCATTTCCAAGCAGCTAGATGTTCCTGTGACTACATTTGCACATATTATTCAGAAATTTAAGATCCATGGGACTGTAGCCAACCTCCCTGGACGTGGCCGCAGGAGGAAAATTAATGACAAATCAAAGAGACGGATAATCCGAATGGTAACAAAAGAGCCCAGAAAGACTTCTAAAGAGATCCAAGGTGAACTTCATGCTCAAGGAACATCAGTGTCAGATCGCACCATCCGTCGTTGTTTGAGCCAACGTGGACTACATGGGAGACGACCAAGGAGGACACCATTGTTGAAAACAAATCATAAAAAAGCCAGACTGGAATATGCCAAACTACATGTTGACAAGCCACAAAGCTTCAGGGAGAATGTCCTATGGACAGATGAGACAAAAATTGAACTTTTTGCCAAGGCAAATTTTGCTAATTATACTTGAAGCATATGAAGAAAAGAACACTGTCCCTACTGTGAAAGATGGAAGAGGCTCTGTTATGTTCTGGGGCTGCTTTGCTGCATCTGGCACAGGGTGTCTTGAATCTGTGCAGGGTACAATGAAATCTCAAGACTATCAAGGGATTCTAGAGAGAAATGTGCTGGCCAGTGTCAGAAAGCTGGGTCTCAGTCGCAGGTCATGGGTCTTGCAACAGGACAATGACCCAAAACACACAGCTAAAAACACCCAAGAACGGCTAAGAGGAAAACATTGGACTATTCTAAAGTGGCCTTCTATGAGCCCTGACCTCAATCCTGTTGAGCATCTTTGGAAGAAGCTGAAACATGCCATCTGGAAAAGGCACCCTTCAAACCGGAAACAACTGGAAAACAACTGGAGCAGCTTGCTCATGAGGAGTGGGCCAAAATACCTGCAGAGAGGTGCAGAAGTCTCATTGACAGTTACAGGAATCGTTTGATTGCAGTGATTGCCTCAAAAGGTTGTGCAACAAACTATTAAGTTAGGGGTACCATCATTTTTGTCCAGGCCTGTTCCATGAGTTCATTTTTTTTTTATAATTCCGTTGAAGCATGGTTGAAAAGCAATGTCTGACTTTCATTGGATAACATTCATAGAATTCTTATTTATTATTAATTTTGTCAAATTAAAGTTATTTCTGTGACCATTGTGAGTTTTTCTTTCATTGACCGAAGGGTACCAACAATTTTGTCCACGTGTGTATTAAGGGCATTTAATTAATTGCTGAACAGTTTAACCATTATTTAGGTTTTTAGTCAATTTTTGTTTGTGCAATCTTAGCTTGATTGAGGAGCAGTATTGAAAGTGCCACCATCTGACAGTTTGATGTAACAACAGTATGTCATTATGTAACATAGTGTGTGTATTGTCATCATCATCATCATAAAAAAAAATTTACATTATGATACATTTATCAAACCACAAATTCTTTTATACTCATTATTTTTATCATCATAATTAAAAAATATATATTATTATTATTATTAAACTTGTTTGAAACTTTTATTCCACACAGCTGCTGGTCAACCCACCACATTATAAAGCCTTTTTACACCCGAATCGAAGAGGAACTGGAACATTTGCCAAGCTCACAGAATCCCGGGCCATCTTCATCATGAACATTTAATTATACTTAGTTATATTTCATAACATGTTCAAAAAAAAAAAGGAAAAAAAAAAAGCACAAAATCGCCTTTTTGTCAAAAACCAATCTGATAAAACTGGAATGTTGTGGGATTTCCGGATGATATTTCTTTGTAAAGCTTCATATTTCTGTGGGAAAAAATTTAAAAGTCTTCTAATGGCAATAATTCTAACCTCCACACGCATGAGCATGCACCGCAGTTAACAGATTTTTAAAAGTCGCTAGCTTCTTGTACAAAGTGGAGCGTTCCACTTGCAGAACTTGGGTAGATCAAGTAGTGATTAAAAACACTGACCTGTTTTTTTTTTTTTTTTTACTAAATCCCATTATCAACAGTAACTGTGTGATTAAGACATTACCTGAGGGATGTGGCTGTTGTGTATTTCCATCAGCGGTTTGCACTTTAGACTTTTTATCTACAAACCTTCAGCCGCTGAAGACGAACATTTGAGACGTGAAACACAAAGATAAGCGTAATAAGCAATGATTATTTAAAACTGTTTGTATTTGTTCCGCTTGTAGAAAGTCCAGGAATCTGTCTGACCTAATCGGCGTCCTAGCAGACCTCGAGTGCGCTATCGAGTCCCATTTTTATGACCTGTATGGTGCACTTATCAGAAGTAGTGGGTCATTTAGGGTGCAAATCCCAAATGGCTTCCTGTCGCACCTAGCGCACTATTAAGCATGTAGACGATATTCATTTCTACATTATGAAATAAAAACTGAGGTATTTGGGGTTTATTTCTGTTTTGTGTGTGTGTGTGTGAGTGTGTGTGTTCTGAGTTGATTTTGCTCTGTATGGCCGTAACTGAAGGCACCATATGCTGCATTATTCTGTGAATGAATACAAAGAAAAATCCCAAATATCTCCTGAAAGCATTACAAGCCAGTATGTCATAGCGTCATACCCTATACCCTAGACCCTATGTAGTGCCCTCAGATACTGTAGGTATTGCACAGCCTTTTAGGATTCACCCAGAAACTGATGGGTTTAAACATAATGTCTTGAAGTTTTAAGTTGTAGTGATGAAGTGTTTTTTTTTTTTTCTCGAGTATTTCTTGTTCATTGTTTTTTTTTTCTATTTATTTTCAGTTTATCATCTCAAATGTTAGTTTTCTTGATGATTTTATTTCATTTTTTTTTAAAGAATATGCATGATGTTTGAATACCCGATGAACATAGCGGACGATTATTTCCATCGAGTAGTTTTGGTCGCTTACGTTTGTTTCCTTTTCATCATCGGTTGCTAAAGAAAGAACAAGAACAAGTCTTTATTAGTATTGGGGAAGTCGTTCTATTTTTCCAGACAGCCGTCGGTCATATCTGTTTCCATGCCGTGCCTTAAATACGACCGTGCGCTTCATTCCGGAGGATGCGCGGTCGTGTATGTGTATGCAACATCCAAAGTTTTGTAGAGCTATTTCATTTTTGTTCTGTACTGCACTGTATGCTGGGCGAAATTCTCTCTTAATCCTGTTGTGTTTGGTCCGTAAACCTTGTACATGGCAACAACAACAACAAAAAATAGTGTTGAACGAACTCTTATGGTATTGGTGTCCAGTCGGAAGACTGACAAAGCAAGGTTTTAATGCATCTTTTCAGATCAACTGGATTTTGAAAGACTACGTTTTTCCATTATTTTAAACGCTGTCATTGTTTACATAGGTGGACAAATCATAACTGTATTACTTAGCCCCGAGGCAAGTAAAACCCTCATGTTAGCAAAAGCTAACCTAATATAATAATGTATGGCTAGCTAGCTAGCTAGCTAGTCAAGTAACATAATACAGAGGAAAACAAAATAATTTTTTCAAGAAACATTTCGCTCAATAGGACTAATCATGAGGTAACTAAGCAGGAAAGTTCTACGTAAAATTTTACTTTCTGCGCACCATCTAGGCGATGTGTGTAGTGCAGCAGGAGGTGGGATTTAAAACGCCACTGTGGAAACTCCTGAGCCATCCCTGATTTCTTCATATTTCAGGCTTTCTAGTATTTAATGCAATTTTGAGGAATAGTTATCCAGGCCTCGATTTTGGCACGTCTTTGACTCTCATTTTCTGTACCTGGGCGTTTCCAGAGGAAGGTTGTAAAGTGTAAATAACCATCTAACTTACGGCATGAGCCAGTAAGAAACAGGTGGTCAGGACGGTGATTACAGTAGTATTCTGGTAAATGCTGAATGCTGAGAGGTTGGAACAGACAAGAAGGGAAATGAGGTCGCTGCTGTGGTGGTTACATGCTATACTGTAAGCAGGCGATTTTTTAATAGCATCTTTAAGCACATTGCACCCTGTCGCAGTAAAACATTTTTTCCCATTTCTTTACTTTAATCTATATAATTTTATTTAATTCACATAATATGAAGCAATGAAGGATGGCTCATGACTTTATATGTGGATTTATATTTTAACTGCTTGTCTCGGATACTTGGGCTTCTGATTTGTCCACCCATGGTTAACATGTACAAATGACCTGTTCTGGAAATACAAGCCCAAGTCTGTTTTCATTAACCTTCATGTCACTTGCTTTCATCACTTCACCTTCAGCTTCTGTCAGACTGAAAACAAGTGTAAAAGCAGCATGTGTCCCAAACATTAGGAACTGAATGTAGAGTTCTTATAGATAATTGAATTATTTGTCACATGTACGTGACAGCACAGTGAAATGATTTTTTCACATATCCCAGTTACGAAGCTGGGGTCAGAGCACAGGGTCAGCCAGGACACATCGCCCCTGGAGCAGATAGGGTTCATCAAGGGCTTAATAGTGGCAACTTGACGGTGCTCGGACTCGGACCCTCAACCTTCTAATCAGTAACCCACAGCCTTAACCGTTGCCCCCACTCAATCCCAAATATTTCTCGACAGAAATCATTACACACTTTAATCCTTATTAAGGGATCATACTGTATAATACATGCATTTTTTTTAAACAATATAGGTCATTTGCGCTGACTAGAATTATTCAATTCAATTTTATTTATATAGTGCTTTTAACAATTGACATTGTCGCAAAGCAGCTTTACACAATCAAAAGAAGTGTAATTACAATCTAGTGTTTGGGACACGGACTGTTTCCACATCTACTCATCATGTCTGCCGTTCTTTTCTTTGCTAATCTCTAATTCTGGTATAATGAGTAGGTTATTAGCAGGATTATGTAGCTGATATGGTTTTGTTACTCAGAAAGGAATTGAGTTGACATTGTAAGTGGTCTGTGCTGAAGCTCTATATTTATTTGATCATCTTAGGACGAGTTAACAAACCTGACAAACCCTCCATGAGCAGTGGGTATTATAGCAAGTGTATGTTTATATAAATAAACTATTTTAAATGTACTTCCATGTGTGTTTGTACCCGTGTGTGTGTGGTGTGAAAGACCGTTATATTGTTTTGTTGCTAATGAAAAAAACAAACACGTATTAGTATTTTGACTTCTTTATTAACTTATAATTTTCAAACTACAAGCTATTCAGAATATTTAAATGTGTGCAAAACATTATAAAATTAATTACAATCCTTAATATACCATAACAAAATACTGAATAGGATTAAAGACAATCATATAAATACATATAGATGTATTCAATGTACAGATATTCAATTAGCAGTCTTAAATAACATTCAAAAATGTTCATCTTCTATACCGCTTATCCTGTATACAGGGTCATGGGTGGCCCTGACCCAATCCCAGGAGACTTTGGGCACACACACTCTGTGGACAATTTGGGAACATCATTTAAACTAATGTCTTTGGACAGGGAGAACATGTAAACTCCATGCACACCGACGTGAGGTGGAAATCGAACCACTATGCCACCGTACCACCTTTTCTAAAATGAATGATTAAACTTTACACACGAAATTAATGTAAAAATAAACCTTTAAACAAAGATTAAACATTACTTCAGTGTCACTCTATGAAATATACAATTGTAAACAATGTTAGAGTGAAAACTTGTCCACACACCACCCGTCGCTTTTTGGTAGAGGGCTACATGTGGCTTCACTGGTTGAACAAAGCTTTTCAAACTTCACAGATGATGAAGCGTGTGAACCAGACCTTTCCAGAATGTTCTCTTCTTTACTTAGTGCGCGAGACAAACTGGCTGCGCGGTCTTGCCTGCGCAGTTTAGCACGCCTGTTCTGAAACCAAACCTGCAAGAAAATCCAGAGTGACTGAGAAACCCTGTAACAACACCACATACCGGCAGTTATGCTTTAAACATGCTTTAAAGTCTTCTGTTTCATTGAAGATTAATTACAATTTGACGTCTCCTCGTTCCATACTAGTTTACCGCTTCTACTATCCCCTCCGCTATTTGAATTACAACAATTTCATAATGCATTGGTTGGTTTAACACTTTTAATTGCATTCCAAGTGCTGCGTTGCTCAGCCTGATATAGAATCCCATCTCAGCCACAACAAAGCAAAATAAAGTGTAACCTGGACGCGAGCCTCGGTCAGGTCGATCCTGCGTGCGAGCTCCTCGCGCTTGCAAATGTCAGGGTACTGAGTCTCTGCAAACACGCGCTCCAGTTCCAGAAGCTGTACGTGCGTGAAGGTTGTGCGCATGCGCCTACACCTAGGCCTCCTGCTGGCACCTGCAAAAAAAGAAAAAACCCAGACTAGAGATATGGAGCTAAAGTTTCTAGTGATGGGAGGTTTTAATCATTTTAGTGACTCGGTTCATCAAAATTAACGAGTCTTTTGTTGAGTCATTTAGTTCATTTCGGTTTTTTGGTCAGAAATAAAATATGTTACATTTTCATATTTTCAACACGTCTATATACACAAATTTTGGCTATAGTTCCAGTAATTAAAATATTACAATGCAGCTAAGGACATATTATGATAAACAGAATGAGCAGCTCACCATCATATCTTCTGGTCTGAGTCGTTCGTTCTTTTGAATCTATTGCACTGCATAGCGTCTATGGGAGTCACGTGACAAAAGAACGAACGATTCGGACCAAAGACTCAAAGGTAACGACTCATTTCTGTTTCGTGTATATAACCTATGGATGTTTTGCGATGCTTTGCGCATGCGCGCCCCGTAAAAAAAAGAAGAAGAAATCACTTTCTTAGACTACTCTTTCTTCTAAGTCACATTAAAGGACTCATCATTAGAAGTTACACAGACGTGCTAGAACAAACAAAAAAAACTATTTTCAAGATTCAGTGGTGAATGAAAACAAAAAGCATTGAATAAACTCTTACACTGATGTTCATTCAATACTGTATAAAATCTTTGATTCATATTTTTTTTCAAGAGTTGCTTAACTCACCTATCACGCACAGGGAGTTTGCTTGATCTCTTAGACCGTCCAGGATGCAAGTCCTTGGAAGAGCAGGAATAGTTCTGCTCTGGATAAAATTAACTCCAAAGGGGTGACTGGACGAAGCAAAGTCCGAAGCGAGGCTGGCCATCCCCATCAGGTACTGCGGCTCACAGGCTGCAGGGTCCAAGCAGGAGAAATCCATCATGAAGGAATAAACTCACACACTTTCTGCTCATTGGAGCACTTCAGAGTGGCGCTTTTATTTGAAGTGTCACCTGCCTTGCGACCCCCCTCCTTTCCAGAAGTGTTTGCATGACAAAAAGCTCACAGCAGCAACCAGCCTTCTCCGTCACTGGCCTGCACTGAGGGACACCAGCTAAAATGCCTCCCTAGTTATTAGTTAAATCTTGCATTATACAGTACTATAGTATACTTTTCCTATTTCTGCTTCAACCTTCATGATAATGTCATATTTAATATCTACTATATGTGTCACAGCTATGAAGACCTAAATATTTATAAGCATTCTGTAAAACGATCTTTTATTGAGAGCGCAAGCTTTTTACTATTATGTATTATTTCATACTGTTTACAATTTTTGCATGCAAATTCCACTAGGGTTTTATGCCTGATATCGACTGATATCCATTTTTTTCTGTAAAATAAAATTTTTTGTTATAATTTTTTAAAATATATGTTCTCGTACCGATCCAGTAATGCAGAAGTCATCCTGCTATGTTGGATGAATGATGCTAAACACTGTATCAAGATGATTGATGATTGACAACGTGCTCTATAATACAAGCAGGGTGGGGTCAAAGCTGCATCCTTCATCCGGCCATATCATCCATCATAACGCTCAGGGTGGAGCTGCACATTGTAAAGCTCACAATAACTACCATTGTGAGGTGTAAGGCCGACGGCTGGTGTCTGGATTTTTAAAAAAGGACATCTGCTTAAATGCTAATTCTGCCCACAGACAATCAGAGGTCATAAAACAACGTAAATGGATAAAGAGATAATTTTGTGCCTTTCTATGCAGCTCATAATCAGAAGTTATGATTCACGAAGAGGAAAAGTCTGCAGGCCAATGATTAATGAGGTCTGTTTGTCTGATTACAAACAATGAATGATACATAAATCATTGTACTTGCAAGAAGCTCTACATCGATTATATATAAGGAGCTAACCCCTTCCTGCTTTTCTATTTATGTTTTTTGCATATGTAACACTTAAATGATTAAAATAATCAAACAAATTTCAATATTACACAAAGATAATCCAAATAAATACAAAATGCAATTTCTAAATGATGATTACATTTATTATGCTAAACCCTAAATCTATTAACTGGTTGTGCCACTTTTGGCGTTAAGCGCTTGCAATAACCAGCAATGAGTCTTTCACATGGCTATGGAGGAATTTTGGCCCACTCTTCTTTGCAGAATTGTTTTAATTTAGCCACATTGGAGGGTTCAACCTGTTTAATGTCATGTCACAGCATCTCAATCTGATTTAAGTCCTGACTTTGACTAGGCCACCTCAAAACATACACACACACACACACACACACATATATATATATATATATATATATATATATATATATATATATATATATATATATATATATATATATATACAACTGTATGTATATATATATATATATATATAGAACTGTATGTATATATATATATATATATACAACTGTATGTATATACATACATACATCACAGTTTACTCATGATTTAGCAAGGGGGCAATTACTTTTTCACATAGAACCAGGTAGGTTTGGGCAGCTTTTTTTCTTTAATAAATGAAATCATCATTTAAAAACTGCATTTTGTATTTACTCAGGTTATTGTTTTGTAATATTCAAATTTGTTTGATGGTCTGAATCATTTAAGTGTGACAAATATGGCAAAAATTTACCTTTTCATTGCACTGTATGTATGTGTTTATTCAACAATCTTCATATTAATTGCAATGAATTTGCATGAAAGATGGAACATTTGGAACATTTTATGGCACATTTAAAGCTTTCTGGAATCCCTGGGATGTTGGTTACTCATATCATAGGACTAAAATGGCCAAATATGACTTTATGGCTAAGCATTTGTGGATATCTAACCATCACATCACATGACATTCATGTGTGCTGCATAAGCTGTTCATAGAAATAAACCCGAGTTCAGCAGGTGTTCGGATGCAGAGATGCTATACACATTTTCTGCACGTGTCACTGGGGGGCGCTGTTTAAGACGTTTTGTCCAATACGTTAAATAAACGCAAATCTCTTTTATCGAAGCTATACGTGTATCGCCTTTACATCCATTATTAAGTAATTTCCAGTAATACAGATTAGAATTCGGGCTCTTATAAAATATAAAATATATACTACGGAATTCTATGGCTCCCAGGAAGCGGCCACTGTGTCTACGTCATTGTTGCGCGCCATTTGTTTTGCTGTTCTGTCGTCATCAAATCGCGCAGGGAGACGGCTCATGCTTGCGAGAGGAGCGCGAGCGACTTAGTTTATAAACTGTATATACGTTCCGGTGGCAAACATGAGGGAAACTCCTTTATCAAACTGCGAGAGGGTCTTTCTTCTTAAATCTATCCAGGAGAAAAAGGTAGAAGCAAAACGTTTTGGCATAGCGACTGCTAATAAAGTGAAATTTCTCGATAAATATACGAGTTATTAGGTTTTAGGGGACAATTAATATATTGTATTTGTGTAAAACGACTTTTTCACATAGGTATTTTTGTGTAATATTAAATTTAGTTTGATTTCAATCATTTAAGTATGACAAATATGCAAAAAAACAACCAAAAACATCAAAAGGGGGCAAATACTTTTTCACGGTACTCTATCTATCTATCTATCTATCTATCTATCTATCTATCTATCTATCTCGGCCATAACATTATGATCACCTGTCTATGCAACCAAGACAGTAATGTACTGTGTGTTCTGAAACCTTTCTATTGGAACCAGTATTATCCTTTTCCTCAGTTTGAGCTACACTTGCACCTCTATAGGATCAGACTACACAGACTAACCTTCACCGAGCCTTGGCCACCCATGACCTTATCGCCGGTTTTCCTTCCTTGGATCACATTTGGTATGTCCTGACCTGCAGACCAGGAACATCTCGCAAGAGCTGCAGTTTTGGAGTTGTTCTGATCCAGTTGTCTAGCCATCACAATTGATTTTGCCTTTGTCAAAGTCATTTAAATCCTTTCGCACATCAACTTCAGGAACGATTCACTTGCCACCTAATATATCCCACCCACTTCCAGCCTCCACATCGGATTGTGATGTCTAGACATCTGACTGGGTCAGAGCAACTCCAAAACTGCAGCTCTTGTGTGATGTTCCTGGACATACCAAAAGTGGTCCAAGGAAGGAAAACCGGTGTACCAGCGACAGGGTCATGGGTGGCCAAGGCTCACTGATGGACATGGGGAGTGAAGGCTAACCTGTGTAGTCTGATCTAATAGAAGCGCTATTCTAGATCAAACTAAGGAAAAGGTTAACGCTGGTTGTGATAGAAAGGTTTCAGAACACACAGCGCATCACTCTAATGATGGCAAAGCCGGGGACCTACTCAATATTAGGCAGGTTGTCATAATGTTAGGGCTGATTGCATTACCATAGCTTTTACAAAAAACTTCCATCTTCTGTAAAAACTCAGGATTCGGGAGGTTCTTCTTCTTTTGAGTTTATGGATGGGTTGACGCACCACCTCCTGGACTATATGAAGTAGAAAATTAGCAGGGAAAAATATTGCTTTGTTTGAGACATGCCATTTAAACAATGACATCAGTGTTGTAATTAATTGATGTTTAAATGTCAAGAAATAAAAAGAAAGTAATTTAAACGTCAAGAAAAAAAATTGTGTGCAATTATTAATATTATTGTGCCTAATTAAAAGAAAAAAAAAACTTACTAAGAGGGTGTCTCTTTTTTTCATATTAGAGTGAAAAGTGTCACAGACTGTAAAATTCAAAACAAACAATGTATTGACTTTGACAAGTTAGCTTACCAAAAAAAAAAATGCACATCTTTGTCTGGATTTAGCGCTTGGATGGAAGGCAGACCTACGACTACCGCAATATTAAAATCACGTTCGGCACAGACTTTGGCTGCTGTACGGTCAGTCTGGGGAAAACAAGGTAACGTTCTGCTTTTATGTGTTATAATCTATATGAAACAAGTAAACGCCTACAGAACATCTACACTCAGTTCCTAGCTTGAGGTACAATATATTATACAGTATGTACAAAGTGTGTGTGTGTGTGTGTGTGTGGGGATGTGACGTGCGTGTGATGTCTCCTCAGGGTGTTGGCTCAGGTGTCATGTGAGTTGGTCCCTCCAAAAGATTCCCGTCCCACCGAGGGCCAGATGTTTTTTAACTTGGAGCTTTCTCCGATGGCATCGCCTGGCTTCCAGCCCAACAGGTACGTCACCTAGAGCCGTTCGATGTTATTGAATCAATCTTTTGTTGGTCGATTCAGTTTATCGAATCGATGGGTCAGTTTTTTTTTTATTTTTTTAATTCAAACCTTTTTATTAGGTACAAACTTATGAACGTTAAATGGTTTAAAATTGATGGGGGGGGGAACTAGTTTTTTTTTTTTTTTTTTTTACAAAAAAACTTCCATCTTCTTCTTCTTTTTTTTTTTTTCCCCCGATTTTCTCCCTAATTTAGTCGTGTCCAATTCCTCCCCGTCACTAGGGGGCTCCCACATTAAGGCTACTACTACCACTCAGCCGGGAGGGCCGAAGACTATCACGTGTTTCCTCCGAACCACGTGACGCCAGCCGACCGCATCTTTTCGAACTGCTCGCTCGCGCACCGTTGGGGGCGGCGTAACACACTCGGAGGACAGCGCTATCCGCTCCCTCCATTGCGCGAGCTCACAGAGCCCCTGACTGGCTGTAGAGCCGTGATTAATGTAGGAGCACTAAGTACCTTTAAAAACTCAGAATTCAGGAGGTCCTTCTTCTTTTGAGTTTATGGACGGGTTGACGCGTTACCGCCACCTACTGGACTGTATGAAGCAAAAAATTAGCATTGAAAAAATATCGCTTTTTATGAGACATAACATTGTTCAACGTTGTGATGAGTTCATGTTTATTAGAACTACAATTGATGTTAATTAACTAGAATTGAATTAGTGTTGGACCTGGGCAGTTAACCTATTGCACAAGGCTGTGATTTATTATTAAGTAATATATGCATAGTCAGTGCATAGTCACGATGAAGAGTTTGTTAATAATTTAAGTTTTCTTTTTTATACTTTTGAGTTGATAAATCAATATTAATGATAAACATCATCTTGAGTGAGATATTTTTGACAAGTTATTTTCTGTTAGTCTTGATCATTTAATTTACTTCAATATTTTAAATAAATAGACTCTATTGATAATGGCTTGGGATCAAATTAGAAATGTATTTTAAAGCATGTTCTTGTTGTAGGTATGTCACATGTATTCGCACGCAGCTTTTGTGTTGTGTTTTCTGTAGGCAGTCTGAGCTGTTGGTGACGCTGAACAGGCAGCTGGAGAGATGTCTGAGGAACTCCAGATGCATCGACACTGAGTCTCTGTGCGTCATCTCGGGAGAAAAGGTGACGTGCAGTGTGAATGCGTCAGTTTTGGTTATACAGTAGTTATGTATTCCGCGTTACGTAATGCGCGTATGATCCGATCGGCAGGTGTGGCAGATCCGAGTGGACGTGCACGTCCTGAACCACGACGGGAATTTGATGGATGCGGCGAGTATCGCTGCCATATCAGCCCTCTGTCACTTCAGGAGGCCGGAGGTCGCCATCCAGGGCCGAGACATCACTGTGGTGAGTGCGACTTTATCCTAATTGTATATCATGTTGTACGATGTGTAGTGACGAGTCTTCCAGCTGTTACACCATGTGATGACGGAGATGTTGCTTTTGTGTTTAGTTCAGCCCGGAAGAGCGTGAGCCGGTTCCGCTGAGTGTTTACCACATGCCCGTGTGTGTGAGCTTCGCCTTCTTCCAGCAGGGGTAAACAAACAATCAAACGCACACCATCGCAGCTGCGCTCAGGACATGTCTCATTGACGTTTTAGTGTATACAGCTTAAACAAGAGCATATGGTCAGAGCGCAGTAAGAGAATGGTTAAGCGTGTCCTGGTCCTCTCTGTCTCCTGCAGGACGTATTTGTTGGTGGATCCGTGTGAGAAGGAGGAGCTGGTCATGGACGGTCTCTTGGTCATAGCCATGAACAAACACAGAGAGATCTGCTCCATCCAGTCCAGTGGAGGCATCATGCTCCTCAAAGACCAGGTACTGAGTGGAAGGTGTAGGTGAGAGAGAGAGATGAATGTACAGACAGATGAACAACAGATATTAATTTAATGACCACAAAGAGAGAGAGACGAACTAGATGATTATATGAAAAGCGAGGTGGCAGTTTTTGAGAAGTCTGTGGTTTTTATCCGTGTTTTAAGCTTTAAACGTCTGTGTTAAGGTTCTGAGGTGCAGCAAAATAGCCAGTGTGAAGGTGTCCGAAATCACTGAGCTCATCACTAAAGCCCTGGAAAATGACAGACGAGTCAGGTAAAGTAATAGGCGTGTTCACAGAAAAATCCACGTCACGCTATGCATGTTTATGATCATCCTACTACAGCACACCCGGAACTGTTTTCTTTCTTACATTATTTATAAAATAATGAAACATAGATTAAGATTCCTGGTGCAAGGATGTACTTTGGATGGTGACCTGCATGATTAGTTTTTTCTTTGAGTAGGAAGTGATTAAACCGATCTCTGTTGTGTGGATGGAAGGTTTAAGATTCAAAGATTTAAATATGATACGGATATGTTGCCTACTTTTAACCCGCAGGAAAGAAGGAGGCAAGTTCGGCTTCGCGGAATCTGTAGCTAAGGAGCGAATCACGGTCCTGACAAGAGACGAAACACCGTTGGAGATGACGGACGTCCAGGCGGCGGCCGATGAGATCATCAGCAAAGCAGACGCACCTCCTGAAGCGTATCTTTAGCAGTAGATTGTTTCAGAGAATATCTTTTTTTTTTTTTTTTCCTCATTCATTTCCAAGCAGCACTCTCATTTGATTGACAGACTGAAATGGGGTCTAGTATTCGTTTCCTTGACTTTTTGATCAGTGTGCCCTCTCCTGTCATTGTTGCCACGGGAACCGGACAGGTAGGGGAAGGGCTACAGAACACTTGGGGTTTGGAGGAAGATGATGAAGATGAAGAGGCATCCGATACAGCCGAGCGGGAGAAGAAAAGAGGTGCTGCGTCTGTTATTGTGTCTGTGAATCTATTCTGAGATAATCCGTGCTCTATCGACTTAATGCTTTCATTTAGTCAGGGATGTCTGAGTGTTTGTTTTTTTCCTGCAGATGAAGTGATGGTCATCTCAGACAGTGAAGAAGAAGAAGTGGTGATTTTGAATCAAGAAAGCCAGTAAGTTAAAGGGTAAAAAAAAGAAGAAGAAGAAAAAGGCATTTCATGTGTAAAAAAAGAAAAATTCTGCACATTTTATGTACAATAAATTATATGAAGTGTATAGGGATGTCAAGTATTAACCTAGAAAAATATGCCAAATCCATGCTTAACTAACGATGAGGATTTACAATTCCTTATAACAATGAGTTATTTTCCACCATGCTGATGCCTTGCAGCAATCAGAGCCTAGCTATGAGTTTTTTTCTGATTACCTGGAGACATCTTTTGTTGTTGTTGTTGTTCTACATGTACATCATAAACCCTTGGATAAAACAACGACTGAAAATAAAAAGAAATGTAAATCTTATCGTGCTTTTTAGCTGGAAAAATCTGGGAATTAAGAGAAATCAGCTGACCAATGAGGCAAGAGCACTGTAAAACCCGCCCCCACAGCACATGGCCAATGAGGATTCAGCACTATAAAAAAAAAAATTACTATAACTATACACTAAGACCTGTGGCCAATGAACGTGCAGCAATGTAAGACCTGCCCAATAGCACCTGGCCAATGAGGAAAGCAGCATTGTAAGACCCTTCCACACCGGAGATTTGCCACATAAGTGCGAAGGAAAAATTTGGCAGCGAAAGTTAAAAAATAAATAAATAAATAAAATAAAAAATAAGTAAAAAATCAGGAGTGAAAGTTTAAAAAAATATATATATATAATAATTTTCACACTCTTTCACATTAGATGTAATTTTTTTTGCCAAGATCTTTTATTTATTTACATTTTTTTTGACACATAGCTAATTCCATCCTAACGCTGCATTCGAATTTTACAAAAATACTTTTACTCAAAGTCTGATGTGGGAAATAACTACCGTGTAGCCCAGCAACGTCATCCAACATTTATGTTATTACATCCTGTTGATTGTGAGAGTGGCCATACAGTACAGGCCTCCCCCCTCAAAAAAAGTGTTCATTTTAAGTTTAATTTTAACTAATGAACTCTTTTTTTTTTTTTCCTTTCTTTTTTTTCCTGTCAATTTCCAGAAGCAAACGCTCGAAACCCAGAAGAGGAAAACTGTGAGAGAAAGAAGAAGGTTCTTTGTGTTTGTAACCTTTTACACTCAGACCAGTGTCCCAGCCCTCGCATTACACAATAATAACAAGAAGAAGCTGGCTTTCTTTACTGCCTGTACACTGAGCAAACTGAAAAATGTTTGATTCACTGTTTGTGGGGTGAGATGCCTTTTGGGACTGTAAATGTACAAAATAAATATGATTCAGACATTTTTTTTTATTTTATTTATTTATTTATTTTTTTTTATATGTGCATGACTTGCTGCTTTGGCAGAACCAGACGAATTATTGAAGGTTATGCAAAATGCATAAAAATAATGAGATTTAAATCTTCATACTGCTGTCCAATGTAAACTATTTAAAATTTTCAGTTCCACTTTTTACTTTTCTTTTTTGCTGAAACTCTTTCTATTCTCTTCAGCTCTGTGCCAGCCACAGTCTTTAAATATAGTAATCCCTTTTCCTGTGACTAAGTATACCTTTCAGAAACATTTGGAAATGTTCATTAACATCTGCATACTTAAAAAAAAAAAAAAAGTAGAGTTATACATGTTCTCCCCATGCTTGGGGGGGGGGGGGGGGGGGTTCCTCTGAGTACTCTGGTTTCCTTCAACAGTCCAAAGACATGCAGGTTAGATCAATTGGCGTTCCCAAATTGCCTGTAGTGTGTGTGTGTGCGCGCTCAATCTGTGATGGATTGGCATCCTGTCCAGACGTGCTTCAAACGACACTACATATAGGATAGGCAGTATAGAAAACGAATTAAAATATTAACATTTTAATGTTGTTTAAATATCAGCCATGAAAATGCTTGATTTCTTATGACTTTAGTTTAAGCGTGCCTTTTTCTTTTTGGGCTCAGATCGATCTTTTGCAAACTTTGACATTTTTTTACTTACTTTTCACGTTCTGTAAACTTGAAAATTCTAATTAGGACTCGTTTAAAACGTTATATGTGGCCCGTACGGGGATCGAACCCCTCGACCTTGGCGTTATTAGCACCACGCCATAACCAACTGAGCTAACCGACTGGTGACCGCCACCAGACAATATCGAAGCAATACGTCAAACAAATGTTAAACGCTATAGACATACACATCTACTATATATACTATTTAAATATTAGCTCTTTTCAAATATATATATATATTTTTTTTTTAATAAAGCAATACCAACAACAGGGTTTCTCTTTTTAAAAAAATGATTTGGTTCCTTTTTTCGTGCCGTACGGCGCGCTCCTTTCTCTCGGGAATGGGCGGCGCGTCCACTTGATGGCATTTGAGTGCGAGCGCGTCCACGAGACTCGCGGGCGCGCCCGTAAACGTTGCTCAGGCTTCAAGATGGCGGAAGCCCTGACAACCCAAGAAGAGGTGGTAAGACACCTTCACGTTTGTTTTTCTTCTGTGCACGCGTTAGTGCTCCCGCTTGTTCCGTGCGAATGGCTTATCAGCGGTTTTAAAGCTGCACGGTAACTCACAAGTCCGAGGATTAACCATGTTCTCGCAGTTTTGTAGTGATATACGCGGCCCCGCGGCTGTTTTCTAGCCGATAACGTTAGCGCTCGCGTTAGCTTAGCTTCCCGTGTTCGGAAGCTAGCACGCTACAAGTCTAACAGCTCTACTGGAAGTAGATAGCTAAGCTGTTAAAGCATGTCTGACGCGTGTGTACAGTATTTATCTAACTCGGAATCAGATTAATCAGACATAAAGGAGGCGTTTCTGACACTCTGTAGCGGCTAACCGCTAGCTCATGTCTGCTAAGAGGCTCGCTTAGCAAGTTCGAATAATAAACGCCTCTCTGTTGCCTGTGTAGGTTCCCTGTATAGTAAGGCTAAGCATGGCTTATGTAGTGCACTAGCTATTTTCAAGAAGGGTATTTGGGATTGAGCCTGAGACAGGGATGGAGACAGTCTGCTTGTTGGTTAAGCACATTTCTGCTCCTGTTCCTTTAGACACAAATGCTCTTTATAGATAATATTATTAACATCAGGGACAAATCGTTTATTATCTAATAATGTCTTATGTACGTGCTGAACACTGTTTAAAGAAGGCTGTATAGTCTGTCACTGGTTTTATATTCACTTTAGGAGTAGGGTGCCTAGATGGTTTTATGTAAAGTTGCTTTTCCTGAAGAAAAACTAAGGATGTTTTACAATTCAATTCATTTTTATATATACAGCACATTTAACAATGCTCATTGTCGCAAAGCAGTTTTACAGCAAACTGAGGGCGACGTTGGCCAATACGAAGAAACCTTGAGGGGGACCTGATCTGCAGTCATGCTGTCATGTTAGTCAGCTTGAAGTTCAGCACAACTGGAGAGGTGTTTAAAAGCGTTTTCACGTTATGGCCCTGGGATCGTTTCATACCCTGGTTCGTTTTGATCAGTGAGAACACGACTGTTCCGTGCTCGAGAGCCGTTCCCTAGTCTGCCTGAAGAGGTGTTCTCGGGAACAATAGGTCGCAGTAGGTCACGGATCGAATCGGTTATGGAAGCAATCGTACTTGAGAACGATCAGAAGGACTGCGGATCATATATGGTGGTGTCTTCACTAGCGGAAAACCTGTGAAGAGTTTATAAAATGTAACGTTATACATCAAACGGCTCCAAATAATACGAATAAAACATCACCCATGCGCCTAATGTTTTTATTTTGCGATTTAAATAACTAAAACTAGAAAATAAATAAAGAAATCAGTGATCTTTTATGCTCTGATAGACACTCCCTGCTCCTGCGTCTGTCTGCGTGGTCCGTGAGCACACGATCGCGTGGTATTACATCAGGGCTGCGTTCAATAACGAGAGCGCTCAAAAACAGTTCCTGTTGAACGTTTCGCAAATATTGTTGTCATTTAACATCATCCTGTGTGTGTCCCTGTGCTCTCGTCCATAGCGAACGTCATCGAAAGCGCATTAAATGTTGCATTTAGTTTGACAGTGTTTAATTTATTAATGACATTGGGCATTCTGTTTTTCCGAACTAATCATAAGTGTGAACTAAGTTAGTGTTAAGTAAGTCACATAATGTATATTCAAATCACATAAATCACACACTCTTCAGCAGCAGGTACGAGCTCCATGCAGTCGTATGGTTTGCCTGCTTAACTGCTTAATTACTGACATGATCATGTTTGCACCATCGGCAGCTAGAAGAAGCGGTGCGGTGTGCTTTCACGTGGCATGAAAAAGATGTCCGTCAAATCTGATGAGCGTCTTCATTTTCTCTCAGCGTACCTGCCAGTTATACACCCGCTTCGCTTTGCTCAGCGTTTCCATGTTCGTCCTCGTTCAGAAACTTAAGTTTCTGTATGAGTCATGCTGTTTATTAATTTTACTAACATGTATGGGTTTCTAGCTTTTTCCAGATCTCTTGATTTTTAGATAAACGTTATGGTGTTTTAATGCTTTCGTACACCAAGTCTGAAAAACCGTAAGTGTCACTGAGTTTTTCTGAAGGTCTGACCCGGGATGATGTTGGGGGGAGGGGGATTGGAGGAGGAAGGAATTATACACTTTTCTGAGATCTGGTCTTCATTTGACTTTCAGTAAGCCGTTTAATTTGACTCTAGTTTGTATGTTAAGTCATCAGTCTCCGTCCTGCTTTCTGTCCCAGGAAAGAGTCGAGTCACAGATTCCAGTGTCTGTGCGTCTAGTGACCTGGAGGGTTTATTTTGTCTTCGTTTCAAATATTTTTGGTCAGAATTAAACAAAATGCAGGCCAGGTGTCGTTCATTTTAACACCGTTCTCATGAATAGTGTGTGTGTGTGTGTGTGTGTGTGTGTGTGTGTGTGTCAGGCGGTGGAGGAGTTCCTGGCCGAGCTGAGATGCCGGGAACCTTCGCAGAACGCCACCCTCGTCAGCCAGATCACCGCCGTCAAGTTTCTCATGGCACGAAAGTTCGACGTCTCCAGAGCCATAGACCTGTTCCAGGCATACAAGGTAACGTCCTTAAAGTGTACAGAATAATCCAATGAATTTTGATCAATATAAAATATAAAGTTAGAAGTAAACAAAGTAGTCTTGAGGACAGTCGTCTCGTGTCGATGATGAAACTGCTAGGCGATACCTACTGTTGGTTTTCTTTTTTTTTTTCTTTTCAGTTGTTTGCTTAGTAGATTTGTATGTGCAAATCAGTTGGCATTTAAAAAATACCCTCCAGACTCCGTGAGTAATGTTGGCATGGGAAAAAACTCAAATAAAATCAATGGCTGTCACGGGGATAGACTCTCTCAGTGTGTTATTGGTAATGCGTCTAATTCCTCGGATGCTGAGACAACACAATCTGAAAATGCTATTAAGAATCACTTCGCCGAACTCCGCAGACTGGGACGCGTCCCAAAATGGCCGAGGTTCTACTAGTAACACGAGAGAAACACGATTTCGGTGAATCGTGGTGTTCAGGACGCGACTCAGGCAGCTCCGAGTCATTTAATCCCGCGGTTTATTTTAGGCCAAAACAATGAACCGCCAGCTGTTTCTAAAATCGTCTATTAAAAATTCCAAGAAGGACAAAAACACTGCTCCGTCGTGCATATAACTGTTAGACGTTATTTACAGTTGTTCTCGAAGTATAAATAAATCGTTGTAGATTGTTGTTATATACACTATACATCACAAAGTAAAAGATGCAGCAGGACAACACCCTAAAGCGTCTGCTTTCATATCTGATCAGCTCCAACTGGTTTGCCTGTTTCTCTTTTGTCTCTTCAGAATACTAGGATAAAGGAAGGTATCTACAATATAAACCCAAATGAAGAACCTCTGAGGACCGAGTTGTTGAGCGGCAAATTTACCGTCCTGGTGAGTCGTCTGTAACAAGAGGCATTCAATTTCATTTCATTTGTATATCACTTTTAACTGCGGTCATTGTTGCAAAAGCAGCTTTACAGATTTAAAAAATAA
This sequence comes from Clarias fuscus, assembly GCA_030347435.1. Taxonomy (NCBI): domain Eukaryota; kingdom Metazoa; phylum Chordata; class Actinopteri; order Siluriformes; family Clariidae; genus Clarias; species Clarias fuscus. The sequence goes on along the minus strand of CM059225.1, from coordinate 11,783,091 downwards.
AATAAAATAAATTGTGGAGCAGTGTATGAAATGTGTGAGATGTGTATGAATCAGAATAATCAGATCGTCCCTGACGAGCGAGTCCTGAACATGAATTGGAAGGCTATTCCATATCTTTGGGCCTTTGTAAGAAAGTGTTTCATACTTGTGTATGTTCATTTAGAAAATGTATTAGTCGTGTTGAGTGAAGGTTTTCCATTTGGTGTATTTTATTTTTAGTGTCTATATCTAGACTAGTGTTGTCGTCTAGAGCAGATGCATGTGCTCGATTCACGCTGTAGGTGTTTGTGTTTATCTTTCCAGTTTATAAGCGTGTGTGTGTGTGTGTGTGTGTGTATTTTTGCGTGTAGCCAGGGCGTGACGCTAAGGGTGCAGCCTTGGCTCTCTTCACTGCCCGTCTCCACCGTCCTGACGTCACTACCCATAAGGCTGTTCTTCAGGCCATCATCTATCAGCTGGACAAAGCCATAGAGAGGTAGAGTTTGTCTGTTTATATTAAAATTAATTTAAATATATATATATTTTTTGTTTTATTATTAAACTTACTCTGGTGACATGCTTATATTTATATTGGTTATTATTTATACATGTATATATATTCATACGTCAGAGCATTAAACTGGTTATTTAAAGACTCAAACAGTCTCTCTCTCTCTGGAACGATTCATCACCAGCCTTTTTATTCATCCCTGCTGTGTTTCCTCTTTCCTCAGTCTTCAGACCCAGAGAGATGGACTCATATTCATCTACGACATGACAAACTCCACCTACGGCAACTTCGACTACGAGCTCTGCGTCAAAATTCTAAACCTGCTTAAAGTAAGTGTCTCGTACCGTGTAATCAGTATTAAAAATCGAGGGAAGAAGAGAAAGCCGTCTGTACGGTTCCACGCTCGGCACTTACGGCCGTTTTTGTCCGTTTGGTCCAGGGAGCTTTTCCTGCCAGGTTAAAGTGCGTGTTCATCGTGTCATCGCCACTTTGGTTCCGAGCGCCGTTCGCCGTACTGCGTCTTTTTGTGCGGGAGAAACTCAGAGAGAGGGTGAGTACGCGCACCCCGCCAAAAATATCTCTTTAATCAGAGGGCAATTTTGCAAAAAGACCTGTAAGGACTTGTTACAGTGTAATTATTTAGTTTAGCAAATTGAGACAAGCTTTATAAGATGCATTTGTTTTTTCATACTTCAGATGTGTCTGTTTATTCCTGTTCTTTTGTCACTTCAGGAAAAAACAAAACCATCTTTTAATATAGATCTAGTAAGATCTAATAGTAGTGCTGATGTCCTGTATTAATGACACGTTCACTTGGTTTCCCTTCGTCTTAGGTGTGCACAGTAAAAGCTCATGAGCTGGCCAGTCACATCCCGGTCAGCTCGCTCCCGGAGCACCTGGGCGGCTCATCGCAGTACAGCCACATGGCCTGGATCCAGTCGTGCGTCAATTCCACCCTAAACAACTCCACTGACGGCAACACGGACTGCTTGGACGGTCTGTTGCACTCCTACTGTCAGGATCAAAACCAGACGGCCAATGCCAACCCGGGCGCCACGTTGCTCGGGAACAGCCTCGACGACGGCAACGCTAACCCTCAGAACCACCGGCACACCCACTGGAACGGCGTGACGCCGCTCGGCTCGAACGCCAACATCGCCAACGGACGGCAGGCCCCGCCCCCTCAGTCAGACACGCCCCCAGACACACCCCTTCACCACAAACACAACTCGGAAATACCGCCGGGGCCGAAGGGGGACGCGATCGACTGCCGGCGGGATGGCAACGGCGCCGAGCAGGAGCCCGAGTTTCTCGTCGAGGAAACGGAAGCGCGAGACGGAGTCCCGCCCCTTCCTCAGAAGTCGTCGAGGCCGACCCCCGTGGCGCGTAGCCCGGTCCACGAGACGAGCTGGTCGTTCGGAATGGCGTCGGTCCATACGTCCGAGCCGGGGGGGATGACGGTACAGGAACTGGTGCAGCACGTCAAAACCAGGAAGAAGAAGGGCATCTACCAGGAGTACGAGGAGATCCGGAAAGAGCCTCCCGCTGGAAGCTTCGATTACTCCAAGTGAGGATGAGTTTAGATACATTGTGTTAATGATGTGGTGATGAAAGTCAGTGACGAGTCAGTTTATTGATGTCGAAATGAGGATAATGAGTCGGTGTACAGTACAGCAATTACGAATACTTGGGTATGATTAAGTAAATAACAAAGAATCAGAAAGTAATATAAAGTGTGTTAAGAAGGTGATAACTGCATTAGGAACAGTACTGATGAATGTATTAGGGTGGAGGTGATGAGAATATTAACATTGCCAGGAAATTTCATTCCCTTATTTTTTCTTCGTGGATTTCACTCTCACACACCTTACACACCTTTTTGTAACAACAACTTGAATGACATTGTGATATCTGTCTCAACAGGAAACCAGTTAACCAGGTCAAAAACCGCTACAGCGACGTGCTCTGCTTGGACGAGTCCCGTGTCCGACTTTGCCCACTGAACGACGACGACGATGATGAGGTCAGCGGCATCTTCAGTCTTCAGCGTATTAGAGCTGATTATGAAATTTTCTCAGTAATTAAGAAAGGTTTTTGCCACCATAACAGTGATTTCATCTTTCTATGGTAACCAGCATTAACCTTTCCAGCAATCTGATCAATCGGATCGCACTACACGGGCCAGCCTTCACTTCTCTTCAACTGGTTTTCGTCCCTTAAACCACTTTCGGATCAATGTCTAAATAACAAACTACAGTACAGAACAAAAGTTTGGGGACACCTTCTCATTCAAAGAGTTTGAATTTTGTATTATGTCAAGAAAAAAGCAGCTAAGTGAAGGAAAAAAACGAGTGGCCATCATTACTTTAAGAAATGAAGGTCAGTCAGTCCGAAAAATTGGGAAAACTTTGAAAGTGTCCCCAAGTGCAGTCACAAAAACCATCAAGCGCTACAAAGAAACTGGCTCACGTGCGGACCGCCCCAGGAAAGGAAGACCAAGAGTCACCTCTGCTGCGGAGGATAAGTTCATCCGAGTCATCAGCCTCAGAAATCGCAGGTTAACAGCAGCTCAGATCAGAGAGCAGGTCAATGCCACACAGAGTTCTAGCAGCAGACACATCTCTAGAACAACTGTTAAGAGGAGACTGTGTGAATCAGGCCTTCATGCTAGAATATCTGCTAGGAAACCACTGCTAAGGACAGACAACAAGCAGAAGAGACGCGTTTGGGCTAAAGAACACAATAAAGAAAACTCTTTGAATGAGAAGGTGTGTCCAAACTTTTGGTCTGTACTGTACATGAAAGAAATCCCGATGTCGGACCAAAACCATCAATAGAAAATTCAGCACAGGGTTCATCATCATGTAAAACCCAAAGTTCTTAGGAAAAAAAAGTTAAACATTTTATGTAGTTTTAATATTTAATAACAAAAAACTGACTCCCGCCATGAATATTGCCGTGGAAGCTGGCGTGGCGTTAAAAAATAAAAAAGAGAGAACGCCACTGTGAGAAGAGCCAAATTGTGATTGGTCAGAGCAACTCCAAAACTGCGGCTCTTGCGGATTGATCCTGGTCTGCACTTGTCAGGACCGAGCAAACATCAAGTGAAGCCTGGCCTGTAAAGTCCGATCCAATAGAAGCGCTGGTGTAGATCAAATTGTTGAAAAGTTGAAATGTTAATGGGTTAATGCTGGTTTCCGTAGAAAAGTGTCAGAACACACAGCACTGAACTGGTTGCAAAACAAGGAACGTAGTCAATATGTAGTGTATGTTCATAATGTTACGGTTGATCAACGTATCTCCTTTAAATCTTAGTCATAGCTTGTGTGTTTTTAAATGTCAATGGATGCTGTGTGTCACTTTAAACCAGGTTAGCACACCGTAACGTTTCCTGATAATGATCCACAAATGGCAGTCGAGCTGTTTACCTTACGTAGGAGTTTGTAATATTCCATTCTTAATTATTTTTTATATATAGCGGAACCTCTGCATACAAAAACTTTTCGTATTGCGATAAGAAATGATGTAAATGCAGATCATCTGTTCCAGCCACTTGAAATTATTACCAATATTACAAAAACACACAAAAAGGATCGCACAGCTTCTGAACACATGCCGAATGCAACGTTGGTATCGTGTGTTGACGCTCTCGAAACCGACCGAAGGAACGTCATCAACGTCATCCTCCTGGACGTGATCTCAACTTAGCCGCCGTCCAGTCCGCTCGATCTCCTTCCAATAATGCTTTGTAAGCCGGTTTCAATTCTTAAGGCGAGAATTCGTATGCCGTGGTTCATATACACTATTTTACCACAGCAGTAGTTTTGTAGATATGCAGAGTTTTAGTTACCAATTGTACATTCAGCTAATGTAGACAATGCAAGTCATCTTTTTAGAGCTTTAAAGTTTGAAGGTAGAATTGCAAGTAGGATTTTCTACCAAGGCAGACGTATTGCCGGAGAATTCAGTGTCGCTTTGATTGATGTATGATATATGATATGACATGACATCCTTTGACTGCTCTTTCTATGTGACTAAGTCTGAAACTGAAAAATGCAACCTTTTTTTTTTTTTTTTTTTATACTCTTCTTTCCAGACATCAGACTACATTAATGCAAGCTTCATGGACGGCTACAAGATGACGAATGCATACATTGCCACTCAGGGTAAAAAAGGAAACTGCTCTTTGTCATCCTTCCTTCCATCTCCGGTCTGGAATCTTTAACTTTTTTGACAAACTCTGAAATGCTTCATCCAAAAAGCAGCTGAAATCTTCCCGGGGATTATGACCAAAAAAAAAAAAAACTATTTTATCAAATCTGTATTTTATGCTTTGTGTCTGGAACCGCATGAGATTTGGCCTTCATTTAAAAAATCAAGCTGTTTATGGTAGTCGTGTCGTAACCATGAGAATCTGGTGACTGTTGAAGCGTAGCCCTGCCATAGAAAGAGTGTAACGTATTTAGAGGACATGGATTTGAAACTGTAAATATTATAGTGCTTTTTGTCAGCAAAGGTGTAAGGTCATTTCCTTAATTTCTACATTTACTTCGCTATTGTGTTTAAATACATATTTAACATCTCTGACTCTGTACCTGTGTAGTTTTATTAAACGATCATTTTTACAGCTCAAATTTACTACAGCAAATATCTGTACTTTTACTTAACTGTACTTCTGACTATTATGTGTAATTGTTTTTCCTTCTGACTGTCAGTAATCGATGATGAACATTTCATTGTTTGTGTTCACCTTAATAAACATTTATGATGTTTTTATTTATTTATTATTATTATTTTGTTTTGTTTTAGGTCCTTTGCCAAAAACCTATGCTGATTTCTGGCGAATGGTATGGGAGCAAGTGGTGTTAATTATAGTCATGACAACAAGGTAAACATCCTGGAACATCCTCGTTTCTACTCTTTATAATGTTTATTTAATTCCAGCACTGCTCTCTGAGAAATATGTTTACCTAATATAAAGTACTCTGGTCAGTTTAAACTCTCTCTCTCTCTCTCTCTCAGATGTATGGAGCGAGGCAGAGTGAAGTGCGGACAGTACTGGCCTCTGGAAGCCGGCCACACAGAGGAGTATGGGTACTTCCTAGTGAGAAACGTCCACATCGAGGTGTTTCAGGACTTCAGGCTTTCACATCTGGAGCTCTATAACAGTCAGGTAGACATTATAATAACAGTCAGTCTGTTTGCATGTGATTTTGTGTCCTGTGAAATATTTTGGTGTTTATGAATCTCAGGGTTTCATGCATTAATCCGGAGATAAACGACCCGTTATACATATCTGCAAATATGCTGTAAATTCGAAGCTGCTACCTTAAATATTCCAGTGAACATCGAACGACTATAGCGGTACTCCCACAAACTAATTTATTCCCTTTCCGGAGGCGAGGGCTTGGGGCGGAATTCCCTATTGCGAAACGCATTTTCCCACAGGAAATGATGTAGATGCAGATAATCTGTTCCAGTCACCCAATAATATTACTATCGATTCAACACTTCTAACACTATAATGATATTTTTGCATGTAAAAATGATCAAAACATTTTGAAAAGACATGTAAATGAAGTAAAATATGAAATAAAAAAATTATAATCCTTAGAATATGGACATTACACATCTGTTCACTCATGAACATTGCACATTTGCACACTTCCTGGACATTTCCATTTTTAAATTTTTTTTTACTGCCATTCAAATTTATCGCTGTCTTTACCCATGTTACCTACCTATGTTTTTTTTGTTTTTTTTTGTAATAAATATTTCTTGTATATTTTTTTGAAAATCTTTCGATTTTGTTTTATTTTCCTATGTTTCTATAGCTAAACTTTTACACTTACTCGTATTTTATTCCACTATTTATTTCTTTTAATTTTTTTTTAAGGTTACAGGCGGTCGTATAAGCATTTCACTGCATATCGTACTGTGTGTGACTGTATGTGACGAATAGAATTTGAATTTGAATAACGAGGGCCCTCACACACTATCATGACATGTGGTATAGTGCTTGGGCCCTAAATAGACATATGATTCTTCTTGGCACCAGCTGCCTTTGTGGCTTTGTTTTTCTCTTACTGCGCTCCTTTGCTAACATGTAGCACAGCCACTTATTATTATTATTATTATTATTATTATTTTTAAAGCTGATGATGATTTTTTTTAATACAATGTTGTGTACTTTTATAATCTGTTATGATGTGTATTGCTATCAGTTGTTTTGGTTCTGCGTTTATGCGCTCATGAGACTTTCTCTTCATATCACGAGTGTTAGCTGACCATGTTTAAAGAGAAGCTGCATTTTTGTTTGCATGTGTACAACCTACAGACTTTTTAAAATTATTTTTTTTCCCCCCTGAAGTGCATTGGGAGAGTATCACAGGAGAAATTATTTTTATCGTCGCCCTCCTGGATTGTTATAAAACAATTAAGAAAATAAAGAGAATTTTGGTTTCGTAAATGGGTGCTTTCTTATGCCGAGGGTCCACTGCATGTTAATTAAAGATGGGAATCACCTCTTCATATCACCACCTTAGGTATTGTGATATTCTATGATCTTGTGATTCCGAGGTGGTGACACAATCTGTACCATGATTTTGTAAAAATCCCAATTCAATACATTATAATTTTTTGTTACAATTCTAAATTAACTTGGCAAATAATTTGCTCGTCCCATACAGGATGATGTGCTGCTTCTGACCGTATGAATAGTTTATAGTTTAGTTAGTTGAGTTTAGTCGTATAGTTCACCACCTGTAGGATCACAGAGGAACGGCAACATTTGTCCAAACACATTTAAATAATTGAAAAAGTCGATCCGTGAATTGCTGCATACAAAAAAAAAAAATAAAAAATCAGGATGCGTCTCTGAATCGATTTTTTCCCCCCGCATCTCTAATATTAATTGTATCTAATTGTTATATACAAGTGTTTTAATAATTTTACGAGAATTAGAAAGGATTATTAACCGTCATTCTTCCTTCCTGTCTCGCGCACACAGACGGGCGAGTGTAGAGAGGTGTCTCATTACCTGTACATGAGCTGGCCGGATTTTGGGGTCCCAAAATCTGCGTCGGCCATGTTGGATTTCCGGGCAGTGGTCAAGCAGAGGCAGGAGCTGGCGCTGCGGGCGGTGTTCCCCGATTGGACGGGACCTCCCGGGGGACCTCCCATAGTTGTTCACTGCAGCGCTGGAATCGGAAGAACAGGTTGGTTCATATAATACAGATATGATCATGTTTCATTTATTTAGTTTGAATATATATGTATTTATAAAGTTTCGATTATTCTCACTTCTCCCTCAGGTACGTTCTGCACGCTGGACATTTGTCTCTCGCGCCTTGAGGACATCGGCACGGTGGACGTGAAGCAGACGGTGCGGCGCATGCGCACTCAGCGCGCCTTCAGCATCCAGACGTGGGACCAGTATTACTTCTGCTACCGAGCCGTGATCGAGTACGCACAACAAACCGGCCGCCTGGAACCCGTCGAGTGGTCCGACACCGAGCTGGAGACGGACAGCGAGTGACCGAGAGTGAGGAAGCGAAAAAAAAAAAAGAAGAGCTCTTCTTTCATGCTCTCTCTTTTTTTTTTTTTTTTTTTTTTGGTTTGTATTTGGTCCAGAAGGCACGTGTCTGCAGGCGGAGCACCGCTTTCCTGCTCGGCTTTTTTTTTTTTTTTTTTTATTCTCTCGCCGGGAAGAAGGAAAGAAAAAGCGGTAAGAAGAAGTAAGAAATGAGTGGAGGAGAGGATTCTCTCGGCTCGCCACTTTGCAATCCCTTTCAGAGAGTCGTGGCTCGGTGTACGAGTTGTAGCAGTTTTTTTTAAATAATTTTTTTTTTTACATATATAAATAGAAATGACTTGCACACGTTGAATGAGAAACTTGAACTTTTTCCCAGCTTGCCCCCTTTTTTTTTCCCCCTTTTCTCAAGTCCACGTGTGAGAAATATCCTGATATCGGTGTCGTGCAACTCTGGGGCGGTGAGGGGGGGGAGGGGGGGGGGGGGAGTTGTGTCACACTTGTGAAAATAGTGCGAAAGTGTTGAAAACTTGAAATTTTCTTTTTTTTTTAACTTTTTTTTTTTTTTTTTACTTTAAATCCATCACAGCGAGTACAAACTGGGTGCAGCACGCCTTTTTTTTTATTATTATTTTTTTTATAAATCATCATTCTTAAGTTTATCGTAAACTAACCTTCAAACCAAAGGTAACGCGTTGAATGCTTGGATCTTGGATGTATCTGTAATGATCATTGTGACTTAAACCTTGTATAGTCGTGTAAGATACATTTATATATTGTGCATAATAACCTCTGGGGGGGAAAAAAAGTCTTGTTTTAATATAATACTCGATGTTATTCAGAAATATATATATAAATGAATATATGTATAAATATATGTTTGGCTAGAACAATAATACGAAGAGCTTAGAATATCACAGAAGAAGAAAAATCATCATGATGCTACTTCCAGTCCTGCACCCTTTTTTTTTTTTCCTTTTTTTTTTCCCTTCTCTCTTTCTCTCTGACTATCGGCCTTAAATCCAGGGCTCATGTTCACCAAGTGACCAGGAATAGGAGATTAGGTTTTTCTTTTTCTTCTTCTTCTTCTTCTTCTGGTTAACCCTAATCTGAAGTCTTAAAAATGTGTGCACTGACATCAGCTTGTGTAACACAGCGGGGATAAAAAAAAAAAAAAAAAAAAGCATAGCAATTTGTAATTAGGTCAAATATTTTCTGTTGATGGTGGGCGGGGCTTATTTCAGATCTAGATTTATCATGCGAAATATCAGTTATGATCTGATCTCCTCATTCTTAGTTGACTTGGTTAATAGTGGCCTTGAAACTTCTTATCACTGCCTGTGGAGGAAAAAAAGAAAATAATCCTTAAAAAAAAAAAAAAAAAAAAAAAAGTATTCCTACTTTTTTGTTTTTCCCCCCCTTCCTCCTCCCTAAAACCACGGCCTCGTCCTCAGTCCGAAGCCCTGCATTTCGATCTCAGTGGAAGTTTACCGACGCTCGCCGACCCGTCCCCCGGCCGAGGTGCAGGCGGATCGGGGCGGAGCCGACGGCCGCGCAGTGCGATGTCCCGCGGATCTCGAACGATCTTGGGGTTTATTTGTGCCTTCGAATTTTCAGTAGCGCAAGCAAATCTCGTTCCAAGAGCAGAAAAAAAAAACTGCGTCTTGTGTACGTACGAGGATTATATTTAGTAATCTCAGGGGTATATTTGCTGTTGTCCTGGTGTCACTTCTTCTCACTTTTTTTTTTATTATCTGGCAGTTCATCATTTCAAAATGAAGCATGTATCATAAACAGCCTGTATTATAGTCCATATATATTTTTTTCCTTTTTTTTAATTATTATTATTATTATTTATGTCTTTGTACAACTTCAACAGTATTTTGAAATTCGAGCGTCGGTACGGCCGAAGAAGAAAACATAGTTTCAATTTGATAAGCTAACAAAAAATCATCTGACTGACTTTGATTTCAAGCCACTTCTGGAACCAATGTTACTTGCTGTTGAGCTTTTTGGGAGCTGTGGGTAAAACAGAATGTCTTTATCAACATTATCTTTTTTTTTTTCTTTCTTTTTTTTCTTTTTTTTTTTTTTACTAAAATGCCTGTTGCTGACTGTTTTCAAAAAAATTAAGAGGTGCACAAATTGTGCTGATTAGTACGGGATGACTGTAATAGTGACCAGACGATGTTATAGTATTAGTATTCATCATGTCGGTTCCTTTACTCGACAAGGCTGTGTTCCAATACGTTCTCTTAACGTACCCTTCTCATCTTCACCGTTCCCTTTAAATTCAAAGGCAGTCCTGTTAACGTCCGTCACGTAATGTGAGGAAGCCTAAAGCTAAACTGCGCCTTGATCTCGACACACTTTTCAAACGTTGAAAGAATTCTGCCTTGTCGAAAAAACCGTCTGTTACGAAGCGCAGAGGGTCAGACGGTTACGGATCTGGATCGCTGATAGGAAGGTCAAACCCGATACTGTTCAGTTCGGGTCTGTCCTCCTAACTGGGATTCGCAGTACATGTGACAAATTAAAAGTATTTAAAAAATTGTTAATCTTTTAATATTTATTTTCAGAAATCTTCACCTTATTGACAGTCGTACGCTGTTTTGTTAAATAACACATTTCCACTTTGGTGTAGATGATATGGTGCCTGAGACTCACATGTTACTGTAAAAACAGTAACATTTACAAGTTCTTTAATTTGATCTGAACCTGTGATTGGTCTTTTAGTCGGTGCTATAGAAAAAACACTTCCGACCAATCAGAGGCGAGGATTCAGCAGCACTGTGTGGTATAAATACACTTCGAAGTCGTCATCATCAGACGTTGATAACACTTTTTATGACGACACACACACACTCACCTAAAGGATTATTAGGAACACCATATTAATACAGTGTTTGACCCCCTTTCGCCTTCAGAACTGCCTTAATTCTATGTGGCATTGATTCAACAAGGTGCTGAAAGAATTCTTTAGAAACGTTGGCCCATATTGATAGAATAGCATCTTGCAGTTGATGGAGATTTGTGGGATGCACATCCAGGGCACGAAGCTCCCGTTCCACCACATCCCAAAGATGCTCTATTGGGTTGAGATCTGGTGACTGTGGGGGCCATTTTAGTACAGTGAACTCATTGTCATGTTCAAGAAACCAGTTTGAAATGATTCGAGCTTTGTGACATGGTGCATTATCCTGCTGGAAGTAGCCATCAGAGGATGGGTACATGGTGGTCATTAAGGGATGGACATGGTCAGAAACAATGCTCAGGGAGGCCGTGGCATTTAAACCATGCCCAGTTGGCACTAAGGGGCCTAAAGTGTGCCAAGAAAAGATCCCCCACACCATTACACCACCAACAGCAGCCTGCACAGTGGTAACAAGGCATGATGGATCCATGTTCTCATTCTGTTTACGCCAAATTCTGACTCTACCATTTGAATGTCTCAACAGAAATCGAGACTCATCAGATCAGGCAACATTTTTCCAGTCTTCAACTGTCCAATTTTGGTGAGCTTGTGCAAATTGTAGCCTCTTTTTCCTATTTGTAGTGGAGATGAGTGGTACCCGGTGGGGTCTTCTGCTGTTGTAGCCCATCCGCCTTAAGGCTTTGCTGCATACCTCGGTTGTAACGAGTGGTTATTTCAGTCAAAGTTGCTCTTCTATCAGCTTGAATCAGTCGGCCCATTCTCCTCTGACCTCTAGCATCAACAAGGCATTTTCGCCCACAGGACTGCCGCATACTGGATGTTTTTCCCTTTTCACACTATTCTTTGTAAACACTAGAAATGATTGTGCGTGAAAATCCCAGTAACTGAGCAGATTGTGAAATACTCAGACCGGCCCGTCTGGCACCACCAACCATGCCACGCTCAAAATTGCTTAAATCACCTTTCTTTCCCATTCTGACATTCAGTTTGGAGTTCAGGAGATTGTCTTGACCAGGACCACACCCCTAAATGCATTGAAGCAACTGCCATGTAATTGGTTGATTTAGATAATTGCATCGATGAGAAATTGAACAGGTGTTCCTAATAATCCTTTAGGTGAGTGTGTGTGTGTGTGTGTGTGTGTGTGTGTGTGTGTGTGTGTGTGTGTGTAGAGAGAGACACATTCCTTAAAAGTTATCTCACCACTTTGGCAGAAAATGCACATCGCTTGCATCGTCTTCAATACTCCTGTTTTGGGAGACTATCGCTCCTCCTTCAGCTTCTGAGTATATCTGGAGTTGTTGCGTTTACTGCCACCTACTGGACTGTTTGTTTATTAAAAACTTTTTAGTAGATTTTAGTACGTCACAGCCTGTAGGAAATATAGGTGCTTAAAATATATCAGACGTTAACCTTTCAGTGCTGTCGAATCAAATGGAAAATCACAGTGCACGCCCCAGAACCTGAATCAAATTGGTTTGATTCGATTCGCAGCTCCAAAGTTGACTAGGGAGTGTTAAAGCTGTATTGGAACACAGGTTTAGACAATGCAGCGACTGATATGTTATTGGAACCCGTTTTGATTTTGCCATCCTTTTTCGGTAGATAAAAAAAAAAAAAAGGCAACGGGTATTTAAAAAAAGAAAAAAAAATGTTGGGAGTGGAACAAAGTCATTCTGTAATCAGCTCGTGATTACAGCCAACGCCTTCTCTTTGAGTCGTGAACTTGTGCAGTGACAAAAACGCTGAATGTGGGAGGATATTTATAGACTGGAGATCTACGCATACACAATGATTTTTACCCGACGTTGACTGCTATTATGAAAATATTATGTATCACAAAGTCACTATAAAGCAGTGTCTGTATATTCTGATCGTTTCTCAAGTGAAACTCTTGCATGGACGGATGGTGTCAGGTAAAACGATCACTGTGAGAGGAGGAACAAGAGCTCGGGAACAGTGAGCTGTAACGATGAGAGAGCTGGGAATGCAGCTGTATTTCATATCTATTTTTAGTTTTTCATCTGTGCCTGATGTTTTTGTGATTGAGTAATGGTCTTTTTACCTGCCGCCTGCATTAGTGTCATAGTAAACATGACTATTATTCTGAAACCGCTGCTCTGTGTGTGTGTTTTGAGGAGTGGGAGTGGGGACTACTTGTTTTAAATGCAGCCCATGAAAGCATATATTTAAATCAAAATAATAAAACAAAGCCTCGGCACTAAGGAACTTTTCAGGCCATATAGTATGTGAAAAAGTAATTCTGTAACTAATCAGTCTGGAAAGTGTTACCGAGCCTTTGGGACTCCGGCAAACCACGGAGAGAGTCGTTATAGACGAACAGTGTGAATCTTACCAGGTGCACAAAGACGACTCATCCAGGATCTCATAAAAGAGCCCAGAACAACATCTAAAGACCTGCAGGCCTCAGTGTCCTCCATTAAAGTCAGTGTTCTTGGTTTCAAGGCGGAAGCCACTGCTGACCAAAAACAACACAAAGGCTCCTCTCACATTTGTGAAAGAAAAAAGCCTTGGTTGTCTCCAAGGCCAATATTCTGTAAACTGAGACCAGAAGTGTAACTTTTTTTGGAAGATGTGTGTCCCGAACATCATACCAACAGTCAAACATGGGTTTGGTAGTGTGATGGTCTTGGGCTTTGCAGCTTCAGCATCTGGACAGCCTGCAATGATATAACCATGAATTCTGCGCTCTACCAGAAAATCCTGAAAGAGAATGTCTGGCCATCACTTTGTGATCTCAAGATCAAGCGCACTTGGGTTATGCAGCTGGACAATAATCTGAAACACACCAGCAAGTCCACCTCTGAATGTCTCCAAAAAAAGAAAATAAAGTATATTTTGGAGTGGCCTAATCAAAGTCTAGACTTAAATTCGATTGAGATCCTTAAACAGGCCGTTCATGCTCAAAACCCTCCAATGTGGCCCAGTTAGAACCAGTCTGAAAAGGAGAGCGGGCCAAAATTCCTCCACAGCCATGTGAAGGACTCGGACCGGCATATCGCAAACGCTTGTTTGCAGTTGTTGCTGTTATACCTTTTGTATCAGCAGATCTTGACAAAAAAATCAGTAAGAGCTGTTCGTCTCCAGTGTGTTTATTTCTCGGGACAGTTCCAGAGACGTCCACCGATTATCCATAACTGTATGGCGGGTAGTATGAGTCAAAGTAACATCTGTGTGTGTGTGTGTGTCAGGACCCATGGTTTTACCAGCAGAACATTGCCCAGAGCTTCACACCACCTCTGTCAGCTTATCCTTTTTCTCCCTTAGTGCATCCTGATGTCGTCTCTTCGGCAGCTCAGTGACACACACACACGCTTGGCCATCCACATGATGATGTGGAAGAAAGTGATTCATCAGACCAGACCACCTTCTCCATCGCTCCGTGATCCAGTTCTCACTTCTGATGTTCACATCCCCACTAAAAAAGTAGTTTTCCTTTGCAATTGAATTTTAAAAGTGGACCTCTCGTACAGTGTGTTCTAAATTCATTACATGCAAAGGGAAATATTTCAAGCCATCTTTATTTATTTTTATCATTACTATTGATTGCCTTACAGGTCATTAAAAAAAATCAGTTTCTCAAAATATCCAATTATTCCATTATCAGTTTGAGTAAGTTACTTTTCATACAGTGTGGTCTAGTTTATTACACACATGGCGAACACCATCATAGAAACTGAAGACCACAGAACTGAAGCTCATGCTGTACTGAAAGGTGATTGGAGGGGAAAGTTTGGTAGTAAAAGGTGCACAAGTAACAGGGACGTTAAGCAGAGTCAAGCAAAGCCGATTCAAGAAGGAGTGGCGTGAGGCTGGAGTCGGTGCATCAAGCACCACCATACACACTGATGTCTTCAGGGCTACAACTGTACCAGAGATCGTACCTGAAGCCTCTCACCTGGGCTAAGGAGAAAAACAGCTGGATTGTTGCAGTCAGTGCAAAGTCATCTTTTTACACAAAAATATATTTTGCATTTCCTTTTTTAATGACCTCACCCCAACCCTAACCCAAAGTCTGGATGAAGAGTAAAGAGGCACGTGTGAAGGTCTGGTTTGTTCCAGTACTTTTGCTCAGCCAAATAAACCGGATGGTCTGCGATTAAAGGTGCCATGTGGCGAGTTGTTGGGACGAGCCTGTACCATTTTTCCTGTCCTCAATTTTCACACGTTTCCAACCACAAGCAGGCCAACATGTGGACTGTGCACAACCCTGAAACACTTACTGAAGACGACTGAATGCATTTTTTTTGTATGTATGTAAAAAGAGAAAACAGAAACACTTGCACATTTGTTGCCATTTTATTTGTAACAAAAAAAAAAAACATTCCACAAATACCCCTGTATTCTCACATGACTTTTTTTTTTCTCACAACAAAAGTAGGAAAATAAAAAAGCATAAGATTATTTCTCTAAAATATTTACATTTACTACAAAATAAGAGGTAAATAACAGAAGACAGGCCTTTTGCTTGTGCTCACGTCGACTGGATGGGACAAATCGCAGAAACTCCCACATCAACTTCTTACGGAGTGAAAAAAAAAGCAACAAAATGGATATTTGGTCGTATCACATAATGAAACAAACAATGATTTATTTTTCAAAAGTTTGAAAATGGACTGTTTGTATTTCTGGTATTGTATGGAAGACAGGAAAAAAAAAGCTAACAAGTGGCTGATTTTTTTTTGTTTATTTTTTAGAAATATGCAAATAAAATCTGTAGATGTTTAGAGTTTTTGCTATTTTATGTATTTTTTTTATTTTATTTTGTTTCATCATGGCAAAACTCTTTATATGCAGAGAAACACACCGAACACCGTGTAAGAGAAGGAAACCCTAAATGTTAACCTCTTGAGACCTGAATGTCCTCATAACGACATCTGCGATTGAACATGATGGGGTTTTTTTTTGCTTCTTTTGAACAACTTCTGATTAAACACTACATTTCTTGTGATCAGATAATAAACAGACGCGAGGAGAAATGTCAATCCGGGTCTCAGGAGGTTAAAGTGGAGCCACAGCGTATTCAAAAACAATCGGCTGGAGCTTTGGCTCTTAGTGAAGGAAACATTGAGGGAACGCGGTCCTGCCTTCTCGCTCAGGCTATAACTCGGAGAGAACTACAATCACACCATCTTGTCTTCTGGAAAACATTTAACACTAAACACTACAAAGTGTATATTCTCCTTAAGCTTTAACACCGAAAGATATTCGTTGTATATCGTTAACATGCACACACACACACACACACACACTGCGGTCACCATGGTGAGAAAAAGGGGAACGCTCAGGAATGAGGAATGGTTTGTTAGTGCATAGAGAGTGTGTCTTTTCGTCACACACACACACACAAAGACCATTAACACGTCTCAGCTAATCACGTTCCTGGGATGAGGGAGTGCTTTCATTAAAGAAAGAAAAAAATACGGTGGGTGTTAAATAACCAGCACACGTTTGTGGCTTGCGTGAAAAAACTGGTGTTTGTTTTTACATTTATAGTGCAAATTATAATAGAATAGAATAAAATATAATTACATATAACCAGGAACCCTGCATGAAAATCCTCGAAAGGTGAAGATGTCTATACGGCCAAAGCACCTCGACTAGCTAAAGTTTTCTAACGCTGCATGCTTCTTCTTCTCAAAGAGGCGAGATACAATAACAATTAAAAAACAAAGAGAGAGAGAGCGAGAGGTCGTGTAATATTTAATAAACTGATAGAATTTCTTTCAATGACTAATACAAAATATGAACTTTCTCAAAATTCATGATTTCGCTCAAATATAGTTTCTCCATCCAAAACCGTGCATGCGTACGACACTGTATGTAATAATAATAATAATAATAATTCCCTAAAGGCCCTTGGCAGCATCAGTTTGGACTGGTCAGTACGTATGGCTTTGTAAAAAATCACGAACGTGAATATGTGACGTGTGTTTTGTGAGGAATACGCTCAACATACTGTACATTCCCAAGCGATAGTAAAATTTTGGTGTGTGTGGCGCGCGTTTATCAAAATGGTCTCGAAACCCTAAGATGCAGGGACGCGCACGAGAGAAGTGGAAGTGGAACGAAAGCAAACCACTGAACACTATGATAAGGCACTACTACTGTCGAAAACCATCGTCCGTGTCACTGTGACGTCACCGCGGGTCTGTCTCGTGTCTCGGTGTCTCTGCTCGTCTCGGGGGCCAAACGCACCCGCCTACTGTACGTATACAACTTATACACTTAAATATATTCATGTATTTATAAATACTTGTAAATTTCTTGATTTGTGTCTCAGTCACGTTTCATAGTTAAACACCACTCACACTGTAAATGTGCTAAAGTTTGTGTGGTGGCCTGGGAAAAAACAAACAAACGAACAAACAAACAAACAAAACTCTTAACACGGTACAAATCTTATTCCCCAACATACTGGATGTGTTTACTCTGACACATTGTATTTATACAGTATGTAGATCATGTGCTCTGTATTCTAGAGGAACTTCTCGTGCTCGTATATGTGGAAGGTGTTCACTTTTAGACAGGATGAGAACATTCACAGCTTTGTTTTTTTGTTTTTTTACGTTAAAGAAAGATCGTCTCCGTCCGGGGATCCATCCGCTATGATCTGTAACGCTTTTGTGGAGTCGCGGGAGTCTTTTTGTGGAGTCTTTCCCAGGACACTCGCAGATACACACTCCAACACTACGGACGATTCTGAACTCCCAGTGCAGGTTTTCAACACATGGAGAACATGCAAACTCCACACACACGACTGGAGATGAAATTCGAAACCGCGACCAAGTAAACACCGTTAAAGACGATCCCAAAACAAGGTTGTTTACATCTTAGTGGAATGTCAATATGGTTTCTAACAGACTTTTACAGATTTTTTTTTTCTTCCGCCAACTTTAGCGTCCTGACTGGTTTTTCCCAGACCACCACAAGGAATACTGTGTATCATAGTAATATTTATTTGTTTTTATACTGAAACAATTCAACATACCATAAAATACTGTGGATTACTCTGTGTGCTTTGAGTTTAAATCCAAAGTGCAGTTATGTTCAGTATTGCACAGCCTTTGAGAAAATCATGACTGCCAATGGTCCACTCTGCATGTGTGTGTGTGTGTCTGTGTGTCAGCCGTTGCATGAGCTCAAAAACGTGGGTGATTAGGTATTAGCCCCAATCTCTTACAAGTGGGAAACTAATGAGTGGTGCACAGTTGAAACAAAAACTAAAAGTTCCTCGAGCGCGCGTCTCCCAGGCGCCGGATTTAAGAGAGATCCTGGTGATTATTTTTAAGATTAACCTTAAGATAGCCCTGAATTTTATTTTTCTTGAGTCTACCTTAGCTGAGAACACACAGCTGGACAGCACGCTCAGTACACACGGTGTGAAAGACAGCCGCGCTGGGAGAGAGACAGTTTGTTTAGCACAGAAGAAGATTACACGGGAGGAGATGTCCTGATGTCCTGCTGGTCCGGAGGGACTGGGAGACACGCTTTATGTTGCATAGTGATCGAAACTGCCCAGGTACTCCAGCGCTGCACGGTAGCAAAACTGGTACTGTTCCTGTGACACACACACAAGATAAACCGTGGATATTTTCATACATTTCATCACTCTCAGTCATGTACAAGTGTGTGAGTGTGATACACACACCTCCGTCTGCACCATGGCTGGTCTCTGTGTTCGCAGCATTTTGACGGTTTGGAAAATGTCGACCACTCCCTCATAACGCATCCTCTCCAGCACTATGCTCAAAGTGATAAAGACACCGGTCCTCCCGACACCAGCACTGCAAACACACACACACACACACACACACACACACACACACACACACACACACATTGAAATTATATAAGAATCTGTTATAAACACAGCACAGTTTAAAGTACAAGTCGTCCCCCACTTACGAACAAGTTGTTCCAGGAGCGCGTTCATAAGTCTGATTTGTTCTTAAGTCAGACAAAGTGAGTCTTTGACACGAATATACAATGTTAAGCATCTCAATCCGCTGTCCCCTTTCCCAAAAAACAAACAAACAAAAAAAACGTAATCGCCGCCTAAGGAAATAAATCACACAGTGTAGTGTCGCCTGTGCGCCTTTAAATTCAATTCAATTCAATTTTATTTTTAACAATTGTCATCGTCGCAAAGCAGCTTTACACAATCTAAAGAATTATTTAAGTTTGTATGGAATGTGAATGTGAAATAAATAATAAATAAAATAAATAAATAAATAAATGGATAAATAAATAATAAAATAAAAAAATTAATTAAAAAATGGATAAATAAATAAATAAATAAATAAAATGGTCAGATAGTCCCTGATGAACAAGCCGAGGGCGACAATGGCAAGGAAAAACTCCCTGAGATGGTAATAGGAAGAAACCTTGAGAGGAACCGGACTCAACAGGGATCCCATCCTCATCTGGGTGAAACAGAAAGCAGGAACTGCATTCTTACTGTGTGTTAGGTGGCAGGCAGTTCAGTATAACAGTTGATGTTAATTGATGTTAATATGAAGTCCAGGTAGTTACTGGAGGCTCAGGTAGACTTGTAGGAAATTCCAGTCCTGAACTATCCGACAGTCTACCTGAGCCTCCAATAACGAACTGGACTCAATCTTCACATATATCACATCTCCTGTTATACTGAACTTCCAGTCTTACACATTATTATGCTGATCAATCCCTGCTATCCATTATCACCCAAAAGAGGATGGGTTCCCTGTTGAGTCTGGTTCCTCTCAAGGTTTCTTCCTACTGCCATCTCAGGGAGTTTTTCCTTGCCACTGTCGCCCTCGGCTTGTTCATCAGGGACTATCTGACCATTTTTTTTATTCATACACGTTCACATTCCATACAAACTTAAATAATTCTTTTGATTGTGTAAAGCTGCTTTGCGACGATGAAAATTGTTAAAAGCGCTATACAAATCAAATTGAATTGAATTGAACTATTAAGCGACTGCAGCCAAGTCAAGTCCTCAGAGAAACAGCTGTCGAGGCCAGAACCATCTTCATAGTAGAGTGAAACCATCCCCAGACACCAGACGCATCCCAAAGAGACACACGGACATGCATGTGACGAGATCTGCGAGGACGCCATTTTTGCACTGTACTGTCGAGAATGTCCCGAAATTAGGATTATTCACAGATTTACAGGACGTCCATTTTCTATCATCGTGCTCGCGGACTGATTCGCTGAATCCAGTGAGGCCGACTCGCACCAACACACACATACACACACACACACACACACACACAATACACCAGATATTTTATACATTCAATTACACACTGAAAATATTGTATATAATTGTAAATATTGTTATCTGGTGCACTGCTGTGATCTGTTCGTAACTCGAATGTTCATAAGTCGAACATGAACGACTCCTGTACTGGGGAAGGGAAAACAAAAATCTCTGCAATGATGAATATTCCATTTGTTAAAATGAATAAACTTTAACTTCTTGACTTGCTGCACACTGAAGTGCTATAACATCTCATTAGTAAACCCACACCTCGGTGGTCAGAGGGCTTTTAGCAATAGAAATTTTCACAATGCAGCTTTACAGGTGTCTGGATGGACATGTGGAACGTGGGCTGTTCTGGGTGACGCCGACTGTAAATCATAGTCAGCTCAGTCAAAGCAAACCGTCTGGTGACACACAGGACAATGTTTGTGGTTTCAGGTACAAATCTATAAGATATGTCAGATGCTTTGCAGCTCTTTAGGGATGTCATGTGTGTTTAACAGTCGTGCAAACAAACAAAAAAAAAAAAACAATCAAGTCATATAAGTGCTTGTTTTTAATGCAAAAGTCTCCTCTGGTTACTTCATGTCCTCACCTGCAGTGTACCGTTATTGGTCCGTCTTGACCGAACTGCTCTTTTGTTTTGTGTACTTGTCCAATGAAATCGATGAAGCCTTCACCAGACTTTGGCACACCCTGTTCCGGCCAATCAGTGAACTGGAACTGGCGAACGGTGCGCGACTGGCCGTCCTGAAAACACAAACACATTCGGATGACTCTGTGTGTGTGTGTGTGTGTGTGTGTGTGTGTGTGTGTGTGTATATAAACATCCAGACCATTCCAGATTGTTCCTGGAAAAACAGGTACATGTTGAGCTGGCAGTGTGAATCATTGTATGGGTGGGAATGTGTATGTGTGTGTGTGTGTGTGAGTGCAGGGAAACAGAATTCTCATGCCTCAGGGGACATTTTGCTAAAATATTAATGGATCATTTGTTCAGTTACTGAAGTATTAAATATTCTACCGGTATACTGTATACACATGGCCTGAGGTGTGAGTAACGCACCCTGGCATCGGTCACTTTAAATTCCCGCAGGATGTACTGCGGCATGTTGTACTCGGCCATGGGGTCCACCACGAAGTACTGATAGCGCGCAGACCTCTCCGACGGCCAGTACTGGTGGCACTTCTCCTGTAACACACACGCGCAATTCCCATTCTTTAAGCTTCTTTCACATACGTATGAACAGTGAATGTGTGTAAAAGAGTGTGTGTGAGAGAGACTGACCCTTCCCATCTCTCGGAGTTTGGTGAGCATCACTACAATCGTAGAGTTGTGTTCCCACAACATTCTCCAGTAATCTTCAGCTGTCTCTGCCAGAGGACCCTGTGTAGCGATGTACGCCCTCTGCTGTCTGCAGGGAAAACGGAAAACGTGTAACGTGATACAAAGTAACTCGGATTACTTTTTTGATGTAACGAGTAATCTAACGTCATTCAGTTACTCAGTTACTTTTTCAAAAATAGAATCCGTTATTCAGACAATTTATGTAATCCATGTGCCAGACAGCAGTCATTCCCAATCCATTAGTGTGTGTGTGTGTGTGTGTGTGAAAGTTGTCCTACAAGCCCCGCCCCCGATAACCCGCCCCCCTCTGTTATTCCTGCTGTTATACCCCTATCTCACCTATGCGGTTTGACTATGCGAGGACCGACACGTGGAAAGATGGAAACCTAATCACAGCGCCGAAACTCGCGGTGAATCATGATTAACCGTACTTACAGCCACCGCGTAAAACCGCATAGGTGAGAAAGGGGTATTAGTAGTTAACAGATTATGGGCCAAACTTCACTGAGTGATGATGATAGAATAATTATAAAGGTCTTGACTAAAACAACATGCATAAGGAAGCACAAAGGAGTTTTAATTTTCTGCAATAGAAAAGTACTCGAACTAGTTACTTTTATCAGAAAGTAACGCTGTAATGTAACTGATTACTTTTTAATGACAGTAATTTTATAATGTAATTAGTTACTTTAAAAAGTCACGTCCCCCAACACTGGACTTGAGTAACATTAAATTCTTAATCCACAGGGTTTAATATGATGTTGGTACGGGCTGGTACAGTTAAGTTCTTCCACACCAAACTCTCTCATCCATGTCTCTATGGACGTTGCTTTGTGCACTGGTCAAGTTGGAACTGGTGTGGGGTTGGTTTTCAGGCCTCTTACTTCCAGTGAAAGGAACTCCTAATGCTTCAGCACACCAAGACATTTTGGACAATTTAATTCTCCCAACTTTGTGGGAACGGTACGGGGACGGCCGCTTCCTGTCCCAACAGGACCGGTGCGCAAAACAAGGTTCTTAAAGACATGAGTGAGCAAGTTTGGTGTGGAAGACCTTGACTTGAGTCCCTTTGTGATGAATTAGAGCGGAGACTGCGAGACATCAGTGTCTGACCTCATAAAGGCGCTTCTGGAAGAACGGTCAAACATTCCCATAGACACACTCCTGAACCTTGTGGAAAGCCTTCGCAGAAGAATTGAAGCCGGTTATAGCTACAAAGGGGGCGGGGCCAAGATCATATTAAACCCTATGGATTAGGAATTGGATGTTACTCGAGTTCATGTGCATGTGAAGGCAGGCGAGCAAATACTTTTGGCAATATAGTGCCGACACACACCCTCAAATACAGGGTGAATTGTGCTGGTATATGAAACGCTCCGTGTCTGAACTCTACTGTCACACTGGCTCAGGTCACCCAGAGGTCGTGTGAGTCCACTCGAGTTAATGGAAGTATCGGAGTGGCCTTTAAGACAGAACTAGGGGAAAGTTCGATACGGGTGAAAACAGATCTAATGATGAGTGGCGTCTAATCCTGGTGAGTGATGAAGCGAGCTCATACCTGTAACCGTCTATAAAGCTGGCGTTGACGTAGTCTGATCCCTCCACTCCTCGGATGGGCTGCAGGCTCACGCGTGTGCTCTCGTACGGCATGATGTTCACCAGTCTGTTTTTAAACTTGTTGCAGGGCAGGTTGGCGCTCACGAACCGGGAGTTGTGCGCCCTCGCGTTGGCTAACCTCTGAGTGACCCAACAGGACAGAATAAGGAAGATGTCAAACTCTCAAACACAGTCTGGTCTCCTTCGAATAAACCTGCAACACCTCTATTCCCTTCAACGATCATTTATTTTAGCTCCAGAACTGAAAATCATCAACAACACAGTGACAGTGAGACCATATGTTCCGTACAGTTTACAATTGAGTAAGTATTAAATGCACGACACTTATTTATTTATGGTTAGTTTACAGTAATGTTGTGGAACATTTATGGAACAAGATAACCCCAGTTATCACATATTAGTGTTAGGACATTAATATAAACCTTACAGCTTACAGAAAATTATTCATTACACAAATAACAGGAACAACAATAATCGTCGTGTCTGTACATTATTGAAGATATTTGCGAAAAAAAGCATTTTTGGAGGACGTAAGAAACACATCAGGATGTTTTTTTTGGAATTTCTGTGCACGCATCACATAAAGAAAAACTAATAAAAACATGTTTGTGAGGTAAAACTACACTGGACTAAAACACCTCGGCATAGTAATGGACACGTATGGACATTACTCATCTGTTCACTCATGCACAGTTGCACATACATTTCCATTCATTCCCATTTTTATTTCCATGTAAAACTATTGCTACATTTGTACAGACAAGTTTTTATATGTGTATATAATTTATGTTTTATATTTCTTGAATATTTTTGAAACTTGCTCTTATTTTTATTTTATTCCACTATTTATTTCCTTATTTCTTGTAATTTTTTTTATTTTTAAGGTCACGGGCGGTCGTATAAGCATTTCACTGCATGTCGTACTGTGTATGTGACAAATAAAATTTGAATTTAACATACAGTTAAATAATAAATTACTGATACAGAATACAAAATCATAAAGGAAAAAATAAATCATCAAAAAAATCATAAAATAAAAAAAGAATCACTAGTTCATCTAAGAATCCAG
This sequence comes from Clarias fuscus, assembly GCA_030347435.1. Classification (NCBI taxonomy): domain Eukaryota; kingdom Metazoa; phylum Chordata; class Actinopteri; order Siluriformes; family Clariidae; genus Clarias; species Clarias fuscus. Next base: position 11,758,827 of record CM059225.1, on the reverse strand, counting down.
CAGATGGCGCTGTACTTTTTTTTTAAAAGCGCTTTCGAGTGTGTAGTTCATCTAATAAATCTAATAAACGCGACCTCACACCTTTAACTCTCTATAGGAAGGAATAAATACAACGTTCAGGCAAACGCTTTACTGAATTGATTGAATCACATCTGTAGAGAATTTGCTTTGTGATCTGGATAATACTGATGTTTAAAACGTCTTAAAATGCAGATTTCCAGAGAATTCGCTTTGAGACTTGGATTTCCGTTGTACTTATTATTCTACAAATACGGATTATTAATTGAAGACGATTATTTCGGGCTGATTATATCAATCACACCAAGTTGGCCTGATGACGTCGGTCCTCGGACACGAAGCGCTGAGCTACAGATGATACCGAGGCGCACTTTATATTTACACACCTCTTTATGTGTTGAGCCGACGTACTCACCTTGAACTCGTGCTCCATGGCGCTGATGTTGTCGGGAGGCTCGGCCTGCGTGAGTCTCTGGATGTAGGCGTAGAGGTTGCGCGCGGGCACCTCTGTGTTGCCGCAGGTCACGGCCTCTAACAGAGCGTCGTATATGAACACGTACTGCTCCTCCGTCTGCACCATGTAGTTCCTCTGGGAGCGCATCAGCGTCACGTGACCGTACACGTCGACCGTCTTTTCCTGCTTCACGCGCTCAAGCATGGCATCGATCACGATGAAGCAGCCGGTCCGGCCCACACCCGCGCTGAGAACAGAGACATCAGCCTTTAACTCAGTCAGTAACATTTTTAATTAAATGTTTCCTGGATAACAAAAAAAAAAAGGGGATGACAGTGTGTTGTTACTTTGTGTTCTTTCTCTTCTTTATTTAATTTTAGTGGTGTGAGAGTCAGTACCTGCAGTGCACTACAATCGGCCCGGCGTCTGGAGGATTACAGGCCTTGACCCTGCGCAGGAAGGCCAGGAAAGGCGTGGGGTGTTCTGGGACGCCATGGTCGGGCCACGCTGTGAACTGGAACTGACGGACTTCCCGCTTTTCACTGCTGCCGCTCTGCTCACACAACACACAGATATGTCAAAGTAAACATCCATGATGGATGTCTAATTAAAGTCATGCGTGCTTGATTCGAGAGACACAGAAAGCAAAAAATCCTGTCATGGAGAACTAGCGAGACATTTGTTTGTGTGTGTGTGTATGTGTGTGTGTGTGCTCACCTTAAATAGTGCAAAGGTCCTGACGCAGTATGCAGCAAGCTCTACGGTGTCGAGCACTGAGACCTGCATGAGCCCGTACGTCTCTGTGCCTCGGCTCGGCCAGTACTGATCGCACTTATTCTGCACACAGTAACAACGGACGACCTTTAACCCCGAATATCACATCAGGTGTAAGCATCAAACACATCTAGACACTCTCACACTCATTCACACACTATGGGCATTTTGAGGACACCAATTAGCCTAATCTGCATGTCTTTGGACTGGGGGAGGAAACCGGAGAACCTGGAGGAAACCCAACATGGACACACAGACCTGAGGCGGGAACTGAAAAGTGACTTTCGCGCACATGGATGTTTTTTTTTTTTTTACATACCTTTGAGTCATGACTCATGTGCATATTACACACACTTGGTTATTTTGTGGGTCTCGGCTTCATATTTACTTCCGGTTGTATAAACTAAACTCTTTCAACTCTCTTAAATCCGACCTGTTCAGTCTTAACACCACTAACATGCAGTGATCATGTGACTACCAGACCAAGACAGCTTTGATTTAAAAGGGAAAACAGAGTGAAAAGGTGAACAAATGAACGTAAATAAAGCTAGGCAGAGGAAAAATGTGCGGAGGGTTAAAAAATAAATAAATAAATAAATCAGTGCAGAGAGGGAGTGTGTGACAAAGGAGTAGAAATCTTGCCTTAGAGTAGAAATAGGAAGGCATCTGGAGAACAACAGACAAACATATCGAGCTACTGAGTCACAGCGGACTGGAGCACATGGGGAGACGGTATGAGTGAGCGTCGTGTCAGGGTTATTTTATAGAAATAGGAGTTAATAAGTTAATAAGTTCATACTGTATAATATCAAATCAAATCCTGGACCAACACTCACCTCAGTCTCGTACTAAAGATTTTAAATTCTTTAAAAAACAAATTTGTGATTAACAGGATGTCCTATACAGTAGAGGAAGATTAAAAAAAAAAACTGGAAACCTCTAATAAAATGAAAATATGCTGCATACAGTCAAACCAATCTAATATTTCCTATTATGAGATTATAATAAACCAAATATATGATCATTACACTAATTCATAGACATTTTCCTTGCAATGATTTACTAAACAGTTTTTTTGAAAAGGTAAATAAAGATAGTAAATATAACATAAATCTATATACAGTACAGCGGAACCTCAGTTCATGAACATAATTTGTTCTGGTCTTAAACCGATTCAGATTTCCATAGTGATAAATGTAAACAGAATGAATCCATTCTCTGTCACTATGTTTATACAATATTTAACTTTTGATGTATTTAGTTTATATATAGAGAGACAGATTTGTTCGGATGATACATCCCGATAAAAACTCGGGTCATGTCCACATGTAGCTGGGTATTTTTAAAAAGTTTTGGTCTTTCGTCCACAGTTTTGGTCCTTGCAAACTTTTTTCAAAGCTGTTGGAAAACTCCGTCCAAAGTCGAATTATTTTTTCCAAAACTCAGTTTTCAGTGGTGATGTGTGGACACGGGAAAGGAAGATTTTGGCTTGTTGTGACGTCACCTCGTGTGCCGATGATGTCATTAGCACTATTTGGACGGCGCTAGTTTTACTGGGGGACATTAAAGAAATTTCTGTTTCACAGAGGTACTTTGTGATTTTAACCCCGTCCGAATCTGCCATGTCTGTCTTTTTCTCACACGACCTCTGTGAAAATTCCAGAGCAAATTACCTGCTTTTTTTCAGCAAATCTAATCGCGTTCGAATGCGAATGTCTGTGTTTGCCGAAAAAGTTTTTTTTTTTTCCGGAACGTCTTTTCTTGTGTGTGTTGGTCAACGTGAACTACCGTACAATCTCTAACGCGCTGGTATTCGAGTTTCTGCTTTCTGCGCTCCAGTAGAAATCCTCATCCTCACCTCATCCTCACATGTTCCACGCCCACATGTAAAACACAGACACGCCCACCTCCGTAATAAACACGGAGATGTTAGTCCCGTCCGAATCCATACATGAAATGACAGACGTCGGCTGAAATTTTTTTTAACTCAAACGTCCCCCAGTAAAACTAGTCCCGTCCGAATAGGGCTATTGTCTGTGTGCTCGTCTCCTTGATTTGACGTCAGCTTAGTTTATGAGGATATTTCGCGCAATAGTGGACTTACGTACAGTAAACTACATACAAAACTCTGAATAGAGACAAATTACCATTTTTTTTTTTTTGATTTGCTCGTACTCCAGGGCAATTCATGAACCGAGGTTCCACTGTATTTGAGACTTTGCTGATTTTTGGACGTCACCTATTCATTTGTCTCTTATTGCATATTATTTTTGTAACTCCGTCATTAAGTTGGACTCGTCCTGTGTGTGTGTTTGCTGATACAGTATATAACTACATGAAATGTGCACCGTACATGTGTACACTAAGGAGTGTATTGTTTCTCAGCTCCATGGCTACACTGTTTAATTTTCTCCTCCTTTTAACTCCAGTGAAAGGCCTCATTGTTACCTGATGAGTTCATTTAAGCATTTTTACAGCAAAAAAACCTGAATTCAAAAGATGAGTGTTGAATTGATTATGCTGCAGTATGATTAGAATGTTAGCTCTCTGTGTGTGTGTGTGTGTGTGTGTGTGTGTGTGTGTGTGTGTGTGTGTATATACACTCACCCTTGATTTCTCCTCCAGCTTGGTGATCATGATGATGTTAGCTGTGTGCTGCTCCCACACCATCCTCCAGAAGTCACTGATCGTATCTGGCATGGGTCCCTGGGTGGCGATGTAGGCACCCTGTCGCCGGTACCCGTCAATAAAATTAGCGTTGATGTAGTCGCCACCAGGCTGACCTGAACACAACCAGCAACGGATGTGACTGCCATTCTCGTAAGATTAAAGAACATTTACTAAATTTATCATTAGTCACCACGATATAACAATATTATCACCACACGTCAGTGCCGATTCAATTACGTAAAATTGCGATTCTATAAATATCCTGATTCTATGTTACGTTTTCCGCCTGATTTTACTATAATTTTAAACCTTTTAAAAGTTAACCAAGGAATTAAATATAGCCCGTTTCTTATGAAACGTTAGATTTCTCAATTGAAAGTTTAAACAATACAAACTATCTTCATAACATTTAACATCAAATTAAACACAAAGCTACATTGTTACTGAGCAGCTCGTACCTCATTATAATAATTTCTAAACAAACTTAAACAGTATAGAATCGTTTTATATCCGAGACTGATCAACTAATCGCCAGTCAAACTGAAAACCAGTCAGTTCTGGTCAGTGGTCGATCGATAGACCGGCCGGCTCAATAGTGATGGGTCGTTCATGAACGATTCGTTCTTTTTGAACGAATCTTTAACATGACGAGTAGTCTCGGCGAATGATTCGTTCATTTTCTACTGGGCGCTCATACGCAAGCCATCGCAAAACCTCCGTAGGTTATGTACAGGAAACAGAAATGAACGGTTCTCCTCAATGACTCTTCTAGTCCGAGTCGTTCGGTCTTTTGTCACGTGACTCCCACAGACGCTTTGAAGTACAATAGATTCAAAAGAACGAACGACTCGGACTAGAAGATATGATGGTGAGCGGCTCATTCTGTTTATAATATGTCCTTAGCTGCATTGTCATATTTTCATTACTGGAACTATAGCCAAAATGTGTGTATGTAGACGTGTTGGGGGTCTGTTTATTGAAAATGTCACATTTTATTTTATTTCTGGTCAAAAGAACAAAATGAACTAAACGACTCAAAAAAAGATTCGTTCATTTTGATGAACGAGATTCAAAGAACCAAGTCACTAAAATGATTCAAACTTCCCATCACTACGACTCAACTCTATTATGTCTATCAATGATTGTGTAAAGCTGCTTTGCGACAATGTCAATTGTTAAAAGCTAGTACTCCATGATGCTCACACTCACACACACACACACACACTCACCATCGTTGTTAGACAGCGCCACTCTGGTGTGGTCATAGGCGATGACATTTGCATAACGGTTCTTTGGTTTATTGATGTCCAGGTTCGAGTGCTCCCAGGAGAACTGCTGTCCAGGGTCAATAGACTAAACATGGAAAAGATCCAAAGACATTAGAAATGCTCTTAAACATGACCTTCAAGTACCACTGTTTAGAAGTGATAGAAGGAGAATTACTGTAGTCCTTAGCCAGAAAGCCAAGGAGTGACTGAATTATAATGATTACATCGGACACCCTGATGAGAACTGATGAGGAACGATCACATGACAAATCACATGACCTTACCTCATACTCCTGAGAGAACCTCAGACCATCGTTGGCTTTCTTCCTCTCTATGTAACTGGGCAGTTCGGAGATGGGGACTGGAGGATGACTGGTCATACCTGCCAATCGCAAAGCACAAGATGAACCATGAAAACAATCTACACACACACGCGCGCGCGCTATACCATGACTAAGTATATATACGTTACAGGTTATGGTTGAAATTAGTAGCACTTCTTGATACATGAAATGAGTTTGCTTTTTTATTTCATACAAACAGGAAGCGTCTTCATCAGACAGTAAGAGAAGAGAGTAAGTAGTGTAACAGATTATCATCATCACACGGACGTTATCGTTGTTTATTGTTTAGTTTTAGGTCTCGTCAGTTCATCAGCGTTACGGATGAGGTTAGATGTCGGTTGTTATTGTTTTAGTGAATGTGTGTTTATCTGTTTTTCTTTATTCTTTAGCTGGATTCAGAATGGATTAGTCATGTCTGGTCTTGGACGGTAGATGGGAGTTAAAAAGATCAGGATAAAAAAAATAAAAAATAAACAACCCCAACTGACTTGGTAAACGGCGATAACCAGAGGAACGCAAACCTAGAAAAAAAAAAAAAAAAAGAAAGCAAACCTTTGATTCTGTTTGAGTGTGTGCTCAGTCATGCTTTCCATGATCAGGTCGTGTAGTGTGTGTATAAAAAGCGCGTGTTTGTGTATTACCAGGTGTTGGGAAGTTGATTCTGCGCAGCTCGACAGGGTCTGAGGGATGCTGGGAGTTCATAGCTTTGCCGCTGCTTGGAAAACTGCACTTTCTGCCCTCTAACTCCGCCCGCTTCCTGTACAATCAAACCATAAGCACAATATTAGAAATAAATACATAGATAAATAGATAAACAAACTCTGCCAGTGTTCTGTATTTTTTTTGTTCTTGTGATCTTTTACACCTCCATGTTGTATTCACTGACCTGTCCGGTTTGCTGATTTGCATCCACGTCATAGGGAGAGAAAAACAGTGTTAAAAAAAACAAACATTACACGCTGTGCATTGAGACACACCAAAATTAGCCGTTCAAAGCTTCTTTTGTTCTGCGCTATAATTGTTCTTCGCGTCTTTCCCCTCCCACGTCTCTTCACACGGTCTATTTATGTCTGTTCATTTCACCTCTTAAACAGAAGGATGAGGATGACTATGCTGATGATGAAGATGACAGCCAGCACCGGCCCCACCACCCAAAGCAGCCCCTCCTCCTCATCCACGATGGGCTGAGGCTCCATGTCCGAGAACGCCACGGGGTCCGAGAATGGGCTGGTCGAGTACACGGTCTGCAACAAACAACAAACAAGTAAGAGAACGAGAGCAAGAGCAAGTGAAACACCGTGAGAGAGAGATAAACACAGGCGGACTTACATTCTGTCCCAGCTCTATAATGGCCAGCACGAAGCAGACGTACTCCTGTCCGTTGAGAAGCTGTCGGTTCAGGAACACTCCATACACACGACCGTCTCCTAGCTTAAACTCGGACGGGAGATTCTGAAAGTAGGCGCCGATGTACGGCTTCGGCTCGGCCTGTCTGCGCAGACGCACCGAGCGACTCGTACCGTTGATCATCCTCAGGAGCTGAAGGAAGTATGATGTAATGTTTAATAAACTGAAGAAACCAATTCTTAATCGTTAGGGTTTAATATGATCTTGGCTCCGCCCCCTTCTGCATCTGTAACACCTTCAACTCTTCTGCGAAGGATTTCCATAAGTGTGTATATGTGAATCTTTGCCCGTTCTTCCAGAAGCGCATTTGTGAAGTTGTCTCGCAGTCTCCGCTCTAATTCATCACTTCTGGTTGAGGTCGGGACTCGAGTCAAGTTCTTCCACACCAAACTCGCTCATCCATGTCTTTATGGACGTTGTTTTGTATTTATAGATGTTTGAACTGGTGTGGGGTTGTGTTTCCGGAGTTGGACTCGCCCCATAACTGCCAGTGAAAGTAAATCTTAAGGCGTCAGCATGCGAAGACATCGAACAATTTCATTCTCCCAACCTTGTGGGAACAATTTGGGGACGGCCCCTTCCTGTCCCAACGTGATGATCGAAGGATGAGCGAGTCTTAACTGAAAAGAACTTAACTGAATCCTGATCTCAACCCAATGGACTGTTTACAGTATTTTTATTATGGAGGACAGAAAAGGATTAAAACATTTTTATTGGGGGACAGAGCAAAGGAAGAATTTCATTGTACGGGGAAACATGTTTCTTTACTGTGCATATGACGATAAAACTTGAAACTTGAACAAGTTTGGGGTGAATTAGAGCGGAGGCTGCGAGACGGACCTTCTCGTCCAACATCAGTGTCCGACCTCACAAAAGGAATGGACAAAGATTCCCATGAACACACTCGTAAACCTTGTGTTAAGCCGTCGCAGAAGAGTTGCTGCAAAGAGGGGGGCGGAGCCAATATCATATTAAACCCTATGGATTAAGAATTGGACGTCACTCAAGTTTGTAATGCTGGTGAGGCAGGCAAACGAATACTTTTGGCAACATATATATATATACAAAAAAGTACCTCATCTAAATTTATCTCATCTGGATCACTCCAAGGATTCTGGAAGTTTCCTCCTCTCTGCCTCTTCAGTGGGACGACGACGATATAGAAACCCCTACATGTGTTTTAAAAAAAAAAAAACATCAGACATACTGGAGAATGTAAATAATGCTTGTTCTTAACATAACAGAAAATTAGATGAGGTTTTCCACAAAACAAAGAGGGCATTTATCCTAAACCACCCCAGGTCACATAACCAGCACTAAAAATAAAAATATATTCAGTACATTTGCTCACATTATGCTTTACACTTTACGTTTCATTAGTGACGTCTCAGACCGGTGGAAGCACTACACTAACTTCACATTATCTGTATGATTATGATGACGACTAATGAAAAGCATGCTATTTTTTACTTTACTGGATAAAGATATTAAGCGTGATGGCTTTGTGTCTGCTGTCTGGACATTAAAAAATAAAATAAATAATAATAATTTGCCCCTTACTTTCAAAAAAGTGCTTTTTCATTACCGTATACGGCGGGTCTGCATTACGATCATTAAGCATGTTAAGAGTTGAGTGCATTCATGGTGTGTTGTACTGTAAATGCGTGTGGGCTGACCGGACTGGGGCGTGCGTGTGGACGGAGGGCAGCTGCAGCGTCGCCGTGCTGTCGGAGCTGGTCTTCTCCACCAGCTGAGGTTTTCTGGACAGCAGGTTCGGAGCGGTCATGGCGTCGGCGCGGTGCTGCAGACCGTCGCTGCCGTCTGCTTTATTGCTCAGGAGGAACGTATAGAGCGACTGCGGCTTTAAATCGGTGACCCGCTGCAGCCCGAGACGCCCGTCTACATCCAGTTTGCGGCCGTCGCCGTATGAGATCTGAAGAGAGGCGAGATATCACCTCAGATAACTGGCGTAAAGATACACTTTGAACATATCGGAACAGAAAGGAAATCTTACGATCAAAGTTGACGGTTTGTTCGGAGAGGTCCGTGGCTCCCAGGCAAGCCATGCTGAACTCTTCATAGCAGCTTTCACGTGGAAGTTCACGGCAAACACTTTATAAAAAAAAGAACAAAAATAAAAATCCTGTTCACTGTTCAGCCACAAATATGAGACTCGGAGAACAATCTGGAGATCCAGGTGTGAACGCAGTGTGATTAATGAGCGCGGGAACGGATTAGAGTCAGACTTAACAGGAAATCAATTTTAAATGTCTGTAGGAATTCGCAAGTGTCAGACGCTTCACCTTAGAAAAAAAAAAAAAACACACAGACGAACAGGACAAACACGTAAACAGATGATGTAAACGTGAAGGTTTGTGCATCTGCTTTGAAGTTCGGTTCTTCCCTCGTGATGGATACGAGTTACATTCCGCGTCTTTTTCCATCACATCATGAGGAACGTCGTGTTCGCTTTGCTTGTAATTGGTTCTCAAAGTGTTGCGTTTCTGAGGTTGTCGCTATGGTGACAAGACTGGACTGGAGTATACAGTTTTATGGATTTCTATACACAAATAACAGAATAAAGTGAATTTCATGGGCTTGTGCGAGTGTGTGCCGTGTAAATAACTGCCACCATGAATCAAGCCGGCACTGTATCACACGACAACTTCATCTGGACTGAACTCATTTCTCATACATTTTAATGGAAGGCGATTGATTGATGAACACAAAGGTCAAACAGATTGGTTCAGCGATGGTGGCGTCATGTGAAGCTTGTCAAGTGTGGCGTGAGGAGGAGGGTCTCGGACCTGTGACTCTCACACGGGAACTCCTCGAGGATGAGATATCCACCTCTTCCATCCTGGGGTAAACCACCTGGTCCTTGATACAGTCATGAAAGCCATGACACGCTTCTCAGAGAGAGACTTTGGATTCATGTCGATGGAGTGTCAAAGATTGTTCAGTCACACAGATGAAAGACAAACTTTAAAGACACACTGCTCTCCTTGATAAGGATCGACCACAGTGCGCTCCTCTGTCCCGAATCTGCCTCTGTGGGAATAACATAACGTTTCCACTTTCTCCAGGATGAGGAGCAAAGCCGGGCTCATCTACATTGACAACATATCGACATTAAACTCAGACGAGAACATAAAGTAAAAGACTAAACCACCACCAGAGGGCGTATGCGGACATGACGTGTCATAAAATAGGATGCTGAACACAAATACAGTACGTCAGAATTATCTCTAGTTTCATGTATGTGCATGAACACACAAAGACAAACGAATATTAGACTTTTTTTAAACTCACCTTCAAAACTTTCCATTCTCCCCCACGTTACCTTTTTCTATTAGTTGCGTCTTCTACTCCATAATTTACCTGACTCGCTGAAATGAGCTTGGCATTGTGTGCTACTGCCTGGAGCCTTTTCTTGTTACTTTTAATTCGGCACGTCAAACAGACGAGCCATTAGGAAGACGAAATAGCCGCTGTGGAAATTTCCTTAAGCTGAGTCGCCGTTTCTGACTGAGCCGCTCAAACTCTCATCACGCAGCTCGAGAGGGCTTTAATAATTCACCAGCGAGTTTAATCAGGTGTGCTGAGGCAGAGCGCATGGCCCGGACATCGATGCCGAGACTCTTTCGGGGCCGTACAGCTTTGGAGCTTTTTGAATGCAACTTATGTCACGGCATGGGCCAGCGATGGGCGCTCAATCTTTTGTCGCTCCTCACTCACGTCTCACTAAGTAGGAGGACTGTACGGGCTGTAAACGGGCACAGCTGGGGGGGGGGGGGGGGGGGGGGGGTGGAGGAAATCATCATTGCTTGATCTCTTGCTTTGACCCGCGCTATAAAAACAGGGCGGGGATTCTAACGTGGTGATGTAACATGCTCCAAGGACTTCAAAGGCACAGAACTGAATGCCGCTGTTTGATCTGCGTGTTTTAGGACCGCCGCCGGGACGGGAAAAGGCCGCGTTAAGGTTCCCATTGGAAGTGTAGGAAGCTTTTCACAGAGTAGGGGGCGCTGCATGGCTTTTGGGCTGATGTGTCCTTCAATTGTTTTTACGCCTCAAAAGCTTTTTTTTTCTTCAAATACATCTAATTAAACCTGAAGTGATAAACTGATAAGGCTTTGAAGCTATGTGTAAAGTGTGTGTGTGTGTGTGTGTGTGTGTGTGTGTGTGTGTGTGTCCATACGGGTTTGTGGAGTTTGTATGCTGAGCTCGCTGGTGAAGGCCCCCACGCCGTGTTTACTCCGAGCGGCCAACTGAAACGCGTAGGTGGAGAAGGGCTTGAGATTCTTGAGCACGTAGCTGGAGCTTGGTTCAAACACGACCTTCTGCAGGAGAAAGGGAATTAAAAACTCAACGCGCGCATACGAGGCTGTCACGTGTAAATATGGTGCGCAGAAAATGCGTGAAAATGTGCTTTTCTCTGTAAAATATACTTCATGACTTGGCGCCGCTGTAAATCCTCTAATCAATATCGCTATAAAGATTCCTGCTCTGCAGCTGTGAGTCTGATTTGCTAATTCCTTCAGCCATCTGTATCCTCAAGTCAACCAACTACTCTCTTCACTAAGTAATCAAGATATGTTTAATTAATTAAAATTCATGAAAAAAAGAAATAAATGTAAAAAATGAAGTGCTATTTTATAATACGATTAAATCTGAATATTTAAAACAAAAGCAAATGTGGACAAGAACGTCCAGTGATAATTACAGCTAGGACTATATTTCTATTCTACAGTGGCCGAGAAGTGCAAAACAAAATAACGAAAGCGAAAACAGCATCAATTAGAAAACTAAACGACATACCCGGAAACAAAATACCAAATGAGAAGTCACGGTATTTCCTGCATACTTTGAGTGGCAGATGTCTCGTCCAATCAGCGATAAGAAATTAGAATAAGAATTTCATTAGCAAAACCACACCTACTTTTTTCTTAACGCTGATTGGACGAGACATCTGTCATTTAAAATATACTGGACGTACTGCAGTATAGTCAAGGCTCGATTTGAGGGGGGATGCAGCGTCCATCCCCTCTGTAAAACCAGCATCGGTCTCATTTTAAAAATCCTGTGTCTTATGTGATATCTGTCATGAAAATGGAGTATTAAAACTCTCTACATATGATCATCTACAGACTTTAAATAACGGCGATTATCCAATCAGAATTCAATATAGTAACGCGCTGATCACCAGCTCATGCAAGTTTGCCGCTGTTCGCATTTTCTCAACGGCCAAGAGAAGAGTTCAAGCACAGCTTTTGAAACATTTCAAAAAGAAGAGAACTGAAGGTATGAAACTAAAACGTGAGTTTTCAAAATGACTGACAGCATAAAGGACGCATTTTCAAATTCAAATTCACATTCAAATGTTGTTTGACACATACCCAGTCATACACAGTACGATATGCAGTGAAATGCTTAAATGACCTTAAACTAAAAGATTATTAATAGGAAATAAATATGAATAAAAATAGAAAGTAAATTTAGTCAAGAAAAGAATAATATATCCATAGAATACAAAATATACAATATATGAAAACCTAGCTGTACAAATATGGAGAAGAAACGATCCTGTACAAATATCAAAAAAAAATATAGAAATGTATAGAAATTTTAGTGTGGAAATAATGTAGAATTTAAATAGAAATGTCTGTGGGAGCAACCGATCAAGGAAATGAAATAGAAGTAAGAATAGAAAGAATTTTTAAATGCTATAATAATAATTTGATGGTGTGTTTGTGTGTGTGTGTGTGTGTGTGTGTAAGAGAGAGAGAGAGAGAGAGAGCGAGAGACTGGTGCGTAGTCATACAAAACTACAATAATTATTTCATTACTACTGTTTAAGTAGATTTTTATTCCACTCTTATAATCCTCCCCAGATGAAACCCATGGGGAAAAAATCAAATGATAGTTTTGACAGCGGCATATTTAAGTTCTTGAAAATAGTACTGTACATATTTCACAATCATTTTGTACGGCTAGTTGTAGGTCGCCCCCCTTCCAAAAAAAAAAAAAAAAACACACACACACAAAAAAAAAAACTGACCACACCAACCCCTTTGAATTTTTCGACCAGCACAGTAATATCTTGAGTGACAGACGTCTCGTCCAATCAGCGCTAAGAATTTAATTCGCAAATTATACCTACGGTACCTTTTCTGGTTTGACTGAACTGTCGTTGTGTTTCCGCATTCGGTATTTTGTTTCTGGATATGTTGTTGTGTTTTCTGATTTGTTTATTTGTTTTCTGTTTTGTTTTTGAATTTGTTATTTAGTTTTTGGTTTGTTGTTTTGTTTTGCATTTCTCGGCCACCGTACTACTATTCATTAATTATGACACAAACATGTGATCCACAGTGAATGTACAGATTTACATTTCCCGTTGTTGCGTGTGATTAGCGTGTTGAACGGTTGCAGCTCACCTGCTCGGGCTGGTCTCCGAGCCGGTATATGAGCTCGTATCCCGTGATGGCGTCGGTGCCGCTGTGTGCTGGAGGAAGCCAGGAGAGCAGTACGCTTGTCTCTGACTTCACCTCTGCTTTCAGCTCAGTGGGCTGAGAAGGAACTGGGAAAGCAGACAGCAGAATGATAACACATATGAAAGGAAGGAAAAAAAGCCTCCAAATCATTAGACATTGGTACGTTTTTAATTCCCAAGTCTCTACGGTGGTAGTATTTGCATGAAAGGTAAAGTGACAACTCTGACTGCTATTTTGTCCCACATGGATAAACATTGCTCTTCTCATCGAACAGCTTCCTCACAAACATCGAAACTGAACAAACAGCACTGCGAGTGCTTGGCTGAAAATCCTCGGTATCTAAAACAAATTATGCAGTGAGACAGAGCTGAGTGAGAAACATGTAAGCTGTTTAATTACTTCACACCACCTACAATAAATAGGTCTCTTAATGTATTCCAGTCGAATGAAACAGCAAACAAGGATTACATTATTATTATAATTAAGGATTATTACTGTGTCTTCTTACACAAGGACACAACGTACGTTTACCTATTAAATGCTGTGATAAAATTCAGGAATAGAGGATCTGATTTGCTTCAGTCAAATCTTGTATATGCTTTTCATACACACACATAAACACACCTCCGGTTTTGGCGATGATGTGCAGGACGCTGGAGAGAGGCCCATCTCCTACGGCGGTAAAAGCCAGGACTCGAATGTAATAGGTCTTGTTTGGTGTTAGATCCTGGATTGTCAGGAAATTCGCTCCTCGGACCATCTCCTTCTCCCACTGGTTGACTTGCAGCGACGAATCGGAAGTGTAGTACACCCGGTAGCCGACCACCTGCCCGTTCGCCTCTTCCGGCTCCTCCCACTGCACCATCGCCGTGGAGACGCTGAGCATGCGACCTCTGACTCGGCGCGGTGGCGAGCTCGGGGCTTGCTCCGCCGTACGAGCTTCTACGGTAGAGCTCGGAGGACTGCGGCCGATCGAATTCACCGCTACGACCCGGAAGTGATAGTGCGAGTAGGGGCTGAGGCCGCCCACGCTGTACCGTGTCGTCGCCACCGCATCGATCTCTTTAAAGGCGTCCTGAGAGGAGGCGGGTCGGTGCTGGATGATGTAATAGGAGACGGGAAGCGGGTTCCCGCTGTCCCACATTAAGGTTATGCTGGTGGCCGAACGCTCCATGACAACTGGAGCTCCTGGAGGATTTGGGAGAGCTGGAGAGAGAGAGAGAGAGAGAGAGAGAGAGAGAGCTGAAGGATCTGCTGCTCTTTACAGTTTCTTGCTTGAAATTCCAAACATTTGCAATTTTGAAAATTAGAAACATAGGAATATAAAATTATCACTGCATGATGGTGCAGTTGATACATATTGTGTGGATGCTTTACTGCCATTTTCTGTTGTACATAACGGTGTGAAATATAGACTTTTAGAGAAATTAATAATGTATATTATAAACCATGTGAATCACAGCCACCGGTATATGATTTTATAAGAGCAATATTAAAATCAAAAACTTTAACCTGTTTTGAATCAGTTGCTTAAAGCTCATAGACCTTTGCTAGTTTCATGCCACGAAACATTCTCCCAAAACACTTTTATTTCAATTCAAACTCGGCTTAATACGGTGCTCCTAAATGGACATGGGTGAGGGGACCTTTTACATCTGTTGAAGGGAAAAAAAATTTGAAAAAGAAAGAAAAAAAAAAAACCTGGGACAGAATAGAAACAAAAATCGAGATCATCTGACTCATATTTCCGAATCAATCTTCCATCGGCAAAATACAAAAAGGGCAAGGGCAAGGCTCCTCTTACGCGGAGATCAAACGACAGCATTCAAGCCTCTCTCTGCCTGTTTAACAACGCACGTGTACTTCTAATCTGAGTATTATCTTGCTCGTAGAAATGTTCGCGAGATCTAGCAAAAAGTGACTCGGGTCCCATGTCAGTTTTTTTTTTTTTTTCAATCATTTTTTTCCACTCATGTGCCATGTCTCGTCTTTTTTTTCTCTTCCCCCCGCCACTCATGTCCCTTAAGGGACTCTGTATTAATACATAAGCTTAATAAAAAAGGGAATGTAAAGGTAAACCTGTATACTGTACAGTTCTGTACTGCTGTGCCGCCTGCAGTGCTAGAATGTATAATATCGATGTTACCTCTATATATACGTTAATTTAAGAAAAGGCATTTTCTTTGGTATGCACGGTCGTTTTTTCTTTGGTATACAGTATGTACTGTAGGGTAAATACGGTAATAATTCACCATCACAAGCTGCGCTTTCCTTTACGGTTGTTTTGTGTTGTCTGTCTACAAAACTAAAAACGTACACAGTATTATATTTGCTATTGAAATGTAGCTGAATTTAGGTTAATATTTATGTTACAAAACAGGTAAGTTATATTCTTCTTTATAGTTTAGCATTAAAACACATGAAAAATTATATATTATATAATTATATGAATATATATAATTATAAAGCCATAATAAAATTGTGGAGGATATTATTAGGTTTCTGCGAAATTGTCGCAAACAATTATTAGTTAAGGTTCCAGTGAATAATCCGAATGATTGAGGTCGACTGTATCAGGGTCAGTCTGAATGAAATCTGAATGATAAGCTTGCCTTTGACTGTGATCTGTGCTACTGTTTCGATAACGCCGAGAGTGGACATGGCCACGCAGGTGTAGTTGGCTGACTGTCGCACGTCTGTGAGTTCTAGCACGTTCTTTCCAATGGGCATGTCGTCCTCCGGGGTCAGGTCCTCCGTCCCTAGCATCCACTTCACATAAGGCATGGGAACGCCCAGCGCCTGGCATGTGATGTTCACCCCGCCTCCGGGCATGACTTCATAATCCATGGGTGGGACAGAGAAGCGCGGAGGGATCCTTCGAACTGGCAGTGATGATGATAACAGATCAGTCATCAGGTCTACTAGAAAAGGGCTTGTTATCATCGGCACATGGATTCAGACTAGAATTTTTAAAAATGTTCTAGAGCCAGTTCATAATTTATGATTCATCAAACTTTATTAACAAGCCTAATATTTGAATAGTTGGAGAAAAAATGACTTTAATCCCCTGCATGTTAAAAAATGGTTGTACAGAATGTAATTTATGAATATATCATGCGTGGTAATAGGATTAGACATAAGCAGTACAAATTTGAGATACTGTAAGAGCGACTATGGTTTAAATTCAGGATTAGGATGAAATGTGTGCGCGAGACTTACCGTCTCTCAGCTCTGAAGAGACAACCAGAAGCAGAAGAAAGACAGAAGACAGACAGAGAGAGAGATAATAATAATAATAAGAGCACAGGAAAGAGAAAAAAAAATCTCATCTCAGGACAGAAAGAAATTGGTTTAGTTCAGGCAGGAGAAAGCTGCTGGAAGCCATTTCATACCCTTTACAGGACTGCTATCGTAAAGGACGATTTCAGTAGGACAGCTTTAACGCAGTGTGGAGTAGGAGAAGACGAAACACTCAATGAAACATGTGAATGAACGAGAGGACGTCTTTTAGTACCAATACTTTGACATTTACATATATGTCTAGTTTGAGATCAAAAAATTTTAACAAATGTCGATCTAAGCTGATCCCAGGTCTGATTATAAAGTGGTTCATCTACCAAACTGCTTGGAACATACGTTTCAAAATGTCTCAAAACGTTCTGTCAAGAGCATATATACACTATATTTACAAAAGTATTCGCTCGCCTCCAGTCAAATGCACATGAACTTGAGTAACATCCCATTCTTAATCCATTGGGTTTATATTATCTTGGCCACGCCCCATTTGCAGCTATAACAGCTTCAACTCTTCTGCGAAGGCTTTCCACAAGGCTTAGGAGTGTCCAAAACGTCTCGTTATGCTGACGCCTTAAGAGTTCCTTTCACTGGAACTAAGGGGCGGAGCCCAACTCCTGAAAAACAACCCCACACCAGTTCTAACACGACTGCGCACCAGTGCACAAAGCAACGTCCAGAAAGACGTGGGCGGTGTGGAAGAACATGACCGCCACAAGGACATTTATGTGATGCTAACCTTTTGACCAGCGTGAGTAAATTATCAAAGTACACGTGTGTACATATGATTCGTTGATAAATTGATGTCCCTCACCTCTGACGTAGAGGTTAGCAGGTGTTGAGTAACGCGCCCCGTCGCTATTCGTAGCCACACACTCGTATTTCCCTTGATCGGTTTCTTCGCTCCGATCAATCTGCAGTGCACCTAAACTCACACACACACACACACACACACACACACACACACACACGCACAAATAGCACAAACATACGATAGAATATGTCTTTTAAGTACAAATTGGATTGTCTCGGGTCCGTTTATAAAATCTGGTCTACTGCTTGGTGTGCATATGAGCAACGTTCTTCACATATTAATATGTGTGTGTGTGTGTGTGTGTGTGCGCGCTTTAGTACAACAATGTAAAAATTTTCTGGTTGGCTGGAATATTTATTAAAAGTTCACAACAGACAGCAATACAATGCTGTCTTGCAAAAAAAATAAAAAAGAAAAGCGCTGTTTGGAATTTAAAAAAGTAAAAGTCTACAAAGAAGATGTTAAGAAAGAAGTTTAAAAAACAACAAAAAAAAAACTTCCATTGAGCAGCACAAATAAACATACAGCATGTACACCTCTTGGTAGAATATAATCCAAAATACATTTGATTAGAAAGATGAAGTTGGTGGAAGGAAAAAAAACAGACAGTGTCCGAGAGGAAAAAACTGCTGAAAGATAAAATGAGGCTTCATTAGAGGAGATGAGCGCTTCCACAGAGGGACCAGTTGAGTGAAGAGAAAAATATATAACAAAAAAAAAAAAAAAAAGCATCAAGATACAAGAGGTTCAAGAGGTTCATGGATTACTTCATTAATCTTTTCCTAGGGTTATTCGAGCATGTTATTTATTTTATTTACAGTTTAATATCAACCTAACCACAACCTACTGTACTGTATATCTCACTATCTTCTAAAACAGTGGTCTCCAACCTTTTGTTGCACCACGGACCAGTTTTATATAAGACCAGCAATCGAGCGCTCGTAACCAAGTGTAATACAGTGCATAATTAATATAACACCATAGTTGTGTGAGGGTAAGTCTCTAGTCGGGTAAACTGGTGTGTGTGTGTCGTTCTAAACAGCAGCCGCCCTCCCCGCTTGTTTGCAAGTGTGTGTGGGTGTGTGTGTGGGTGAAAGCCATCCTACACAGCACCCCCCCCCCCTTTCTCCTGTCGTCTCTCTGGTCTCAATCACTACAGCCACGATTCTTTTCAAAGGTGAAGTGTAGGTTAATTTGTTTTATTTTTACTTTAAATGTTCTATTAATTATTTTTATATGAATATTTTTGGGTTGTGTAACGAATCGTCCGAGTTTCCATTATTTCTTATGGAGGAAATTTGCTTTGATATACAAGTGTTTTGATATACAAGCACACTTCTGGAACAAATTATGCTCGCAAGCCAAGGTTACACTGTGTGTTTATTTCTTGTTCTTTCTGTATGGCAGCGGCACCAAATCATTGGCGATTGAGGACCACTGGTCTGAATCAATAAAATTTACATTTACATTTAGGCATTTGGCAGACGCTCTTATCCAGAGCGACTTACAAAAAGTGCTTTAAAGTTTACATTACTGGATATATACTTACACTGGGTTAACTAGAGTTAGGGAAGAGTTTTTTTTTTTTTTTTTTTCATCATGAATATCTTCAGGAAAGTACAGTAGGTTTGTCATGATAACACAATAATGTGCAGCATGATACATACAACCCCCTAACCTGACAGGGTTAATCAATGAACACTAGAATGTGATGATCAGAAGGTAATTATGAGAAACAAAGAGAGAGAAAAGAGAGAGAGAGAGAGAGAGAGAGAGAGAGAGAGAGAGTAAATAGGAAGAGGTGGGTGAATGGGGTGGTTAGCTTTTAGACTCTTACCTCTGATTGGTGTACCCCCTGGATGGGTGAGAATGAACGCAAGATGAGAGATTAAAGAGAAGAGTTAGTGCAGCGAGAGAGAGAGAGAGAGAGAAAGAAAGAAAGCAAGAAAAAGAAAAAAGAAAGGAGAAAAGGGCATGTAACTCTTCTTGTCTTAAGTGCTAAATGGGTCACTATTTACATAATCCCTTCACTTTCATACGAGTTTGCGCTCATATCTGCAAGACAGAACAATAAGAAGAGGGTGTGTGTGTGGGGAGGGAGTGTTTGAGGAAAGCAAGAAGAAAGTTCTTTCCTGGGGATTTTTTTTTACGCAGTAATATACAGTACAGGGGCTTAACACTCAAGACAGGCAGATTCACACCCACGGAGTAGGAGAGGAAGCCTCAGGGGTCGAGGGAGAATCCACTGGAACATTCAGCAATTAAATAAAAAAATGTAAAAAAAAAAAAAAAAAGAAGAAGAAGAGCAATAAAACTTTGGCAAGCTAGACATGGACAGGAGATAGAGAGAAGAAAGAGAGAGAGAGAGAGAGAGAGAGAGAGAGAGAGAGAGGGAATAGGTGTAGATACTCTGATGGTAAGGGGTGACAGAGTGAGTCTCTGAGTGAGACAGTCAGGGAAAGTGAGACAAGTTAAGTAGCACATGTGAGGAGGAGGAGGGGGGCGGGGGTAGCACTCGGGTAAGAATGACTACCTCTACGTGATGGGAGTGTATTAATAATAGCACACAGGGCATAACTCTGTACATACAATATGTGTGTGTGTGTGTGTGTGTGTGTGTGTGTGTGTGTGTGTGTGTGTGTGTGTATATTTGGTATGTCTTGTGCCTTGGGTTAGGTGAAACATTACGTTAACATCATGCAGTTTTACTGGAATCATTCTAGCAGTGTGCGTTAATCTCAGAAATGTGTACATGTGTGTTGTGCCTTAAAGTAACTGACTTACCAAAGGACTCTGTCGATCAAAACATAGAGAGAGAGACAGCACATGCATCACTTAACTTTAGTTTTACACCAAGAACACTGTGTAAGAGTGAGACTGTGTGTGGGTTTATTTAAAAATAATAATAATAATAAAATAAAACAAACAACAAAAAAAATCTTTCAGAGCTCATACATATTACACACACACACACACGCACACACACACGCACACACACATACACACACACACTGTATATATGAGGGTGAGACAAAAAATATCCACACTCCGGCTATAGAATTTAAGACAAATACAGTGGAACCTCAGATTGCGAGTAATGCGGTTTACGAGTGTTCCGCAAGACGAGCAAGGATTTTTAATAAATTTTGACTTGAAAACAAGCAAGTCTTGGTTTACGAGTGCGACATGTATCACACATGCGCTCTTGTTTTGACACCAAGCGTCACGTGATTACAACTGAGCCAATGATTTTTCTCCCTCTTGCGCTGCGGAATTGTGGGTAATCGTCTCCCCTGCTGGGTCTTAGTGCTCGTCTCTTACTGGTATAATCAACATCTCCCTCTCTGTTTCAGCGTGTCTCTTATGTGTGTGCGAGCGTAATTTGACACCGACACACACACACACACACATGACACACACACACTCTTTTTTAATAGAGAGTTTTTAAGGAGGAGTTTTACTGCGTAAGACGAGGCGGGGGAAGGGGCTAATTCCACACACACACACACACACACACACACACACACACACACAAATACACGGTATTAATAATTTTTATGTATTTATTTTTTTGGGCTGTTGAACGAATTATTAGATTTTTCATTATTTCTCATGGGAAAATTCTACTTGGTGTACGAGTGCTTTGGAATACAAGCCCGGAACTAATTATGCTCGTAATCCAAGGTTCCACTGTACTTAATTTTTCGACATAATCTCACTGCTTTTTAATGCACTTTGTTTATCTGTCAACAAGCTTTCATATTCGCTCATTAAAACATGTTTAGTCCGAGCTGAAAGCCACGAATGCACCGCTGTCGTCATTTCATCATCAGAAATGACTCTTTGTCCTCGAAGGACAAACAGATGAAAGTCTGATAAAGCGAGATGAGGACTACTTTAGAATGATATGTCGACAGTGTGAGGAGAACAGTGTGCAAAGTTTAGTCTTCAGCTTTTCAGTAAGTGTCTCACTGTAATGAGCACTGTTGACTGGTGAACCTTTTTATAAAAATAACGTTCCAATACTTCTGGCCCTTGAGAATCCCTGAAAATTGTAAGCACTGATAAATTTTCCAGCTGATGGTTGACTTTTAGACTTTTTCTCGGTCGGCGATTGAGGATGTTTCCATTTTATACTCTGGCGTTTACTCTCGTAGTGATGAATCCGTGTCTCGGCAGCAGTAATGAATCTCTATAAGGAACTTTCACCTTCCTTACAATATCGCTCCAAATGTTGTTTGCAGATATCTAAACACTACTGTTCATGCTCCTGTTTCGGCACCAGGTACACCCTCGGACCACAAAAAGAATTTATAACTGCATGCTGCTCGTCTTTTGCATTCAAATAACAGTGTTTTTTGTTCGCATCTGCAATTTCAAATTAACTGATGTAACACGAGACACTTAGCCTTGAATGGAAAGCAGTGATAAAACAGTGCAGCCGACAGAAGTTTTAATATACCTGGAGTGCGCATCATTTTTGACTCACCGTCCTATATATACATCAGAATCATCTTTGAATCATTAAGTCATTAATTAATACAAGTCAATGTGCAATAAACTATGATTTCAGACTTTGAAAAGCAGATTAAAAAAAGGATGCTTTTGTAGCAGGTGAAAAGTGTAAAATGAAAAAAGGCAAAAGATAAAAAAAGGTATAATAAGGGGCCTTTCCCACAACCTCCGACCTTTAGAGCAGGCTGAATTATCCCGAATTAAAATTGTTGACGGTTCTTGTTCGATTTATCCTGATACACTATATGACATCACACGCCCCAATCCATATGAATTAGCAATGCGTTCAACATAAAATGTTACGATGCACTCATGAACCTCGTCACAGTTTCACGTAAGTACTGTGTAGAAACTTTCACAATTTACTCATTGAGGACCTTCGACACCAATGAATTTTCAAGAACGATGTTTTTGTCAAGACTTTGTACATATTTTTGGTCAGGGACCATATTAAAGGGTTTTATTGATGTGCAGTAACCACTCCATGCCAGTAACAAACTGAAGAAGGCTTTCAGACACTTTAAGCAAGTCAAGCTGCGAGAGAAAAAGCTCTCGAGTGACGACTGTGACCTGGACGACTGACAGACGTCACAAATATTGATTTTTTTTTTCCTTAAATCCCATTCTCATAGTTTTTCCATCAGTTTATCTGATAACAACATCTACGTTATTCCAGCTTTGGATACTTTTTTATAAACCCACCCTACAGTACATAGTGCACTACATGTCGATTTAAAATGCATCCACCTAGACTAGCTACTGTTCAAAAAGCTTGGGGATTCAGGCCCAAGCACAACCACAACCACGCTGCCACAGCTTCAGAGACGCCTATCAAATCTGACCTTTCACACCGTCCCCGCTTCGTAATAAGCATCACGGTGATGATGCTATAGTAAGTATACGGTATGTAAGGCTTCATTTTCTTCCAGTTAGTTAAAGCAGCATTGTTAAGGCATCATCACGCCATCATCTTAACCAGACAAAGGTAACGTTTACAGCAGGACCAGAGCCATTTTTTGGCAGAAATGAAATGGGTACTCACAAATAATTGTGAGTGGAATCAAGATATTTAGTTAAATAGCATAAACGCATTGGAATTTATTATATTTTCGAATTCAAACCACCAACAATTAACCTAAGAATATCTTGCACAGTTCTGTGACGTGCTTTACTCAGCGACTGTATTTCAAATACTTGAAATATTTTCCAACATGCATGAGCCGTTCTGATCTCTGACAAACCTCCTGACTCTCTCATCTCTCTGAAACGTCCTATTATTCTCTAGTTCTACCAGGGTCAGGATTAAAAACTTGGAAATGTAGGAAAGACCCCAAATAATGGTGGACTGGGACTGCTGGGATTAAAAACAAACAAACAAACAAACAAAAGAAATAAATAAATTGCATGTCATATAATATGTTCAGGACAGTAAATATCCTTCATGTCGTGCTGCATCACACCACTCACAGCATTATTCGTCTTATATCACAGCAATCTGTCAGGGCTAACGCGTGATTTGTCTCTGAAACAAAGTTAGTTTCAGATATCACTTACCTTCACCAGATTCATGTTTGTGCGTAGTTGTTAAATCCGTTAGTGTGAACTTTTTACTATATAAAGCTAGAAATCAAATCTTATACAGGTCGTCCCCGACTTACAAACAAGTTCCTTTCTGGGAGAACGTTCATAAATCGGATTTGTTCTTAAGTCAGACAAAGTGAGTCTTACACGCCTTTGACACCAATATACAATGTAAAATTCCTCCCCGTCACTAGGAGGCTCCACATTAAGGCTACTACTACCACTCAGCCGGGAGGGCCGAAGACTATCATGTGTTTCCTGCGAACCACCTGATGCCAGCCAACCGCATCTTTTCGAACCGCTCCCTCACACACCATTGGGGGCGGAGTAACACACTCGGAGGTCAGCGCTATCCGCTCCTTCCGCTTGCGTGAGCTCACAGACGCCCCTGACTGGCTGTAGAGCCGTGATTAATGTGGGAGCACTATGTACCTCTCATCCCTCCCCTCTGAGAGAGCTCGGCCAATCAGCTCTTTCTAGACCTCCGGCTGTGAGCGGTTATAGCATCACCCGGGGATCGAACTCGCGATCTCTGGATGATAGGGCGCGAACTTGAAATGTAGTGAATCTCACAATGAAATGTAACAGTGTTGCTTCAGGGAAATCCTAGATGCCATTTTGTCTCAGAGCTGTTTTCCACTGTATTGGACTGTGAACTCTGTTTTGTTGAAATTAGGATTATTATTTACAGGACAGACATTTTCAATCATCGTGCTCCCGGACTGATTAGTTGAAACCGGTAAGGCGACTTATTTCTCCCGCACCACACACACACACACACACACACACACTAGGGCTGAAACGATTCCTTGAGTAATTCGAAAAATTATCGAGGCAAAATCTTCTGCCTCGAAGCTTCTTTTAATAAATTTTAAAAGCTTGCGTTATGTTTTTGCGCAATTATTTGTTTGGCGTGATACGGCACGCTTCCGGGTGCAAGCCGCCAGTAAACACCAACGAAGAAAAAGCGCTTACATCACCCACAAAGCGGAAGGAGACGCAAACAGTTAGCTGTGTATTGATGTGAGGGGGCGTTCAGGCTGCAAAATGGAAGGGAGCAATAAAAATATATAAAAATGTACTTTAAAGTGTGCCCTAGTTTTTTTTATATTTAAAGTCATTTGAAATACCAGGCGGCACGGTGGTGTAGTGGTTAGCACTGTCGCCTTGCACCGCCAGGTTCCAGGTTCGATCCCCGGCCAGGCTCTATTCCCGTCTCTGTGTGCATGGAGTTTGCATGTTCTCCCTGTGCTTGGTGGGTTTCCTCTGGGTACTCCGGTTTCCTCCCACAGTCCAAAGACATGTAGGTTAGGATAATTGGCGTTCCCAAATTGCCTGTAGTGAGTGTATGTGTGTGTGTCTGTGCCCTGCGATGGATTGGCACCCTGTCCAGGGTGTACACTGCCATGTGCCCTAAGTCTCCTGGGATAAGCTCCAGGCCCCCCGTGACCCTGAATACAGGATTAAGCGGTATAGATGATGAGTGAGTGAAATACCTTTTTTTTTAGTTTTTGCATCTTAGAAAAGGTTTTAAAATAATAATGTATGGCTGTAATGCACTTAATTCATCTCAGTCAACTTTAAGCTCTTTCTTGTGTTGTGAATAATGTTTATTTTTGATAATATGTTGTATGCATTTAAAAAATAAAAGCAAATTTTTCTACAAAGAAAACCAATTAATCTTTGTTTCTCTTATATATTTTACATTGCTGTTTGATTAAGCAAAAGTACATTTTATCCCGTTACTCGATTAATCGATTAAATTTTTGGTAGAATACTCGATTACTAAAATATTCCATAGTTACAGCCCTAACACACACACACACACACATACAATATACGTGGATTCTAGACATTTTATACTGAAAATATTGTGTATAATCTGGTGCACTACAATGTCTATTTTTTGTACAATACAACGTGAGCTACTCGAACCGGAAGCAGAACCGTGGTCCGTTCGTATCTACAGAAATTCGTAACTCGGATGTTCGTAAGTCGGGGACTACCTGTATAATTTCTGTGACACATTTCTGTGACTGATTATTTTAACCGTATGCTCCGTACTTTACTGTTTCTATAGAAGCCTGAAGACGAGGCGAGACCAAATCAAGCCTGTACCTGAGCGCAGCTGCTTGATGCGTCCGTGAGAGTAAGTGTCAATAGGAACGAAGTCCTTAAACCAGGTGATCTCTGGGTCAGGAGTGCCGCTGGCTGCGCACAGCATGGTGGCTGTACGAGAACGCTCCACCACTTTGAGCTGAGGACCCATGTCTATGGACGGGAAGCCGGGAGGAAGCTGGTCCTCTACAACACAAGAAACAAGCAGCGTTTGTGTGTTAGCTATTAAGCAAACATCACATCACATAAAATCACTGTAGGATGATAAAGAGGTCGGATGACAACGCAAGAGGCAACGATCTATAAAGCTGCTTCGCTGTAACTACGACTGTTCTACAAACCACTGTGCAAACAAAACGCGCTCTGAAATGATTCTTAACGCCGGTGATCCTTCAGGGAAACACACACACACACACACACACACACACACACACACACACACACACCTCCCCCGTAAAGATTTATGAACTAGTCCAGTGTAGCCGATTAAGCTGAAAAATAAAACCTGCAATGTAAGTTAGATATATAAATCTTATCTTTATATCAATGAACATGTGTGTGTGTGTGTGTGTGTGTGTGTGTGTGTGTGTGTGTGTGCTCACCGCGCAGCACTGTGAGGCGTGTGGAGGCGCTGATTTCTCCGGCCTCGTTAGACGCCACACACTCGTATATAGACTCATCGCGCGGAGTCCGCAGAGGCTGAACGCGCAAGACTGAACCAGAGCCGTCCACAAACTCGATCACCTGCAGAGACACAACATATGTGTGTGTGTGAGAGAGACAGAGAGAGAGAGAGAGACAGAGATGGTACGGAGGCGCAAGAGACACAGAAATTCTAATACCTGAGACGTCTATATTTAAAATCACAATCTGACCTTTTTCATTTGTTTATATATACAGTATATGTACCCAAAAAAAACATTTATATGTGTATGTGTGTGTGTGAGTGTGTGTGTGAAGACAAATTTCACACTTCCAGTACTACTCCTATTTAAGTGTCAATAAAATTCGATTTCTTTGGAATGTTTAGATTTAGACCGGACCTGTGTGTGTGTGTGTGTGTGTGTGTGTGTGTGTGTGTGTGCGCGTGCGTGCGTGTGTGTGTGAGAGAGAGAGAGAGAAAAACAGATGTCAGCAAGCACCTTTAAGGCTTATCACAAAGAGCCAGAGAGCCAATATGAGTGTTGTGTGTACAAATTCAATCCAAAAAAAAATTTATTACCATGCAGCAAATTAAGGTTTTGTGTGTGTGTGTGTGTGTGTGTGTGTGTGTGTGTGTGTGTGTGTGTGTTTACCTCAAATCTCTGGTTGGTGACTTTTTTGCCCTTTCTGCTCCATGTGATTTGGGGCTGTGGGTCTCCTGTGGCCTGACACACGAAGGAGGCGACTCCGCCCTGCACGCCGGTTTGGTCGGTGGGCGTCCGGGTGAAACGAGGCGGACCTGAAGGGGAACAAGTCGTACGTTTCGATATATATTCTCTTCTGCTGTCAAATGCATTGAAGATATAAATAAATAAATAAATAAATAAATAAATACACCGATCAGCCAGAACATTATGATCAGTAACAGGTGAAGTTAATAACGCTGAGTATTACGGCGACACCCGGAGGTGGGTGAGTGCAAGTGCAGTGTAATGATTTTATCGAGTTGTATCAGCTAGACTACTGTGGCAGAACTAAAAAAAAACCTGCAGCTCCTTCCTGGTGTCCAGAAGAAAAGCAATCCAGTCAACCACTAACTGTAACCACTCCAGCCAAGACACACTGATGCAGATGAAGAGAGACGGGTGACGTGTACAGTCTGATCCTATAGGAGTAGCGGAAAGTGAGTAAAAGCTGTAAAAAAATTTTAATGCTGGTTCTGGTGGCTGTCAGGATGTGAAGAAGTCAAGTGATGATAACGTTCATAAATCGGATTTGTTCTTAAGTCAGACAAAGTGAGTCTTAAGCCCAGTTTACACTGCAGGTCTCGATGCCCAATTCTGATTTGTTGCCTATATCTGATTTTTCTGACCGTCTGTTTACACGTTCTTTCAACTATGACTCATATCCGATTCAAGTGTTTACACTTGCCATACCGTCTGAAACATTGCGCATACTTAAGGGGAGGTTCGTGCACTACACACTAGCCAAGATGGACAAAAGCGAAATATGCTTGATGCTAGCTCTGCGATATATGCAAAGTCCGCGAAACGGAGAAGGAGGAAAAGGGCATCATTGCAGCCTGCGCATATGCTCCATTTATTGTGTCCAGAACCATTCAGAGGAATGTCTGGGTGCGAGACGTGCTGGGGTCGCTCTCTGGTGGCTTGCAACATGTGCGGGCTCCCGCACACTGGCGCATCTGTTTGCGCATCAGCTAGAAGTAAGCTTTCTGATCAGACTGTAACTTTAGATGGCCTTTCTGTTCCATCAAATGCAACAGTAAAAGACCTCGGTGTGATTATAGATTCCAGCCTTTCGTTTGAAGCACATGTAGATAATATTACCAGGATAGCTTTCTTTCACCTTAGAAATATTGCCAAGATAAGAAATATACTGTCACTAAATGATGCAGAAAAATTAGTTCATGCTTTTATCATCTCTAGGTTGGACTATTGTAACGCCTTACTGTCTGGTTGTTCAACTAGGTGTATAAACAAGCTTCAGTTAGTACAGAATGCAGCAGCGAGAGTCCTCACTAAAACCAGAAGATACGAGCACATCACCCCTATCTTATCTACACTGCATTGGCTCCCTGTGAAATTTCGCATCAATTTTAAGATACTACTTTTGACATTTAAAGCACTAAATGGTCTCACGCCACAGTATTTGAGTGAACTGCTAGTGTCTTACGATCCGCCACGCCTACTTCGATCAAAGAATGCAGGCTGCCTGTCAGTACCACGTATTATTAAAACTACAGCAGGGGGCAGGGCTTTTTCTTACAAAGCCCCAAAGTTATGGAATAGTCTTCCTATTAATGTTTGGGACTCAGACACAGTCTCAGTGTTTAAGTCTAGGCTAAAAACCCATTTATTTAGCCAAGCATTTTTGTAAATAGATTAACCTTAGGTAAAGGAGCAGATCTGGGGGACTCATGGACGTAGAGTATTCTGGTGAACTGGTATGTTTAGATGCTGTCCTCCCCACTCTCATTGATCACTCAGGTTTGTTGACGGTGAGGTGATTCGTTGCTTTACATCTCAGGGAGCCCTCATGTCTGTGTTTCCTTCTGGCTCTCCCTTTTAGTTATGCTGTTATAGTTAGTCCTGCCGGAGTCCCTGCTTGCACTTTGCACTAATATACATTCACCTTATACATGTTGACTGTGACCATACCTAACTGCCATCTCTCCTTATTTTCTGCTCTCTCCTCTCTCTCTCTCCCTCTCTCCTTTCCCTCTCTCTGTCTCTCTGTCGAGCTATACATGTTCGCTCCTGAGTTGCCAGTGATCCAGACCCCGCTGCCCTCTGGACCCGTCTAACCCATCCTGGAGTCCTGCTTCTGGTTGGAGATCTCGTCGCATGGATGCCCCGTGTGGTCTGCCTGGATTCGTATGGTGGCTGGGGATGGTTTCCATGAAGACTGTCCTGTCATCGATTGATGCTCTGGGGACTTGTGACTTCAGTTGTTCGATAGCTCAGGACTGGAATCTCCTACAGTCTACCTGAGCCTCCAGGAACAAACTGAACTACTTTTAATTTAAATTTTAACACATCTCCTGTTACTGTACACTGAACTTCCAGTACACATTATTATGCTGATCAATCCCTGCTATCCGTTATCACCCAGATGAGGATGAGTTCCCTGTTGAGTCTGGTTCCTCTCAAGGTTTCTTCCCATTACCATCTCAGGGAGTTTTTCCTTGCCACCGTTGCCCTCGGCTTGCTCATCAGGGACAATCTTATCATTTTCATTCATACACATTGCATACAAACTTACTTCTTTTTATTGTGTAAAGCTGCTTTGCGACAATGTCAATTGTTAAAAGCACTATATAAATAAAAAAAAATTGAAAAAAAAATTGAATTGAAAAAAATTGAAACATATGAGCAAAAAATCGGAATTGGGTCACATTTAACTGAAAGTGTAAACGTAGCTTTATACGCCTTTGCCACCAATATACAATGTAAAGCGTACCGATCCACTCGACTAAATCTCTGTCCCCTTTCCACACACTTTCATGCCGGGAAAGCTCGCGTCCTGACACTTGTACAAATGTTACTTTGACACCTACAGTGGCCTTTTCGCCTACCTAAACATAACGAGATGATGGCGAATGGTCTGAGGAAGGCAACAACGAGCTCGAGACGCTGCCTCCATATTCTACAAATATCAATCGCTCACGTGGGACATCCTGGAAAGACAAGTCTAAGATCCGATGAGGTCCCACTTCACAACTTAAATCACCTGCTAGTGACAGATACACCTTCAGAGGTTATAGTGGAGTGCGTGCCTCAAAGGGTCAGGGCTGAGCCGGGAACTGACTCAATATTGGACGGGTGGTCATAATGTCATGGTTGATCGTCATATGCATGATATTTTAAAGGATATTTTGCTAAAACACGTTTCATATGAAGACAATTTAAATTCAGTTCACTTTATTCGTCACATCTACATTATTGCACAGTGAAACCTTTTTTTTATTCTTCGCATATTCATGATCTTTTTTTTTCTCGAGTTAGTAGTCAGGGGTCAGAGCACAGAGCCAAGGAGAGTTGCAATCGGCCTGAAGTACCCCTCGAAGTTGACTTCACAGGGTGTTAAGTGTGATTCCAAACCACAGGGAGGGAAAATGTTCAGTTCAAAGGGAACGAGTGAACAACGGATCTTCACTTCACCGGAAAAAGGGAATGAAAAAGTCATTGCATCTCGCTGGAGTGTGGAAAAAATTATTTATATATCTATTTATCATTATTATTGAGGATGACATCATATTGATAGAACACAATCTTTTAAATTTGAATTTAATCAAGAAATCCTTAGTATTATATAGTAATCTGTAAAAAAAACAAAAAAAAAACAATACATAACTCTCCTTACATCTTTAATCACTTATTATTATTTATCAATAATTTATTTACAAGTTATACACGTTTCAATAGTATCAGTTTCTGCTTGAATAAATATTCAATATTTAACATCCGGAGTGTGAAATTTCCACGGCAGCAGCAACAGGTATCCGTGGTGCTTATGTTACCATGGTAACGCAAGTGACGTCGGCGCTGGTGACTTTGCAGTCACGAATGCTGGGGTTCTGTCAAGAGAAGTTCCCTTGAAATGGTGGAGGGAATAGGGAGCACCCTGTGAAGTACACTGCGGAATAGAACGCACCCTCTGTCCTCATACGGCGTCCCTGGGGTAGAAAGTATTAAGGGGCTGGGGCTTGAACCACCGACCTTCCGCCATCTCCCCCAAAATCTTTTCTGAAATTTTTCCTTTTTTCAGCTGCTCCTGTCAAGGAGTCGCGCTTCCTGATGCAAAAACAGGGAGGACACGCAACCCCCCGCCGCACACAGATCCAAAGCGGGAATCGAACCCAGGACCCGGAGGTGCGAGGCGACCGAAAAAAAACTCCCAAAGCTGCCGTTTAAATATAGTCAATCTGTGCTGTCAGGAATCACTCCAGAGAACTCTCCCTGGTTTCCACCTGCTGCGTTAATCGAGTGAGCGGACGAGGAGCGCGACACAATGGACGCTCACTCACGATTAATCTCCTTCCTGCTGCTCCGATCAAGAACAAACAAGGAGCACCATTTTTTTTCTGCATAATGCATGTGGAGTGTGTGTGTGTACCGTGTGAATGAGTGGGTGAGTTTTTATTTATTTATTTATAAATATTTATTTGGTTTTATACCAGACAGAATCGTGACATCCTGTTTTACATGGTGTGATGTTGCACACGGGAACGAGTCCCGCGAGACGCCCACGCGGAAGCGCTTAAGCCCTTCAAACAGGAACGGAGAGAAAACCTGGACACCGCGATGCTTCACTGCGTATCGATAAAGCACCGAGGATTAAAAAGTGACTGGACTTGGTCCAGGAGTCGAGGTGGAAACGTGATGCTGGCGAGCGAATGCTGCACAATAACAACACCTGTGACATCACTTCCTGATACCGTTATTATTAGCGTGTTGCATTGTTTTCACACACCTACTAGTCTGACACTGATTAAGTGTGTGTAGATATCACGGACAAAAAATTAAAAAAGAAGAAAAAAAGAAAGTCTCTTTTTTTTTTCGGTTTCACCTACAACCCAAAGCGCACGACATCACTTCCTGTATCTGTACTGATTGATTTGTTCCACGCAGCAGTGTGTTCCCACCTCTCTGAAGAAGTGCACTGAGGAGTGAAATGCACTGAGTGTGTGTGTGTGTGATAGAGTTAGAGAGACTAACTTTGAGAGTGTGTGAGAGGCAGCACACTCAGCAGTATTGGCAGAACCAGCTGGACGGCGGCTTTGTAGATCATGTGACCTCTGGCCATCCTTTCATTGGCTCGTCTCTTGACTCCTGAATCACCAAGCGCTGCAGGTGCTCATAACCTAATCAAATTAATAATAATAAAAAAAAAGAAAAAAAAACATAGATAATAGGTTAGATCATCTGGAAGATTTTGAAAAAAGAAAATATGAAACACACCGTACACACACACACACACACACACACACTTTTTTCACATCATACTAAATCGGCACTAGAATGAGGACAAACAAGCACGATGCAGAAAAAACATTATCATTTTTCCTTCCATCTCTTAACGATTGCGCTGATACAGAGTCCCATCATTTCACCGGCGCGATTCGAGCGAGAAGGCTTGTTACGATAGATTTCATTCCGCCTGAGGGAAGTCTCTTGAAATGGCTGGTGTTACAGGAAATGAACAAGACACGACTTTGCTGCGTTCACAGAACAGAACGCTTTGTGATAATAATAATAATAATAATAATAATAATAATGATATTGTAATAATAATAAATGCACTCTTCTCAGAAGTGGTGTAAGTACACGGCGTTACGGTCTGAAGAAGTGGAACTCGGGGAGCGCGTGGCGCCAGCGGGGATTGATTTTGACCCGACAGCGAGTGCAGCTGCGTTAAATATCCAGTTCTGAATTTCGGAAAAGGGGCGTAAAATCCGATCATCGGGTCTCTCTCGAGCCGGCAGCGCTGGGTGTTTCTGGGACACTTTGATCGGATTGCGTTTCGGCATCTGTGGTGTAAAGCAAAAGCACAAACGAAGCAAACAATTACAGGAGGAATTACAGTACAGTACGTTCCCCCTCGAGCTCATAACGGTTAAAGCTGCATATTTCCTGAGATGTGAGAGCGAACGCAAGAGAGAGAGAGAGAGAGAGAGAGAGAGAGAGAGAGAGAAAGGTAAGTCGCTAAGTGAAGCTGCATTAAATATGGATTGTGGGCTTGGGGGAATCGCCATGGTAACTCTCCTCCCGTGAGAAACTCGCCTGTCACACAACATCAGCATCATGCGGATTTTTTTTTATCTTTCATTCTTCCTCCTCTGCTTTCGGAGGCTTCCCTTTGCTTTTAGGAAGACAACACGTGTCATTTTCTGTAGGGATTCACACAGGAACGGCTCGGTAATAGAGGGGGTGGGTCCACACACACACACACACACACACACACACGAAGAAGATGTAGCTGTCATAGAGTGTGTTAAAACTAGGTCACACACACACACACACACACACACACACACACACACACTACCTCATTTGGAAACCACACACCAGCTTAATTCAATCCCCAAATTGCATACACACAAACCCACACGCGCAGTAATGCACTAATAGCTCTCTCATAAGGGACCTGACTCATCCTGCATGTGTGTGTGTGTGTATGTGTGTGTGTGTGTGTGTGGTTGCATCACAACTTATCATCACTTTTCCCTACGACAGCCAGGGAGAAAAAAATAAATAAATCACCATATTGGCTCCTTTCACGTGTCTTGTCTGGCCACTTTATTAGGAACGGTGGGTCCACTCGGTGGGTCGGTCACGTGCCAGCTGGGAAATAAGGTCACGTGTGAAAGACTGTAGTGGAGAGGAGTGGAGTTTGATTCCAAGTGTAAAGGAGATGGCACAGACTGCTGCATTACAGTCAGCTGGTGCAAATTCACAGTCTGACAGAGATGCTGCTGCTAATTTTAGCACGTTGTCATTTTCTGCACACTCTGAGGCAACCGCAGAGCACACACACACACACACACACACACACACACACACGACCCGCAAAGAGTGACGGATTAAGATTTAGATTCAGTTATTTGTCACATGTATCTTACAGCGCACAAAAAAAATATATTTATATATATATATTTTGCATATCCCAGTTTTGCTTCATCAGTGGGGTCAAAGGTCAGCAATAAGCCCGGGAGTTGGCCACATGACCCGGGAGTTACAGTTACAGCGTGGAAACGACGGGCTCGGGGCAGCAGAGCAACGATGTCATTCACTTTAAAGGCGATGATGTCATCAGCGTCGGACGGGGAATCCTGTCGGCG
Organism: Clarias fuscus; assembly: GCA_030347435.1. Taxonomy (NCBI): domain Eukaryota; kingdom Metazoa; phylum Chordata; class Actinopteri; order Siluriformes; family Clariidae; genus Clarias; species Clarias fuscus. The sequence continues at coordinate 11,724,573 of CM059225.1, read as the reverse complement.
TCGGAGAAGCACAGGAACCGGATCAGGATAAATAATTAATTCAATCCTTAATCCAGAGTTTTGCAATTCCTCAATAAAACCCTCGTCACGTTCTTTACAAGTCAGTTGTGAGAGATCTCGAGCGATAGATGAAGGTAAATCAAATCAACATCATGGGTTTATTTGTTCCTGACAAGCGCGACTTTGCGCTCCGCTGAGACGCATCCCACACCACGATTTCCTCTCCGCGGGAGCCTGGACATTGTCTCCGCGCGAGAGCTGGATTTTCTTACACGGACACGCGTCCGTATTAAGATTATCGTTTTTAAAAAACATTTGATACTTCTGGAAGTCTGCATGAATTCAAAACTCACACACGCTGCTTTTAGACTGTATTAAAAATCCTTCTAGAAATATTTTCAGGTGGACCGTGTGTTTGTTTTCCCGACAGGGAAATCCGATTAAAGCGGTGAAGTACTGTAGAAGGTAGAAAGAGCTGTGTACTAGTGTGTGTGTGTGTGTGCCGTACGTTTTTGGGTTTATGAAGATTTCCACCATTTCAGGTTTAACGTGAGTGTGAGTGTTGTTTATTTAAATAAGCTCACAGATGACGACAAGGTCAAATTGTTCGTCTTTTCATTTCTGTACTGTAGTAACGTCCCAAGTGAAAAACATACTGTAATGTTACATTTTTTATGAGATCTCTTTGAAAGAGTCAGATGCGTAACATGTACACTACCGCTCAAAAGTTTGGACACCCCTTCCAAGTCCGTGGCCGTTCCTGATTTGTATTTCTTTCTACACTGTAAAACGATAACGAAGGCGTCCAAAATGTGCAATAATCTCCTCTGAACAGTTGATACTGAGATGTTCCTGCTACTTATGATCTGTGAAGCTTCATAACGGCTCTAATCTGAGGTGCTCAGGTGATTTCTGAGGTAACTCGTGACCCTAAATGAACTAGGTTTTGGTCTCGTTTTCCTGGGAAGGTCTTCATAAGAGACAGTTTTTATCATGGAGCTTGTGATTGGTTTTGCAAATACACTCGACACAATACTGTTCTTGTAAGAAGTGTCTTAACATAACAACTGACTGTCGTTGTTGTTGATGTCGTTACATAATTCCCTATGTGTTATTTCACAGTTTTGAAATCCCTGGTATTGTTGTAGAATGTAGAAAATAAATATCTAATCAAAAACAAATCAATTTGCAAAAGTGATCAGGAACTTTCGAGCGGCAGTGTACATGAGCACCATTTTAATACTGCTCAAAGCAAGTGCAAAAAAAAAAAAAAGACAGCTAAATGTTTATACCTCACAGAGATGCCTGGGCCTGAGTTTGGGGTTCGCCTGTGATATACTGTATTGTGCTCTTTCACTGGAATTCCTCAGAGTGGCACTGCAGGTTCGGATCAACACCTCGACTCGGCGCGCTGCAGGATGTTACGTTGTGATCGTGATGTTGTTAGATGTGAGAATTTGCAGACCCCGTGTGAGCCCCCGAGAGAGAGAGAGAGAGGGACGGTGATGAGTTAAAATCCTCCGCTCGTGAGTAACACCCACTACACGGGTCATGTCAGAAAGTTGATTAGAGATAATCAAGATTACAGAGAAGCTGTCGAGGTTTTTACAATTACATCATTTACATTTCGGCAGACACCCTTATCCAGAGCGACTTACGTTTTTACCTCATTATACATCTGAACAGTCGAGGCTTAAGAGCCCAACTTGTCAGTTGGGGGATTTGAACCTGGAACCTTCTGGAAAATTGGTTCCACAGATCTTGTGCTTTGCATGTACAGTACAAATAATCTTCACAAAACAAATGTTTTAAGCTAATATTTGTATTTGTATATTTACAGTAATAGATTTCTCTGCACTGCCAAAAGTTAATATGTGAGCTGTGTGTGTGTGTGTGTGTGTGTGTGTGTGTGTGTGTGTGTGTGTGTGTGTTTTACACACATTATTGTCCTGTGTCTTCCACACACAAAAAAAAAAGAAAAAAGAAAAAGGGAGAATTCTGTATGGATGAGGAGTTTGAAACGCAGATCTGTGAAACGATGTTACTCACTACATTCACTCCCAGTAGGACTTTCTGTCTCTAACTGCAGGAACCCCGCCGTGTCTCTCTGCCATTGTCAAGATGACATGCTCACCAGGTTTTTTTGTTTTGTTTTGTTAAAATGCCGCTCCGATCCGGCTTCGCTCAACTCATTTCCACTTCACTAACAAGACAGCCCTAGACGCAAAAAAAAAAAAGAAAGAAAGAAGAAAAAAAAAAAACAGCATCGGTGGACAAGACAGCGCCGCGGTGAGAGTAAAAAATGTCTTAATAATAAATACTTTCCGTTCCTTTTTAGGTGAAACGGTCACATTGGGTTGGTAGGATTTGTTTTGCTTCATGTTTAAGCAGAGAAGTGAGAATAAAAATAATGCGGCAAAAAGCAAAGCACGACATACAGAACAGTATAGACTACTGCTCAAATGTTTGGACACCCCTTCTAACTCCATGGTCGTTCCTGATTTTTTTATACTTTCTACACTGTAAAGCAAAGCTGAAGGCGTTCAATATACGCAATAATCTCCTTTAAACAGTTGATTTTGAGATGTTTCTGCTACTCATGATCTGTAAAGCTTCATAACAGATCTATTCTGAGGTGCTGTTTGTTACTTGGTGATCCTGAAATCCTGATAAACACAAAACTAAACCTTCAGGGCTTATTATTATTATTATTTTCAGGCAAATGCACAAGAAGGCACTTAATGGTGAAGGCGCTGTAGATCTGTTGTAGTTGTTCTCAAGTATATAGTGTACATATATGGACAAAATTGTTGGTACCCTCCGGTCAATGAAAGAAAAACTCACAATGGTCACATAAATAACTTTAATCTGACAAAAGTAATAATTTAAAAAAAATTCTATGAATGTTAACCAATGAAAGTCAGACATTGCTTTTCAACCATGCTTCAACGGAATTATTTACAAAAATAAACTCATGGAACAGGCCTGGACAAAAATGATGGTACCCCTAGAAAATACTTAAAATAATGTGACCAAAGGGACATGTTAATTCAAGGTGTGTCCACTAATTAGCATCACAGGTGTCTACAATCTTGTAATCAGTCAGTGGGCCTATATATAGAGCTCCAGGTAGTCACTGTGTTGTTTGGTGACATGGTATGTACCACACTCAACATGGACCAGAGGAAGCGAAGGAAAGAGTTGTCTCAGGAGATTCGAAAGAAAATTATAGACAAGCATGTTAAAGGTAAAGGCTGTAAGACCATTTCCAAGCAGCTAGATGTTCCTGTGACTACAGTTGCACATATTATTCAGAAATTTAAGATCCATGGGACTGTAGCCAACCTCCCTGGACGTGGCCGCAGGAGGAAAATTGATGACAAATCAAAGAGACGGATAATCCGAATGGTAACAAAAGAGCCCAGAAAGACTTCTAAAGAGATCCAAGGTGAACTTCATGCTCAAGGAACATCAGTGTCAGATCGCACCATCCGTCGTTGTTTGAGCCAAAGTGGACTACATGGGAGACGACCAAGGAGGACACCATTGTTGAAAACAAATCACAAAAAAGCCAGACTGGAATATGCCAAACTACATGTTGACAAGCCACAAAGCTTCTGGGAGAATGTCCTCTGGACAGATGAGACAAAAATGGAACTTTTTGCCAAGGCACATCAGCTCTATGTTCACAGACGGAAAAATGAAGCATATCAAGAAAAGAACACTGTCCCTACTGTGAAACATGGAGGAGGCTCTGTTATGTTCTGGGGCTGCTTTGCTGCATCTGGCACAGGGTGTCTTGAATCTGTGCAGGATACAATGAAATCTCAAGACTATCAAGGGATTCTAGAGAGAAATGTGCTGGCCAGTGTCAGAAAGCTGGGTCTCAGTCGCAGGTCATGGGTCTTGCAACAGGACAATGACCCAAAACACACAGCTAAAAACACCCAAGAATGGCTAAGAGGAAAACATTGGACTATTCTAAAGTGGCCTTCTATGAGCCCTGACCTCAATCCTGTTGAGCATCTTTGGAAGGAGCTGAAACATGCCGTCTGGAAAAGGCACCCTTCAAACCGGAAACAACTGGAGCAGCTTGCTCATGAGGAGTGGGGCAAAATACCTGCAGAGAGGTGCAGAAGTCTCATTGACAGTTACAGGAATCGTTAGATTCAAAAGGTTGTGCAACAAACTATTAAGTTAGGGGTACCATCATTTTTGTCCAGGCCTGTTCCATGAGTTTTTATTCATTTAGAGTCACCAGCCCCAGAAATCACCTCAGCACCTCAGATCAGAACCGTTATGAAGCTTTACAGCGCATGAGTAACAGCTACATCTCAATATCAACTGTTCAGAGGTTATTATTTATTCAGATTATTGTGTATTTTGGATAAACAACCTTCAGCTTTGTTTTACAGTGTAGAAAGAAATAAAAATCAGGAACAACCATGGGTGTACAAACTTTTGAGCGGCAGTGTATGTATACTAGGGAACAATTACAATAGATCTACCCCTCATCTACCCCAACAAGCGCCTTCACCATTAAGTGCCTTCTTGTGTATTCGCCTGAAATAATAATAACAAGAAGAAGAAGAAGACAAAATAATTAATCTTTAAATCTATTCATTCATTCAAGGTCTCTACAGAGGGCCTTTAAAACTCTGGCCCTGTGCTGCTCTGATAGGAAAATTTGTAAGCCGTGGACGCCCACGCTCAAGGACAAGGCTCGATAAAGAAGAAAAACGAAACCTCTGATTAAATCGTGTGTGGAGAGGTCTTTTTTATTAAAAAAAAAAAAAAAAAAGAGATGAACTATTGGGGTGCTCATGTGTTGTGATTACTTTAGCAGGTAGCCTAGCTTTATGAGTGCAGCGCTGGGAATGCTGGGAAAGCGACAGTGTTAATGAAGAAAAAAAGAAAAAAAAAAAGACATTACCGATGCAGACAGAAATGAGATAACTAGTTCGGGGGAAACCAATTAAACAGTCAGCTGCACATCGTGTAAGACTTCCATCTCTCTGTAACGAGGCGTTATCGCTTTATCAAGTGTCGAGTTTTGCATGAAAGAAGTCGCTTATTTTATCTTAATCTCTAAATAAAGTGAAGACAAAACTCCTAGCGCTCTGTCAGAGTGAAGAAGACGTTCAGTTCAAAAGGAATGAACTGAACTAAACACAGGCTCCTCACACTTCTGCTATGTCGTGGGTCTTTTTATCAAAATCCGTAAAATCTAGTCCATCATTAGAACACTGAGAGCAATCGTACTTAACTTCACGAAAAGTTCCTGGAGAGTCTCTATATAAACCAGCTAGTGTTGTCCTTGATCTTATGCGCTAGAGGGTGAAGGAGGATACAAAAATGTTGTACAGAAAGGCTAACGGCGTTTTCACAAAGAGTGTAGGACTTTGCAAGAACCAGACTGAACCATCACCATAGCCACATCGAGGCTTCAAGCCGAGGAAGCCGATAGTAAAAAGCATAGGGAGAAATTACAGGTATTAAAAACAATATAAACACCCTGAGCCACCAATCTGTTAACCTAAATAAACCTCTTTCAGTCAGCTGGGTCTCCAAACCTAAACAGCGCACTTCAACACTTCAGGCAAGTAAATTCACTCATTCAGTCGGGCAAGTACACACTGCAATAAAGCACTAATAATCCCCAGCATGCTGCCTTCGACTGTCTCTCTTGATAAAGGCGTGTGCAATGAGTGACAAAGAAACAAAGAAACTTATAGTACCAGGTGTTAAAAGGAGCATCGACATTCGACACAACAGAAACAGAGCGCAGACGCTGAGAGAACTGTTAATAAAACAGCACAGGTCAGTTCACCGCTACGCCGGCTTTGTGTCTTCCAAAGAAATGCAGATTAGACAAAAAAAATGCAAAACACAGTACGCACCAAAATATATCGTACTGAAACTTGCACGTGCCCTTATGGGAAAAAAAGGGGCAATATACTGAATCAATGGCTAAAATATATTGCAATATATTAAATAATACTTTTCCATATATAGAAAACTAGCGCTTATATTTATTCATATATTGCAATATATGAATGGACCATGTATATATATTTCAATGAAGACAAAACCCAATATATGTATACTTATAATTGTTTTATTGAAACATTATTGAAACTTTAAGAATTATACTGACACTTTTACTTTGTCGATGTAATCTGATTATTAATGCCTATAAAGTCCATTTTGTTAGAACTAACATTAACATTATCATATAAGCATATTGTAAAAAGAATTCAAATATAAAGAAATAGGTACAGTATATTCAATCAAGTTCAATATATTATGTAATATATTGTTGAATATGAAAAATTCCATACATTAAGATACAATCCTATGCACAAAATTTAGGCACCCCTTGATAAATAACAGATTTTGGTGATTTTTTAAATTGAAAACACCATTAAAACAAATTGTGTTTAAAAAAAAAAACAAAAGTTAACACAGTCTCTCTTGGTAGTGGACAGAAATGCACAATATTTTCAGCAAACACTGGTGCATAGTTACTTTTTATGTCACAAATTGAACAAAAAAAAACATTATTATGGCACTGTGCAAAACACAATTTGTTTTATTGTGCATTTTTTCCATTTTCAAGAGAGAGTGTGTCTGTGAAAACATCTTTTCAATAAAAAAAAAAATCACCAAAATCTGTTATTTATCGAGGGGTGCCTAAACATTTGCATTAAACTGTATACGTTTGAATATATTTAAATATATTTCTCAATATATGAAAAGCGCCAATCCCTTATGTATTTTTCAGTATTGTACCGTACAAGATATTATTCTGCGTGTTGTAATAAATATATTTTTGAATATCATTTTTTCCCATCATTTTTAATATCATTGCTGATATTAAATTATTAATTATTAGTTAATATCAGCAATGAGGAATATTAACATTATAAAATCTTTTCAGTTTACCAGTAGATCACTCTAACACTCTTTTAATATATTGACAGTTAATATATAGAGAAATATATTTTCTTGGCGTAAGGGTGTGCGTTTGTCGACGCGGCGTAGCTCCAGCCGCACGTGTTCTCAGTAGTGAAAATTTCCACTTGTTGTTGAAAATGTCTCTCGACGGTGGAAAAAAGTATTCATAGTCGAATATTATTTCCGCTCATACGGAAGTGGTTGTGAGTGAATGTGGTTTGCGTTTGAAAAAGGTGTCAGATTCAGGGAGTGATTTAATAAGACGATGCCGAGTGACACAGTCATGCTGTCTATCGTTATGTCTATATTTCAGCGTTCTGATAGTGTAATGTCTCAACAATACACGAGCAAATCGTCTCCTTTCGCAGGAGTCTGCAGCAACCCTTTTGTTCCGGGAGAATCTTTCGTGAACGATCTGAAGACTGTCGAGCGCTTATAATTACACATAGCGTGGTATAATCAACACGCTAATACAGTACTGAGTGTGTTAGTTATTTTTCAGGAGAAATAAACTCACAGATGACGACAAAGGTAACATTGTTCGCCTTTTCATTTCAGTACTGTATATTTTAGTGAATACTGTATGATTCAGTCCAAAGTCTTTAAACACGGCCAGGTTTAAATCTGCCATCCAGCTCGGTATAGACAGGGTGTGAATAGCTTCTCCTAAACAGCAGGTCGAATGAAACTTTAACCGTCATTCATAACACCTTAAATCTTTAAAAATCCGCTTGTCACTCGTTCTCTTTAACCGTCCTCTTTATTTTTATTTTTATTTTTATTTTTTATACAATACTATTCATTCCATATTTTTTTCATAACTACACTTCAGTGTCAAGAAAAATATCATAGTGATTTTTTTTTTTTTAAACCTCATAATAAATGGCCAAGAAGCTCAAGATCAGTGTGCTCTGAGATTGAACGTGAGCTTTATGGTTGTCATGGTTACGAGGAATCCGTAGCATGGTTCTTGAGGGGAAGAGAAAAAAGGTCTTCCAATAGAAGTGAAGTTCAGCCATGAAACATAAGAGACTGGAAAGAAAGGATAGAAATGATTTTAAACTAAAAAAAATTTTTATTTTATTTAAAAAGGTAAACCTTAATTTACAAAAAAATCTAAGCTGGCAAGCTGTAACTTATTTCATGGTTAAATATACGATGCCAATGCAGTAACTACACTGAAAGAAAAAAAGAAAGAAAGACTCCTCCATGTATTTGGGGAATATTGTATATACTGTACTACTAAAGAGTTAAATAATAAAGCTAAAAATAAGCTGATCAACTTTAATGTAATCAGTGATATTATTATTATTATTATTATTATTTCAGGTTGGACATCTCTCTCTCTCTCTCTCTCTGTCTAACTTATCAATGGTTAGATTTTATTAAGATTGAGTATCTGACGCCTTGTTTACGCCGAGTTGTACTTCTTCCACTCTCTGTTCGGTAATCGGAGAGCGGATCACAGATAAGAAATAGAAAAAGTAGATCGGATAAAGATTTAATGTTGTTTTAAATTAACTCCAGCACGGTAAAATTTAAAGTTAAAGTTATTTCAGCTGTGAAAATATAATATAAATAACTAATCCCAGGAAAAATATTCAGTTTAGCATTTGTAATTAATATCTCTTGGTGCTGGTGTTTCGTTACACTGAGGGAGTAGCTTATTAGTAGATTATTAAAACCGTCACATAACTGTTACTGCAAATAACATCGCTTTTACTCAGTATTAACTTACGGAAACATGTTTAACTTTGGGCAGATATTCTGTGACATAATCTGGAATATAATCTGCTCATACAGTAACTTCACTTCTATTCAACATATTAACTTTAGCACGTAACACAGTTCGGATATTTTACTTGTTTCTCATTGTGGTGCTTCACGTCAATGCTTGTTATCAGCACTGTGGTTTCAGGACATGTGAGACAAACTAGTTTTAAACTTCCCGCAGGAAGAAAAAAACATATATTCATCTGTCCATTCATCTTTTTATAGGACGTTTGTCTTTTATGTATATAGCTATATTTATTATATTTGCATATTTTATATATTATGTTCTGATTAACCAAAATGTAAAAAAAATACTTTAACCAGTAATGAATATTTACGTAATATATACGTATATTTGCTTACTTTAAAGCCTTTCCGTTGTGTGTTAACAAGAAAACTTCAATCTGTGTATTTGGGTTTCCGGATATGTCAGATAAAACAAAAGTTATCTTTACTTACAGTATGTAAAGAGTAAATTTTTAGTAAAGTTGTAAAGTTACAAAAATGTAGAAGAAGCTTAATATTATCATTTTTTTAGTCATAGAAACAACCCGAAAACAACCATAGAAACACGTGATCTTGTGTAGTTCTGCTATTTCTTTGCCTTTGTGACCCAGATTCTAATTTTTCCACTCAGTCGTGTTTGGAAAAGTTAAAAGTTAAAATTAACTAAAAATGAATTAACAGTTCATCATATTGCCTAATTTTGTAATAATACGTCACTATATACTGCACAATCCTGAGCTCTAGATATGTTTATTAAAATAAAAATAAAAAAAACAGCAAAACATAATAGCTCTGAGAGAGACGCGGCTGTCTGTGAGACCCGTACTCACTGCTGGAACTCTGCTGGGAGTTACCGCCGCATCCACCGTACAGTCCTGACCTCGGCTCCTAGGCATTTCCACATGTTTGAGCCGTTAGAGGAGTTCCTGGGAGGCCAGGGTTTCTGACGACTAATCATGGTAACTTTTTACTGTACCTTGACGGTGTCCAAGCAGTAGTGAAACGCAGGGACAAGTACATTAGTGTAGCTGGAGATTATATAGAGAAATAAAGGGAGTTTTAAACTGCATTGTTATTCTGAAGAATGAAGAGTCCCGGTTTGACTCGAACGCACAGCCTGCTTTCGAACACACATGAGAGCTAATATTATAAACTGAAAATGATAGCAGGTTTGCACAGACTGCTCAGCCCATGTACCTGTTACACTATCTGTATGTTCAATGATAATCCCTTTTGACTTTCCATTCTAGACAAGCAAGCTTAACGTCAACCCGTGCGCTTACACCCAGCATGACACCATGGTTAAGAAACTGCTGATCACTTACAGTATCTGACACTTCGGCGGAAAAAAGGGGGAGTCTGAATACCTAGAGTGTGGCCGGATCATTGGCCCGGGAAGGAAGCGCTGGTGGGGTCGACTTGCACGACCGTTGCATCAGAACGCAGAGAGACCGTCCTAAAATTCATAAAAATTCACTGTGGTGAACACGGAATGGCGCTGGCTGCCTGCGATGCCTTCAGGCGTTGAGCTCTGGACTGGAAGGCTCGGAGAGAGTCTGTGACCGACCACAAAGGCCCACAGAAGGGAGCAGCTGGCCACTGGTGCAGAAGGAGCACAAGCTGTGAGATTTTTGCCCCAGTAAACCAAGTGTGCTTGTTCAGGAACAGGAAATCCCACGTTCAGAAAGTTCTAGTTCTGCTGACTTCTGTTCACTTTCCTGACTTCAAGAACTGGCACTGGTAATTCCAGCCTCCGGTGTGGCAACAGAGAACTAAATTTAAACCAGACGTAATAAGTCCATAAGTTTATTTATATATTATATTTGATTATGCACCACGAGCACCCAGGTTAAGTCCATTCCAGTTTTTTTTTGAGAGTTCCATGAGAGTCTTTGAGAGTTTAATGTCAATACATTTGTCTGTTTAGACACAACGGCCACACTGTTTGTCAGTGTGAGAAAAAAAGAAAGAAAAAAAAACAACTCACTCAATTGCTTCATGTGCTGCTGAGAAAGACAGTGAATGCCGGGTCAATGTCTCTGTTCATCTTTCCTCTCCAGGCCCTTACAAATGTTTAATCAATACGTTTTTTTCTTCCTGTAGATTAAATAGGCCTATTAAAAATTTAACAGAACGAATGAAAATTTAATGTTTTAAAATATTCCGTGTTATTATTTAAAAAATTAAGATGACAGGAAACAACAGACGATGATGATGATGATGATGTCATTTTTACCACCCAGGCAAAAGTCAATATGGCAGACAATTAGAAAGTCCAAATGAGGAATCCTAGTTAAGACGTATACATATGAATCCCAAAGTAACTTTTTTTTTTTTTTTAAACTTGTCTTGTGCTGTTGCATCTGTCAGTGATGAATATGCCTTTGCGCGCCCTGTGAGGATTACTTGTCTAGACAGTCACACAATATCACTGCGCTGAGACTTTGTCTAGTGGTTTTGCAGGAAATACACTGTCTGTAAACTTTCTGTAAGAGGTTTCACATAATGGACTTCCTTCTCTAAAATGAGTTATCCGCGGCTATAGGTTTACCTTGAGTGTTTTATTACATTTTAGATGAAGGATGTTACACACTGCGGGTCAAGCCGGGTGCCGGAGGATGTGAGTCGCTCTGTGAACGGATGATGAGTGAGGAATAAAACTCGTTGTGCTATTATAGGAAAATAATCGATGAACGCGCGTCCGTCAGAGCGTCGACTGGTTAGAATTATTGGCTAAAATTATTTCCTGTCCTTGAGTTACAACTATGTAACTGGAAGTGAAAGACTGCACTAGTGTGAAATATTAATAATCATATAGTCAAGAGTCATCAGCACAATTGAAAAAAAGTGCTAATCTAAGCCTGACTCGATCAGGTCAGCGACTCCGAACAACATTATCAACTCTTTCAATGCGAAAGACTTTTACAAAAAACATTTCACATACTTTAATGGGTTAAACAAACCAAAAGAGGTGATTCATTCTTTTTATTTATTCATTTTTTGTAAAGAAAACCTTGAAGAGAACGCACTTATCATGGAGACGATTTACAGGAATGACAATGAACAATGTCTTACTGATAAATGATTCTTTCTTCAGGAATTTAAATCCGCAGAGAAAGCATCGCCACTGTGTTTTACTTCTCGGATCAGGTATTCCGATGACAGGTTTGACTTCTGCTTGATGAAATGAAAATCTACCTTTCTTTAATCAATGGGAGTGATATGGAATGAACCTGTGCTGGAGCATCCATTAGGGTGACAGGAGCAGCACATGATTGTGGACTATGAAGCACATTCCTCGCTCTGATGTAACTGAATTCTCAGCGATTTCTCTCACGAAGGAAGGAAATCACAAAAAAAGTGGAGCAAAGCGATGCTAGCCAGCAGGCGTATGCTCATCACCTGGCGGAAATGCGAAGCGTAAACTCATGAGGATACAAATCGATCGTTTCCTGTTCGGCTCAGACACGCTCAGAGTCTCAGCGACTCCTGACATTATGATCGGTTATTCGTAATCTCAGCACCGTTACACAGTGTATTCTCACAAGCAGAAGGTTCAGGTGAATAAAAACACGTACAAGAAAAAAGTGCAGGCGTAGTAAATTCCAAATGGCTACAGTGATACGTTATTATTAAAGCAGAATAGCATGTGCATATGGCAGTGAAGCCTCGGCCACCTGGTGTTTAAATGTGCAACCTAGATACAGTACGGACGTTCTCACCGTGTACCAAGAGACCACTGCTATTACTAACAGCAGCTAAAAGAGCTGCCTTCTTCTCTTATGTCAAGTTAGACAAAGCTTATCTATAGCATATAACGCTCTCATATCAGTAGCAACCGAGAATATTCCATCACAATTTAAGTTCATACAAAATTCGAGATACTATATTGACAAAAGTATTCGCTCGAGTGTCTTCACACGCAAATGAACTTGAATCCATATGATTTTGGCCCCGCCCCTTTGCAGCTACAACAGCTTCAGCTCTTCTGCAAAGGCTCTCCACAAGGTTCAGGAGTGTGTTTATGGGAATCTTTGACCGTTCGTCCAGAAGCGCATTTGTGAGGTCAGACAATGATGTTGGACGAGAAGGCCTGGCTCACTGTCTCCACCCTAAGGCCATGTCCACACGTAGATTTTGGCTTGTTGTGACGTCACCTTGTGGGGTCTCCTTGATTTGATGCCAGCTTTGTTTATGAGGATATTTTGTGCCATAGTGAACCTACGTACAGTAAACTAGTGACTGTGTTAATGTTGCTTACTGGACTTTTTACCTGCGTGTGAATACACACGCGTAAATTTACTCAAACATTGCGTTAACGAACAGAGGTGCCTGAATGTATTACGAAGCTCAATTGCTGCTACATACAAAACTCTGAAGACACACAGACCCTTCAGACAGCGACAGCGGTTTTGGACAAGACAAGGTCGAACTAAAAAGGGCAACTGTTTTGTCTAGGCTTCTGATTGGTCCCCTGTTGATTAGCTCCTGAAGTGCTACTAACAGCACTTGGACAAAGATATTTTTAAAATGTAGGTTGTGTGGACAGAATTATTTAAAAAAAACTAAGTAGAATGATGACTACAGGCTACTTTATGCAAAGTTTCTATTATAGGCTAAATATCTTAAAGTTAATTAAAACAGCCAAATGTTGAAAGTGTGTCTACTTTTGAAGCAACCAATTTCCAAACAGTTGTTACTATATTTAAGTTCTTACATTCATTTTACCCGTACTGATTTTATTACTTATAATCCATTTCAGATTGATGGGAGCAAAATGACTCAGCTTTTACTAATTTACATGATTGCAGGACAGTCTGTTTAAATTGCACTTTTGGATGGTATGTAGCCAACAATCCAAGAAAGATGGAAGGAAGAACAAGAAAACCAAATTGGACAGAAGAGCAGTGTTTACTTTTAGCTTTACGTTCAGTGTTTGGAGAATATTTCTTCCGTCCGCCATTTTGTCCTCTGCTATAGAAACTCTTATACCCCTTTCTCACCTATGCGTTATCGCGGTTTCGCACGGTGGTTGTAAGTACAGTTCATCGCGAAGTGATAACGTTTCCATCACGATGGTACCACAGTTTCGTACGGTTTCATGCGGAAGTGGTCGCGAAAGAAGAGAAATTGTGGTATCTGGGGAGGAGCCATCACGGTGTCCTCGGCGTCATTACGTATAGATCCGGTGTCGTTGCGGTTAACTGCTGTGTTTTTGCGGTTAAGTTGCGGTTTAATTTCGGAAGCACAACGGCACTGGCGGAAGTCTCACGAAAAGATCACGGCGCATACAAAGGCAATATGTTTAGTACGTACATGATGCTGTACATACGTTCTTATTAAGGTTCCGGAGTGTGGAAATTGCGGACTGGTCCACCGCACTTCACAGCGTGAAAATGTACAGTATAAAAGGTCTCTCCTCTGCATCTTTTCATTCATTTAGTACATTTCTATAGACAAGGTGCTTTTCCTCGAGGAACAAACACTACTCGAGGAACAAACACTACTAAAGCTGATGTGTCTGGCTGCAGAAGTTTTCCTCATCAGAAGAGGAAGAAGAAGAAAAGAGTTGGAAAGACAACAAATTGCTGCAGAAAAAAGGAGAATGAGAAGACAGAAGAGATATTGGGTGAGACAGTGACTGCAGAGAAGGACATTGTATGAACAGTATGAGAAACTGATGGCCCAGAAGCTGGAAGTGTTCCTTGGCAGCAAGATAACATTTAATCTCTCCTCCATCTCAAAGAACTCATGCTCTTTTAAGAGCTCACCACATTTTCTAAAAAGAGCGAACCAATATTGGTAGTCACAAAAATGAAAGCTGGTTGGTATTGTATTCCAAATGTCATTAAATAAACTAAACTAACTAAACTGGTGCTATTCATTTAAAACTTTTTTATTTAATTTTCACCTTGCCATATATTCTTCTTCATTGCACTCAGTGTATATAACCTGTTTGTATATAACATATGCAACCTACTGTATTGATTATAAGTATATAATATCTTCACACCTGGCTACACCAAAATCATTGCACTCTGTAAATAACTCTTCCTCTGTATATAATACCTTCCTATTGCACTACAGTATAATTAATTTGCTCATTTGCACTCATATATTACCTCCTCACTGTATAACGTTTACATATGCAAACTTCTTTAGCATGGTATACAATACCTTCCTTACTGTACCACCTGTAATCATTTTGCTCATTTGCACATATTGTAACTAATCTACCTCTCTATATACTTTCTATTTATATATGCAAACTATTCTGCACTGTGAAATGCACTTCTGATTGACGAGGAGACAGAATGAGATGAATGAGATGCAAACACTACACCGTAATAACCGCAGAACAACGCAGACTCCGTAATAAAAACGCGGACACCATAATAAAAACGGCATAACGGCAACGCGGACAATCCGCCATTGTTCCGTCAACAACGTAGTGATTGCGTAAAGCGACCGTAATGAGATCGTGAAGCCTCCGTCATCTGAGGTCAGCGGAAATCTGCGCTTTCCTGACGGAAGGCTGCGTTGTCACTATGGTCTCATTACGGCGAGTAAGATGCTTTGCGGTGTTGTTACGTTACCGATCTTTCCGTGTGAAAAATTAAGCATGTTTTTAATTTTTTTGCAGTCCTCACGGAAGCTCACGGAACTTTGGCCGGTCATTCGCGATGGCTCGCGGTACCTAACACCGGGTCTCACCGCGAGTCAAACCGCATAGGTGAGATAGGGGTACTTTACCCTAGGAGCTGTTTTTAGAGCTAAGATGTTTAATGGGAAATTCTAAGAAAATGTCATATGAATCTACGTACATCATATAACAAAGCAGAGGCTGGAGGGTTTGTTTGCCCGCGTGGTTATCACTCAGAATATGGCAATCATAAACAAAAAAAAAATCAAATCAAAACACAGAATACGACTGTAGGAAAGCAAATGATCCACTATTTGTCCAGTTCACTTTCTCTATTAATATGAGGTCCCTCCGGTCTTGCTTGTTAAATTTGATATTGGAAAAAAAAAAGTGATTGAGAATTGTAGGAGCAGATATTCAATTCTGGCTTGGCATGAAAGAACACATCCTGCACCAACACCACTAATTTTCATTCGCCCACAGCTGTTAGGTTTCTGCACTGACTGGATTGGTCTCTTTCTCTCTCTTTATCTCTCTCTCTCTTTGTCCAGCCTCCCGGCTGTCTTTCTTTTGATCAGTCTTTGTCTGTAGCTGTTTATAATGATAATGATCAAAAGCATTTTGGAATTAATAAAGATGCCATCTTACTTGGGCCTTTGGTCATGGAATTTGCTTCAGGATCAATAAAATATCTATCTATCTATCTATCTATCTATATGATAGAATTAAATAAACATGACCTGCAACCTTATGTAGAATTCTCAATAATGTCTTTATTTTCAGAAGTGTGTACACGCTATTGTTGAGTTAAATCCTGACGACCCGTCTGTAAGCATACGTAGGTGGAAGAAGGTGGATAGTGGTTGGCTTCACATGTCTCAGAGAGAGCATGTATTAGCTTTCAATCTTCCTCCGGTGGTAGATGTTGTATGATAGGGGAGAGCTGGGTGGTGGGCAGTAAGAGGCAGATGGTGAAAACAGGGGGAGGGAATATCTTCTCTTGGGTGGTGTGGTGTTGCAACGTGGTAGGATGCTGCAGCAATTATCATTGTTGCCTCACAGCTCCTGGGTCCTGGTTTAATCCTGAGCTGAAGTGACCGAAATGTTTCTTTGGACATCCTCAGGGTTCCTCTGATGTCCATCCATTACCTAAAAGCCTACAGTTACAGTGCTCCTGAGACAAGCTTAATTAATTAATTAGTTAAAGTAGAACATCTCAAACACCAAGTTCCCTCTTAACGACTCTCAGCGAAATATACACATAACAACCCATGCACAAAGTTCAGTCACTCAGTTCCTATAAAACGCATCGCGGGAACACAAATAAATGCACTATAAGCACAAAGCTGCTGCTGCTGGCCCGTCTGCATTATTAATGCAGAAACGTATAAGCCGTGGCCGCATGCTTTAAAAATGTGCAAGCTTTAAGTGAGCCCGAGCTATGATTAATACAAAAGAAATGAATTATTTAAAACTTCTTCCTCTTTCCTTTGCTCTTCGCTCTGGACCCGGGGCCAGGTTCACCTTTGCAAATCTAATGTGAGAGAACATACACACGTATTCACACGCCAACAGGTTCACCGTTCTTAGGAACGTTCTAGTTAATAAAATAAACAAAAACAAAACAAAATGTAGCTTTCCCTACGGAGCAGCTTGTTGGGAATGTCAGGAACAAAATTCTCACAAAGACCCAAACTTTTATACTACAGTGCACATCCAGAACTAAATATCTACCTACAGTGCTGTATAGTTAACCTTCATCATTATTTGATCTTTCGTTCTCCGGATTACAAATTACTACAAGTGACGAGCAGATCCAGTGGGTGTGCAATTTGTTCTGCCAAGACAGAACAAGACAGGCTTTAATTCAAATCGCAGGTTTACATAATTGAACTTGAAAAGTTTCCCATCTCTCTGTAACACCACAAGCTGTTTTAATGAAAGCGATTACAGGAGTGAGGACCTTCCACTACATTAAATGTAACTGTAACCATTTACAAAGTATGACGTGTTGTTCATTAACAAATGGGCAGAAAAAAACATCATTGAACAAATATGCTTTTCCAATAAAAATAACAGTCTCGAAACTGAACCTACTGTAATGACAATTTAATATAAAAGTGTATCTTCGTCTTTAATAACTAGTTTATACTTTGTTCTGTGGGATTTATTTAGCTGTTAAAGGAGTTAAATTATGTACCTTTATTTATTTTCTATACTGTATAGTATACTTTATTCATGTCCTCCAGTGAAGGATTCAAGTTCAACTTCATGTGGGTAAGTCAAAAAATTTCCGCACTCCAGTTATATTAAAACTTGTCGTCAAAATCAGTTCTTACCGTTCAAGGCTATTGTCTTCCCAGTCACTGCTGTGCAGATGTGAACATGTTACATCAGTTCATTTGTAACCTCGATGCAAGCAAAGATGGTTGCCACACTTGTGATTTGCACAAAGAAGAGCAACGTGCAGTGATTAGATTTTTTGTTGTCTGAGGGTGCACCTGACAGCATAAACAGAAGTGTTTGGATATCTGCAAAGGACATTTGGTCCGATATCCTAAGGAAGGTGAAGGTTTCCTAAAGACGATCACTACAAGTCTGAGAGTAAAAGACAAAGCATGGAACGGAAACATCCTCAATCGCCGACCAAGAAAAAGTCTAAAAGTCAACCATCGGCTGGAAAATTCATCTGTGCTTACAGTTTTCTGTGATTCTCAGAGACCAGGATTGGAACATTATCAGGAAAAAGGTTCAACAATCAACAGTGCTCGTTACAGTGAGACGCTTATTGAAGAGCTGAAGACTAAACTTCGGATTACATGCAGAGGACTGATATACAAATGCGTCGCGATCTCAGATTTCTGCCGCCACTTTTTGAGCATCCTCTCTATAATCCTGATTTCGCTTCATCAGACTTACACATGTTTGATTCATGGAAAGCAGCCCTATGAGGACGAAGATTCACTTCCGATGAAGAAGTGAAGACAGCAGTGCACTCGTGGCTCGCAGCTCAGCCTAAAACATTTTTTAATGAGGGAATACGAAAGCTTGTTCACAGATGGACGAAGTGTATTGAAAAGCAAGGAGGTTATGTCGAAAAAATGATGTATTTGCCTTGTCTAAAAATGTATTTAAAAATGTTCTACAGCCAAAGTAACTTTGAGAGATATCTTTTGACTTACCCTTGTAGTATAGTACATTCACAGACTAACAGATAGATAGATAGATAGATAGATTGTCTTGCAAAAGTATTGATACCCCTTGAACTTTTCAAAGTTTTGTCATGTTACAACCACCATAAATGTATGTTATTGGGATTTTATGTGATAGACCAACACAAAGTTGGAAGGAAAATGATTTGATTTGATTCTTTACCAAAAAAAAAAAGTGAGGCGTGCATTTGTATTTAGCCCCTTTACTCTAATACCCCGAAGAAAATCCAGTAATACCAATTACCTTCAGAAGAGTCACAAAATTTGTAAATAGAGTCATATATAGATGTATACTGTATATAGCTAGACAGATAGATTTTATTTGAATAGTTTATCTGACTTAAACCGACTATTCCTCCTTCAGTACAACCGTCTTGGTATTTTACTGAGGAATATGACTAACATAAATTTGACAGAACAAAAAAAACTAACAAACAAACAAACAAACATAAGATGCTAAATGCTAAAACAGAGAGACGCTGTGGATGCACGAGACAAAAGTGGTGAGATGCTAAGCTAACCCAGTCACTCGAATACAGCCGACTACACCCGAATTAGAAATAACAATAAATAAAATAAATCAACGATTCATTAGCGACTCAGTCGTGAAAAATACTCCGCCTCTAAAACGGTTAAAATAGCTCGTTAGCATTTTTTTCTCTTAAAGCGCTAGCATCCATCTCCTACCTGACCCACATCAGTCTCGCGCGCGCATCCCTCGGCAACGAGATGATCTCCGGCGGCATTAAATCCTCGTCTTTTTTTTTCTTCTCCTCGTCTCCGTTTTTACGTTGATTTTATTTTATTATCAGTTTGATTTTTTTATATATATATATATATAAGAGAAAACGCCGGGTTTTCCCCCCCGTTAAAACGCGCGAGCGCTGCCTCTGTTTGCAGAGATGCTGCGCGCGTGGATGCAGCGGAGGGGAGTCTCGCGGTTGCGCGCGCGCACACACACACACACACATACAACACACGCGCGCAGGAGATGACTGATGTACTGACCAAACCCTGTTCCTATTGGACAGCCCATATTTATTATTTTATTATTGCATCGCATTATTTCTTGCTTTTTATAAGCCATATGTTTTTTCTTTGTCTCACACTGATTTGCCACTTTATTAGGAACACATTTAGTCATGCAATTATGCAAGGAGCCAATCATGTGGCAGCAGTGTGATGCATGAACTTTTCACAGATGCAAGCCAAGAGCTTCATCAAAAATACACAAACTAAATGTGATTCCAATGACTTGCCGTGGCTGGTGCATACTGGTGTGAGAATTTCAATACCTATCCTGGTATTTTCTTGCCTAACCCACTGACCTGGCACAGAAAAATTGCAATGATGCAATGAGCATCAAGTGCACGATGGTTCTCCAAAACTAGTGTTCAAATAAAGCAATTAAACTGAAATCATTGAGAAGACAATGGAGTGTTTTTGTATACACACTTCAAGTTCTTTCATTTCTACCTGAATTGTTCCAAAAATAAAAAATAAAAACATTGCATTATAATATTTAATTGCTGAGATCTTAATTTAACAGGACAGCTTTTACTTAGAGCGCCATCATCTAGCAATTATAGTTATAGTGCATCACCATTTGTTTTACCGGTAAGGGTGCATGTGGTTGTGTAGAGAAATGTCCTTTCTGGTACAGCAAAACAGATCGAGTCTCACCCTTGCTTCATGTCAATCATAAACACTATGATGCTCATTGTACACATCCTTCTAACACACAGCATACAGCTCTAGAGGTGAAATGATTTATAATTCTACTTCCTCTTCCTCGTCTGATGACTCTCAGCAACTGTTTTCATTACGGATCTAAATTCATGACAAGCTGCTTGTTTACAGAACCTTAATACTTAAGCATTAGTAGCAGTACTTAAGCCTCACTGCTCAATGTATTCTACAGCAAAACACTGCTTTAACTGTTTATCACACATATGGAAATGAAGCCTGAGCCAACCACCGACGCTAGCTGCAGCACAACGGCTGGAACAAAAAAAGAAAAAAGAAAAAATCAGTCTTGCATGCTCCACACACAACTTAAGCAGCCTACTTCCTAGAGCGATATGTTAATGAGGCTGCATTAAGCTGCTTCACTTGCAGGAACTCAGTCAAGGACGCTAAAAGAAGTCTGCACAATCCGGCACTCTCAATCACACACACACACACACACACACACACACACACACACACACATACGGAGGGATAAAAAGTGAGTGAACTACTTACTTCCAGTATATATTTTAATAGCATAAAAATTTTGTTTGCACCAGAGGTGGGTAGTAACGAGTTACATTTACTTGAGTAACTTTCTGGAAAAAAAATACTTCTATGAGTAGTTTTACCGCATCATACTTTTTTATTTTTCCTTGAGTAGATTTGTGAAGAAGAAACGCTACTCTTACTCCGCTACCTTCAGCTACACTCGACTTGTTACTTTTCTAACCATTTATTCTAGACATGAGCCGGTGGATCTACCGCATGACTCTTTCACCAATCAGACGCAGCAACAATAATCACATGACTCCGTTTGACCAATCAGTTGGGAAAAAACCTTCAGTCGGTGTTCTATAAACTCATCCTACCTGTGAATCCGTCCAACATACGCTCACTTGCGCATACACAAACATAATTTTTCACATCTTTCTCTTATTCTGTGGAACGTCCATAAAGCCATGCTGCTACTACTGGGATCTTGAGATTAGTGTACAATCTTGCGATGAGTATAGATTGCTTTTTTCATGTTTGTGTGATTATATGCTAACTTTAATTGTACATATAATGTTACTTTAACAGTCTATGAATATATAAGTGTATTTCAGGACAGAATTAATCGCCATCACATTTTTATGCATCCCAAAAAATATGATGCATCTCTGACATCATATACAAAGCATGTTTCGCTTGCAAAAGAACAGCTTCATACTGCGGTGTCTTATCTATCTTCAAAAAACAGACACTTCAGCATATTTATATACACTGTGTGTATACACTAATATATAATTATTATAATTTCTACAAAAAATAAATCAGACATTGCAATTGTTACTCAGTTACTCAGTACTTGCGTAGTCTTTTCATCAAATACTTTTTTACTCTTACTTGAGTAATATTCTTTTGAAGTACAGATACTCTTACTTGAGTACATTTTTTGGCTACACTACCCACCTCTGTCTAGCACACTCACACTAAGATACACACTTCAAGAAGTGTGTGCAGACTGTGTGAAACACACTTGAACATAATGCACACAGACAGACACACAACATCAAAGAAGTGACATTTAATTAGTCTAACTACATCTGAGCAAGACAGAGGCACGAAAGAGAGAAAGCGAGAGAGAGAGAGAGAGAGAGAGAGAGAGAGACTATAAATATACACTGCATATTTTTATCTGAATTAATCTGAATTTTAAATACATGTGATTAGAGACAGTGAGGCAAAAAGCCTCACTGTGAACCAAAAGTGTTTAACAAGTGTGTCATGATTAATAAAGTTTGTTATTATCATTATATATATATAAGAATATATACACATATACGCATACACACACACACATATATATATATTTAATGAGCTGTGTGCTTTTAATCCTTTACGGCTTTACCACCACCAGTGTGGTTTCTGGAGGATGTCTAGCATAAGCAATCATTTTGTGTCTTCCTTGTGACAGACTGATTTTGTGACCAAAAATGATGAGCAGCAGGTAGCAGCACTGTGTTCCTTCAACAACCTCCCAAGAGAACCAAAAAGCTTTCTGGGAAAATCAAAAAGCAGCGGATATTCAATGTGACTGGAGTGGAACATGTCGCCGGCTTTGAGTTCCTGGGTGTCCACATCTTCGAGAATCTGTCCTGGTACCATAACCCCATACTTTTAGTTAAAACAGCGTCTTTACTTACTGATGAGACTTAAGAAAGTTCATCTTCCTCCCCAGATCTTATAAAGCTTCTGTCGCTGCACCATTGAAAGCATCCTGACCAACTATACCTATCACAGCGTCTACCTATTATGCTGTAATCATAAACACGATGCTTGTTGTCATTGCTGTAATCATAAACACTATGATGCTTGTTGTCATTGCTGTAATCATAAACACTGTTGCCTGTTGTCATTGCAGTAATCATGAACACTATGATGCTCGTTGTCATTGCTGTAATCATAAACACTGTTGCCTGTTGTCATTGCTGTAATCATAAACACTATGATGCTCATGGTCATTGCTGTAATCATAAACACTATGATTGTCATTGCTGTAATCATAAACACTATGATTGTCAGTGCCATGATCATAAACACAATGATTGTCATTGCTGTAATCATAAACACTATGATTGTCAGTGCCATGATCATAAACACTATGATTGTCATTGCTGTAATCATAAACACAATGATTGTCAGTGCCGTAATCATAAACACTATGATACTCGTTGTCCTTGCTGTAATCATAAACACTATGATTGTCATTGCTGTAATCATAAACACTATGATTGTCATTGCTGTAATCATAAACACTATGATTGTCAGTGCCGTGATCTTAAACACTATGATTGTCATTGCCGTGATCATAAACACTATGATGCTTGTTGTCATTGCTGTAATCATAAACACTGTTGCCTGTTGTCATTGCTGTAATCATGAACACTATGATGCTCGTTGTCATTGCTGTAATCATAAACACTGTTGGCTGTTGTCATTGCTGTAATCATGAACACTATGATGCTCGTTGTCATTGCTGTAATCATAAACACTGTTGGCTGTTGTCATTGCTGTAATCATAAACACTATGATGCTCATGGTCATTGCTGTAATCATAAACACTATGATTGTCATTGCTGTAATCATAAACACTATGATGCTCATGGTCATTGCTGTAATCATAAACACTATGATGCTCATGGTCATTGCTGTAATCATAAACACTATGATGCTTGTTGTCATTGCTGTAATCATAAACACTGTTGCCTGTTGTCATTGCTGTAATCATGAACACTATGATGCTCGTTGTCATTGCTGTAATCATAAACACTGTTGGCTGTTGTCATTGCTGTAATCATAAACACTATGATGCTCATGGTCATTGCTGTAATCATAAACACTATGATTGTCATTGCTGTAATCATAAACACTATGATGCTCATGGTCATTGCTGTAATCATAAACACTATGATTGTCATTGCTGTAATCATAAACACTATGATTGTCAGTGCCATGATCATAAACACAATGATTGTCATTGCTGTAATCATAAACACTATGATTGTCAGTGCCATGATCATAAACACTATGATTGTCATTGCTGTAATCATAAACACAATGATTGTCAGTGCCGTAATCATAAACACTATGATGCTCGTTGTCATTGCTGTAATCATAAACACTATGATTGTCATTGCTGTAATCATAGACACTATGATTGTCATTGCTGTAATCATAGACACTATGATTGTCAGTGCCGTGATCATAAACACTATGATTGTCATTGACGTGATCATAAACACTATGATGCTTGTTGTCATTGCTGGAATCATAAACACTATGATGCTCATTGTCTTTGCTGTACTTATAAACACTATGATGCTCATTGTCTTTGCTGTACTTATAAACACTATGATGCTCATTGTCATTGCTGTACTTATAAACACTATGATGCTCATTGTCATTGCTGTACTTATAAACACTATGATGCTCGTTGTCTTTGCTGTACTTATAAACACTATGATGCTCATTGTCTTTGCTGTACTTATAAACACTATGATGCTCATTGTCTTTGCTGTACTTATAAACACTATGATGCTCATTGTCATTGCTGTACTTATAAACACTATGATGACCTCCTATGGGCCTCTGATCAGGGTTGCGTCACTATACTTGTGTTACTGGACCTCAGTGCAGCTTTTGACACCATTGATCATAGTATTCTCCTTCACAGATTAGAAAAGGTAGTAGGAATTAAGGGAACTGCCCTCTTGTGGCTCAGATCCTATTTGACTGATCGTTATCAGTTTGTAGATTTAGATGGTGACCATTCCTCATGTTCTCAAGTGGAGTTTGGTGTTCCACAGGGCTCAGTTTTAGGCCCACTGCTTTTTTCCCTTTACATGCTTCCTCTGGGCAACATAATTCGTAAACATGGTATTAGTTTTCATTGTTATGCTGATGACACACAATTATATGTCTCAGCAAAACCAGATGAGAAAAACCAGTTTGCTAAAATTGAGCAGTGTGTGCAGTATATACGAGATTGGATGTTAATTAATTTTCTTCTGCTTAATCCTGATAAGACAGAAGTTCTGGTCATAGGACCACAAGTAGCTAGAACTAAGCTTTCTGATCACACTGTAACTTTAGATGGCCTTTCTGTTCCATCAAGTGCAACAGTAAAAGACCTCGGTGTGATTATAGATTCCAGCCTTTCGTTTGAAGCTCATGTAGATAATATCACCAGAATAGCTTTCTTTCACCTTAGAAATATTGCCAAGATAAGAAACATATTGTCACTAAATGATGCAGAAAAACTAGTTCATGCTTTTATCACGTCTAGGTTGGACTATTGTAACGCCTTACTGTCTGGTTGTTCAATTAGGTGTATAAACAAGCTTCAGTTAGTACAGAATGCAGCAGCGAGAGTCCTCACTAGAACCAGAAAATACGAGCACATCACCCATATCTTATCTACACTGCATTGGCTCCCTGTGAAATTTCGCATCGATTTTAAGATACTACTTTTGACATTTAAAGCACTAAATGGTCTCGCGCCACAGTATTTGAGTGAACTGTTAGTGTCTTACGATCCGCCACGCCTACTTCGATCAAAGAATGCAGGCTGCCTGTCAGTACCACGTAGTATTAAAACTACAGCAGGGGGCAGAGCTTTTTCTTACAAAGCCCCAAAGTTATGGAATAGTCTTCCTATTAATGTTCGGGACTCAGACACAGTCTCAGTGTTTAAGTCTAGGCTAAAAACCTATTTATTTAGCCAAGCATTTTTGTAAATAGATTAACCTTAGGTAAAGGAGCAGATCTGGGGGACTCATAGACGTAGAGTATTCTGGTGAACTGGTATGTTTAGATGCTGTCCTCCCCACTCTCATTGTTCACTCAGGTTTGTTGACGGTGAGGTGATTGGTTGCTTTACATCTCAGGGAGCCCTCATGTTTGTGTTTCCTTCTGGCTCTCCCTTTTAGTTATGCTGTTATAGTTAGTCCTGCCGGAGTCTCTGCTTGCACTTTGCACTAAATATACATTCACCTATACATGCTGACTGTGACCATACCTAACTGCCATCTCTCCTTATTTTCTGTTCTCTCCTTTTCTGCTCTCTTCTCTCTCTCTCTCTCCCTCTTCTTTCCCTCTCTCTGTCTCTCTGTCGAGCTATACATGTTTCGCTCCTGAGTTGCCAGTGATCCAGACCCCTCTGCCCTCTGGAGCCGTCTAACCCATCCTGGAGTCCTGCTTCTGGTTGGAGATCTCGTCGCATGGATGCCCCGTGTGGTCTGCCTGGATTCGTATGGTGGCTGGGGATGGTTTCCATGAAGACTCTCCTGTCATCGAGTGATGCTCTGGGGACCTGTGACTTCAGTTGTTCGATAACTCAGGACCGGAATCCCCTACAGTCTACCTGAGCCTCCGGGAACAAACTGGACTCCTTTTAATTTTAAAACATCTCTTGTTATACTGAACTTCCAGTCTTACACATTATTATGCTGAGCAATTCCTGCTATCCGTTATCACCCAGATGAGGATGGGTTCCCTGTTGAGTCTGGTTCCTCTCAAGGTTTCTTCCTATTACCATCTCAGGGAGTTTTTCCTTGCCACCGTCGCCCTCGGCTTGCTCATCGGGGACAATCTTGTCATTTTGATTCATATACATTGCATAAAAACTTACTTCTTTTTATTGTGTAAAGCTGCTTTGCGACAATGTCAATTGTTAAAAGCGCTATATAAATAAAATTGACTTGACTTGACTTGACTTGATGCTCATTGTCATTGCTGTACTTATAAACACTATGATGCTCGTTGACATTGCTGTAATCATAAACACTATGATGCTCATGGTCATTGCTGTAATCATAAACACTATGATTGTCATTGCTGTAATTATAAACACTATGATGCTCATTGTTATTGCTGTGATCATAATTGGCACCCAACTACTCTACACAAAACTGCTGCTTTATTCATAAACGCTATGATGCTCACTGAATACCAGTCACTGAATACCTTCATCACAGTAGATGTCTTTGCAAAGCATGCAGCACGACATCACTGACCCCTCCCAGAGTCACTAACTCTTACCTCCTTCCATCCAAGAGAAGTTACAGCAACATTGGCGCCAGAACCAGCAGTTTCAGGTTCTGAGCCTTATTACATTCCACAACTGTTATCTGTTATTCTTAATATGGTGTATTATGTATTATTGTCAATTTTCTTTTTGCATAATGTACCCTGCAAAAGTCCTTAACTACCCCTCATTTCTTTATATTGTGCTTTATGAAAAAAAACCAGACTTTTTTGTATTTTTTATTTAGTCTTACGGAAATGTTTCAGAGGAATGTTTTTTTCCTTTGTTAAGCCACACAGCGACTAATTAATCATTCAAGCATAAGAACATCTACCTTAAGATGCAGAAACAGATGCGGATGATGACAGATGATCGCTTGGTGATTAGTATACCGGTGATGCTGAATGCTGAGTGGTTGGAACAGACGAGTGGGGAAATGAGGTCGCTGCTGAGGTTGTTACTGTACATAAACAACCATTTAAAATCTTTAGGCACTTTTCAGTCTGTCACAGAAAAACATCTGTTCCCATTTAATCTTCATCATTTAATTTAATTTCACATAAAGAAATAAGGAATGGCTCAAGATGTTTGCACAGTACTGTATATCCTTGCCTCTCTTAATATAACTGTATCTTAAGCCAAAAATTATCCACACTCTGTCTGTCGATTTTATTTTAATTAACTTTTTCAAAAGACTGGTTGAGCTGCGAGCCACAAACGCACTACTGTATTCACCTAGCGTCCGCGAAGGGCTGCTTTCAGTGCAACAAACAGGTGAAAGTCTGATGGAGTGAGATCAGGACTATAGGGAGGACGCTTTAACATGTCAAAACCTAGTTTTTTGCAGCGTGAAACTTTCCCACCACCTTTGGGGTATCGGTGAAAATATTTGATCTGTTTCGGCACCAGGTACTGTACACCCGCAGAGCACAAAAACAGAATCACACACTGCTCTTCTTTCATGCAAATCACAAGTGGGGGATCCATTTTTGCTTGCAGTCACAAATGAAATGATGTAACACGTTCACACCTGCACAGCGGTGACTGGGGCGACAGTAGCCTTGAACGGAAAGCGCTGCTAATATATAAAAGTGTTAATGTAAGCGGAGTGCGGATAATTTTTGACCCTCCTACATTCTACACTTACACAGATAATCCAGTACTGTTTTATATCTCAGGTACATATCTCTTAGCCACTGGCATATATCTCATATATCTCATCATATATCATCATATTACTGTTGTAGCTGTGCCGGCGACTTCTTCAGGTGGAATTAAAAAAAAGCCAAATCACAAACCAAAATCTGCATTACAAGCCTTGTCAAATAAGACCCACACAACTTTCCAAACAGCAATAATATCCAAATCACAAAGAAAATTCTACAGATGTGATCTTTGCAACCCAAGTCAGCACGTATTAAAATATGTACAGCGCCATCTATTGAATTGAGATGAACGTTTTTTTTTTTTTTTGTGGCTTTTTCCCCGTTTTTCTCCTTAATTCAGTCATGTCCAATTCCTCCCCGTCACTAGGGGGCTCCACATTAAGGCTACTACTTCTATTCAGTCGGGACGGCCGAAGAATATCACGTGATTCCTCAGAACCACGTGACGCCAGCCGACTGCATCTTTTCGAACTGCTCGCTCGGCATAAGTGGCGGCATAACTCACTTGGAGGACAGCGCTATCACTCGGCCAATCAGCTCTCTCTAGACCTTGCACAGTGGTGCAAAGTCTCCTGGGATAGGGTCCAGTCCCCAACATCCCCCCCAACCACCCACCCTGACCGTGTACACAATAAGTGACATAAATTATGAATAAGATATGATATGATAAGCTCAGCCGATTGAGATGAAGCAAAGCCTGTGTGTTACCTCAAGCTCGGCCAAACAGACCTGTGAAAACCCCATTCAAATTTGTTCAGTAGTTTTTACGTGATGCGTGCACAAACAAACAGACAGACAGATAAAAATTCCAAAAACTATCTTGATGTGTTCTATTACTCATCTTTACATCCCTTTAAATAATTTTATGTACAGACACGTCGAAACAAAATGGAAACTGCCAGTTTTGCATGCAAAAAAAGAAGCAGAAGAACTGTGTGTAGAAACTTGAGTAAAACTTAGGAGCTAATTTCCTTATAAAACTGCACTAAACGTTTTTTCTGTTTTATAGCAAGGCATTCTTACTCTACAGCATTTATTTGCATCTGCACAGACTTTTAGCATAGAACTGCACAGACTTTTAGCACAGACGGGTTAGCCTTGCACATCCAGGTCCTGGGTTTGATTCTCACGTCAGGTCTGTGTGCATGTTCTCCCTGTGCTTGGTGGGTTTCCTCCAGGTTCTCTGGTTTCCTCCCACAATCCAAAAACATGCAGATTAGGCTAACTGCCGTTCCCAAATTGCCCATAGTGTGTGTATGAGTGTATGCGTGTGTATGCATATACATTACAACATTTTTTGTCAATTTCTTTAGAAGAAAGATGCTAGTTTCCTTCTTCTGGAAGGTCTTCATACCAGTATTTCACAAAATGTCATGACAAATAGAGTGAAAATGTAAAAACTATCTAGTCCAGCCAGTGTCCAGGAACGTGAAGTGGTTACTTGGAGAACCCACATATGAAATGACCTTTGAGTCTGAACATCTGATATCTTACTCTAAATCAATTTTTGTTTGGTTTATGGACAATTTATGAGGGGAAAAAAAATCATCTAATACATTTAGACAGAAATACAGTGTCTCAGTGTTATAGGGTTAAAGTGTTCAATCCATTTATCATTCTCAGTCATCAAGATGTGAATTGATTCACATCCTTCCTCTCTCTCTCTCTCTCTCTCTCTCTCTGGTAATTTGATGTGCACAAGAGAGTAGAAACCTCCAGCCATATGCCTCGCCGTTCAACACACACAGCCATGACACACAGCCATGTTCAGATGCTATAGAGGGGAAAAAAAGGCCCCCAGCAGCCCACAGCATCTATTAACATTTAATTACTCCATCAAACAAACACATTAATATACACAAAATCATTTCATCAACAACAATATGTCTGTGCGTTTGGAGAGATCCATTTTTAGAAACCTGCCGTTGGTGACGCAAGATCACGCTGATGTTCAGCTATTATTTTGGGTGCAACCGACATGCTAAAGTGCGAAAGAAGAGTTGAAATAATTATATTCCATCATGCACCTTAAAAACCTACTGCTCAAGTAACATCTATCTAACAAAAAGCTCAAACTGCTTCCTGACTGCTAGATAGAGACCTATTTAAATAAAAGTTAATACATTTTTTATCACGTTCGCGGGAATGACCACACCACTCTGAGCGTCAGAGTTATACCCTTGGAAAATCTAAAGAAAGCTCAGGGTGACATTTCAGGTAGCAGCAGCACAGCTTTCCTGGGGTTATTAACTTCTAAATAAGGCTCATGAAGAACACGTGTGGAGCATCACAGTAAAGGCAGGGCATCCAGCCCATCTATATGCTAAACTTCGATGCGATTCTTCCCTATGCAGTGTTCGAACCTCTGCCAAGGTCTGAAAAGCAAATGAACATCTGGTTTGAAGATCAGCTGCCTGCCATCCACTTCAAATGACACCACAAGGTATGACCCAGGCACAGCAAGAACCATTATGCAGGCTCACTGAAGGTTGACGTTAGCATAATACTAAACAACAAATATGTCTTCATCTCCCAGAGTCATCTAGCTGGCAACAGCAGAAAGGTTTTTAAAGACACAGTATAAAAGATTCATCTCACTGTGGTAATGGTTCCTACATACTCTACATCTCAGTGCTGTTTAGGACGCCTTGCAGGTCACATGTAAAAGAGTTCAAGGCATACAAGGTTGCATGGTTAGTAACTCAATCCAGCCCAGACTCTCTCACCCTGACAGGAGACCTGACTGAGGGTGCGAAATCGCTCCGTCTATCCGAGACAGCAAATCTGCTCAATATGGAAGGTGTTCAACCAAGATCTCGCCAGCCTTACTGATCTCGAGTTCTCGGTGTCCTAGTTAAAGCTAAATCCTGCACAGACCATGAAGAATCAGGCAAAGGAAGAGAAAAAGTGTATTAAAAAAAGGTAGGATCCTGTGCCCGGCTGTCAAGATGTCCCAGGAGAAACCACAAATAGTGGTTCGACTTGACAATATGTTGGCGTGAGACAGGTGAAGAGGTCCACTTGCGCCAGGCATTGCATCATCCGCTCGCAGCAGTGCATACTGTCTAAACCGAGCTGTCCAAGATTTACCCACGATCCTGGTAAATCAAGCGTTAATCTATTCAATTACAGATGTTGATTAAAGGGGCTGCTGGCAGCAGAATAGACAAAGCACTGCCAGCACAAGTGTGCCAAATGTAGTGCTGTGCTTACAGAATGTCTCTGTACTCAGCACTGGAATGGGACACATCAGGGAAAACTGCTTTGTCCAGTGAGACCACCAGCAACATGACAAGCATTATCAGAAGCCATATGAATAAAACCTGCTTATGATTTTATGATATTCGCTCATAAGCAGGTGCAACAGAGTGGGAATATACCCCCATGACAGTCCCTCATGAAAGCTGCCTCTCACTGTGAGTCCCAAAGTCTTAGAAATGGCTTGGTAACCCTTTTCAGACTGATGCATATGAATTACTTTGATATACAAAAACTGCTCTTGAATTTCTTTCGATCATGTCGCTCTCTTCACTTTGCCAGACAGGTTCTACTTAAGTGATTTCTTGATTCAACAGGTCTGGCAGTAATCAGGGCAGGGTGTGGCAGGTGAAATTTAACACAACTTTCCAAAAATCACAGTTCATTCATGGTTGGGGGAAATAAATAGTTCACATAGGGCCGGGTAGGTTTGGACAGCTTTCTGTCCTCAATAAATGATAAAAACTGTATGTAAATGTATTTACTCAGGTCATCTTTGTGTAATATTAAAATTAGTTTGATGATCTCATTCATTGAAGTGTGACAAACATGCCAAAAAAATCAGGAAGGGGACAAATACTTTTTCACAGCACTGTAAGTCCTTGTCCCTGTCATACCAGACTGTCTTGTAGGTGTTATGTGCTTGCTGGTAGCTGCTAGTCTGAGTAGGAGTAGAAATTCCTGACAAACCGCATTCAGTGTTAATCTGGTGTGAGTTTCTGAAAATTATCTGGATGACCTTTTGCTATAATCAAAGCGGCCAGATTATTGTGCCGTCTTGGCCACATTGCACATTCTCCCGCTAAATTATGGGCACACCGTGCAATTACTCAACCTGAACCACCCCTATATCGTTAAAGTAAAATGTTAACGATGATTAAGAAGTGTTTAAGATGATTAAGAAGACGATTAAGGAGACTCTTTAAAATTGACATTCTAGTCATAAAAATAAACATACTGTACAAGTATACTAGCACAATGGATAAAGCATTTCATTATTACACACATTCACACAAATGCTTTCCTGCTTTCCACACCCTCTTATACTCTTATTAGTCATGGGAATAATCACTAGACCAGCCGATACAATCTTATTACGATACCTACAGATGTGGCCATTAAGAATGATAAGAACTTTTTCCCGCGAAAGGCCGTAATTCTTCTTGCGCCGTGCCGCGGAATCCCACAAGCATCATTTAAGAATTTAAATAAATGTGTTGTGTTTCACTGAATATCCACCAGATGGCAGAAAGCCCAGTCAAAGAAGATTCATCATTAAAGGAGAGAAGAAAATGAAGGATAAATACATATCAGTATTTACAGTTTGAGTTCGACACGTTTATGAGCTTTGTCGCTTGCTGTCAATGGGCGCCTAATAGAGATTAATGCATTTTCGGCGTCAGTAGACACAATACCTCAGATTGAAACACGACTGCCCCCTACAGGTATGTACGTCATGTTCACAGCTTCCCGCGTATTGTGATTCTAAATTTTATATATATAATACATATACTGTATATATACAGCTGATTATATCGAAATAGTTTTGATACTGAAAATAATTTGTCCGTACTCTATAATCACTGACTCTACATTATATAAATAATCAATTATATTGAAATTTCAAATTTTCCATTTGCATTAAAAAAACAAAGCAAACAAAACATGAAAAGCATATGCATATGTGGTGCTCTTCATCTCTTACCTTTTTCATGCTGTTTGACTGAATTACAGGATCTGAGAGGGAAGCAAAGAGAAAGTGCTATTAATGCTATTAATGGGTGTTTTTTTTTTTTTTTTTTTAAAGCAGTGACCAATGCTGATGAAAAAAATATATATTACTGGCTACAGTATGTGTTAAACCATGATATTATAATCAATAGAGGTCATCAGTGCATTCCGTACCTCGGCATATACAGTACCTCATACTGTAGCTATTTACAGTACATGAAACATGTAGGCACTGAGTTATTGATGGGTTACCATCCATGACAACGGACGCTAGCTTTTTCTGTGTCCAGAGTAAGAATCACCTGTATATTGCATGCCACAAGGTCATGAGGTTCCAATGAGCAGACTGCAAGGTCAGTTGAGTGGTGGCAAAATGTGTAAATATGACATTGCACAGAAAACACAGGTTTACCCTTACTCAGATTGGTGCCTTAAGGGATTCCAGCAAATGGAGTGTGGGAAGCAAGGGCAAATAGCTCTTGGGGATTGTTGTGGATGGAGCTGCCTTCCACCTTTCAGAAAGGAAGTAGCAAGATTATGGCACTGTAACAAACAGCAGTGGCTGCCCCATACTGTACACTGCAATAAACAGGGACTTGGTACTTGTTCAACTATACCTAAATGAAAATTTGTATAATGAGAATAGGATCCATTGAATTTGTTGAATACCTTCTACTCAAGATCATAAAAGGGCATAGGGCTCTTAATGTCCTCGGTTTAGCCTTACTCAGGATGGTGCCTTAAGGGACTCATGTAAACAGAGTGGGGATCCTATGTCATGCTCTTGGGAAATGTGGTGGATGGAGTAATCTTGCCTTTTTCTGAAAGGATGTATTGTCAAAAGCCATCCGTTAAACACTCTCCATCTGGGATCATACAAGGCCACAAAGCATATCTAAGGGCCATAAAATATGACTCTCTAGTTTAGCTTTTGAGTTCTGTGCAGTAAGGGGGGAACCAATCAACAGTAAAGGCTGAAAGGGGAACAGTAAAGCAGTGAACAGTAAAGCCAGTAGGTGGCTGATGGATCTTGTCACAGTGAGCCGTCTGGCTGATTCGATGATTGATTGTCGTGACGTTGTCTCAGAACTGGTTAAAGGACGCCATTCATTATTTTCACTTGTTTGATATGTTCTGATCACAGAGCAGTAGGACATAAGTCCTCTGTGCCCTGTGGCAGCATTCTATAAAGCCTTATGTCTCAAGCATGCTCGAGTCTGTATTACTTTGGTTGAAGCCCATTTCTAAAACACAGATTAATTTCACATACTTCTATGACTTATGACTTGTGTTTAACATTCATGTCTGCCACAGAAACTCCAAATACAGTGACAAATGTCATTTCCTTGTCATATGTAAATTCAGGTGGAAGTTCTTGTTCTTGGTTTGTATATGTTGTTGCTGGTCTTACGGCTGCTTCCGACCAGGGGTCACCACAGCGTACCATCCGGTCTGCCCAACAACGTACCTACAGGTTTTACGCCGGATGCCCTTCCTGATGCAACCCTCCCATTTCATCCAGGCTTGTGCCCAGCACGGCATCCATTGACTAGGGTTTGGGCATTGGGTGGAAATCGAACCCAGGCCTTCCGCATGGTAGGCAAGAAACCTACTACCGAGCCACCAATGCCCACCTTGGTTTGAATATAGACATGCATGAAAAGGAATCATGGTGATTCTTACCGCAGGTGATTCTAGTCTGCTGCATTTCTGTATTTTAGGTGTTGTACAATAATTGTACACCAGTGATCCATGAATATTTAACGGGACCTTAATTCAGTTCATCTTGTCCTGCAGGCATGCTTACAGTTTAGTAAATTGTTTTTTTCTCAGTGTTTTTTTTTTTTTTTTTTGTAAATAATGAACGAAAATTTCTT
This sequence comes from Clarias fuscus, assembly GCA_030347435.1. NCBI lineage: Eukaryota > Metazoa > Chordata > Actinopteri > Siluriformes > Clariidae > Clarias > Clarias fuscus. The sequence goes on along the minus strand of CM059225.1, from coordinate 11,689,651 downwards.
TCTTTTTTTGTCCTTATTCAAAATTCTGGTACATAAACACAATAACGGGGCTCAATAAGATGTGTTTAATAGTTGTCTTTTTCCAAAAGGGACATGCATTAGAGAAACAAAAGCTATAGAGGTGGACTGAAACAGATTAGGTAAATGCGTATTTTTAGCATGCTACGTAGCCTGACTGCCAGAAAGAGTAGGATGCATCTCTGAGTAGCCTTCAATAATGCATCAGAGTATGCTCTAAAAACTCTCAGAGAAATCTTTATGAGCGTGCACACACAAGCATACACATCCTTGAAGATACCATGGCAATACACTCTTTCACATGCTCAGAATAGAAAAACTTGTCTTCGAGAAACAAAGTTTGCATCTAAAAATAAGAAAAAGTTTGCGGCCTTGTGTGTGTGGACATGTGGAGGGGGGAAAAAGAAACCCTGAAAGCAGAATAAATATGAGTGACTTCTCTGCTTACCTGTGCTAAATTGAGAGTAAACACATGCTGCCTCATGCCGGGCGAATGAAAGACAGACTCCACTGGATTCTCCTGAAAGATTAATAGCATCTTTAGCACACACACACACACACACACACACACACACGCACACACACATACACGCATACACACACACTCACCATCTAACACACTGAATCACTTTCTAATTACACCATCAATCCATGAGAACCTCAACTAGGTAATTTAAAGTGAACAAATGCTAATCAAAATGCATCAGTATGGAGTGAAATAAACACTGTGATTCATACCTTTTCACTTCTGAACTCAAGAACTAGCTCTTTTTTTTTTTTTTTAATATTCATTTAAAATGTTTTCAGTGAATTACGAGTGAAAGAATGTCAATGAATCATTTCCTCTACGGAAAATCCCTGTCACTGTGTTAGCGGTCGTTTCATTATTCCACATCAATATGCCGCTAACAAAGTTTGTTAAGCATTCACGGCCTGAGAGACTGATTCCTTTACCTCAGAAGCTTCTTGACCAGAAGCCTTTGTGATCTGATACAATTTCCTTTTTTAGATTACATGCCATAAGTAAAAAAATGTCAATGCCTAAAGATTTAAGATTATGCTGACGTAACCTCCTTCACTCTCTAATCTGCTCACTACTGTATGTGCCACATGTTAACAACTTGTTAACAAGCTAGCTAAATAGAACATTAGCCTTTTAGATAGTGCCTTGGCGATTTAGCTATACTGTACATTGTCTAAAGAAATCACACTGAAATTAACAAATCCCTAAAATATATATATATATTACATTTTTTTTACTTGTTTGATGGCTAACTGGCACTTGCTAATGAACAGGCTAGCTGTTTAGAATTTTGGCTAGCTAGCTAATTAGCCTTTTACACCTGACGTGGTCCCACGTTATTTACCAGATGCCAAAACTACAAATGTGAATATATATATATTATATATATATATATATATATATATATATATATATATAAGAAAATATATCTAATATATCTAGTCACTCTGTCTCCTTCCCTTCTCTGAACTGTCCATGTTGTGTTTTACAGTTCATGCAAGCTACAAAGCTGACTAGCTTCCAACACAAGGAACAAGGAATCCCAAATCCCTCTCTAACTCGCACTAGATTTCCCTTTTTTTCTATTTACACTTTAACCACAGAATAGTTCCATAGGCTCTTCTAAAGTGGAATAAATGAAGATATAAACAGAAACTTATACAGTGGTACGCAAATGCCCCGTCTCACCAATTTTCGCCTTAAGATTTGCAAGTTTATTTTAAATTAGCTAAATTTAATTATTGCCTAAGCATATAAAGCAATAAGAGTGACCAAATAGACCAAATTTATATATTTTTTAATAATTGCCATTTTTGCAAGATTTAGTGTAGACTTAGCAATATGGGTACCAATAATGTTAGCAAGGACAGTAGCAAGAAGAAAAAGGAGCCACTTTCAGTTAAGTTTTTAAGGCAGTTAGGGCCAAGAGGAATCATAAATTAATGTCTACTTATTTCATTTACATGTTTTTGAAAACATTTTTGATTGTTTTTATATGCAAAAACATTATTATTATTATTATAGTGTTGAAAATGTATAATATTGGTAACATTTTTGGGTGGCTGGAACGGATTATGTGCATTTACATTATTTACTATGGGAAAATGTGTTTCGCTATATGAAATTTCGCCCGGAACAGATTAAATTCATATGCAGAGGTAATATTATAACAAGATTTACAGGACTGTCCAACACCTCCGCTGTTTATTCTCCTACACTTTTGGCTGCATACAGTAGTACGGGTAAGAATTTAACACTTTTTCCACCCCAGTAAATAAGAAATGCTTGTCAACCATCAGGGTCCCCTACTGGCCTGGAGCCCTCGGTGGGTTCCTGCTTTTCCTGCTGACAAGCAGTGCCTCTTTTCAAGTGCTACAAGCGGCCATATACAGTAGTGTGCACTACTGTATGCTGTTGTGAATGAAAGGTCAGAATGGTATGGTAAAATATGTGCAATACTGTAACGCAAAGAATATTTCTATATGCGTCCAGTATAACTGGGATGCATCGTAAGCTGCTGTATGTTCCAATCACAATCCTACCAGGTTTCAAAAGTGTCCAGTGTTAGCTAGAGCTTATTTTCTCTCTCTCCACTATGTTTAAATTCATATGAATGAGAAATTTAAGCAGTGGAGACAACACAAATATTGAACTCAGAGCTCCAGAATGCAGTTGTGCTACTGTAAGTTGCTCAGAGACCTAAGAGATGATGAGTGAGACAGATTAGATGGCAATATGGGCCTGTTTGTGTCTACAGAGTGTCCCACTGGTATAAGTATCAGTGGCCGTCTTACAGCATTGTGGGTAATGTAGGAAGCAATCAGCTAAAGCGAAATTAGACCAAATTGTTAGTAAAAGAAGCTTAAATATTTTGCACAACTGAAGCTCACACATTTGTTATAAACTTAATTGCGGTCGATTTTACTTTATATGCCTGCCTAAATCAGTTCCTTCAGTCCTTTGAATCGTATATCATATCAAAGGCAGATTCTGTATGCATGCATTCCAAAAAATAATTGGATGCAGACATAGAGCCAAAGGCAAAGCTATTGGGCAAACAAAACCGAGCCATTTCTGGGCACCGCAGGGAGTGGATGTCAGGTTTGCTAGTGCTTGAGCTCACCAACGCTGATGTAGAGCCTGTACATTTACCAGCATATAAAGCATTTTTATTGCTCTCCAGTCCTGGCACTAAAGTCACAATGTAATGCCTTTAATCAACGCTCCACTTAAAGAAAACCTATATCTGCCTCAGCCTTGTAAATTTTGCCCAACATTTCGCTTTTACCAAAAAGCACAGCTAATAAAAGTGATTGAGAAGACAGTGTTCTAAAGTCTGTGATTAGAATGCAGGCAGGGAAAACAGTTACACCAAAGGTTATGTTACTCGGGAGTCTTGACTCTAATCCAGTTGTTCTCGACTCTGGTCCTGGAGGACCACCTGCCCTGAACACTTTAGTGATTTCCCAGCTCCCAGCACACGTGATTAAACTAATCAGCTAATTAACACCCTGAAGTCGATGTGATAGAACAGGGGAAACACTAAAATTAGCAAGGCAGGTGGTGCTCCAGGAGCAGGGGTGAGATCCAGTGCTGTAATCAATGACCGTTCATGCACCCCAAGATGACCCTCCATTAAGTGTTAGTCTTGCAAGGGCTACATGTTCACGAAATGCAGGTAACATCTAAGAGCCAGTAACTCTGAGAATTTACATAAATCTGTGATAAACACCAAAAGTATTGAGACAAAAGTGAAATTAAATTTTGACAACCAAGATGATGAGGTTAATTTGTTTGTAATTTTATGTAATAGATTTGCTATAGGTGGCACGGTGGTGTAGTGTTTAGCACTGTCGCCTTGGACCTCCAGGGTTCGATTCCCGTCTCTGTGTGCATGGAGTTTGCATGTTCTCCCCGTGCTTGGTGGGTTTCCTCCGAGTACTCCGTTTTCCTCCAACAGTCCAAAGACATGTAAGTTAGGCTAATTGGCGTTCACAAATTGGCCGTAGTATATGAATGAGTGTGTCCAGTGACGGAGTGGCACTCTGTCCAGGGTGTGCCCCGCCCTGTGCCCTAAGTCTCCTGGGATAGGCTCCAGGCCCAGGGCTCCATGACCCTGAATACAGGATTAAGTGGTATAGATGATGAGTGAGTAAGTGAGTGAGAATTGCTATACAGGTAGTCCCCAACTACATGATCTGTTCAGGGAGCACATTCGTAAGTTGGATTTGTTCCTAAGTCTGACAAAATTAGTCTTATATGCCTTTGACACGAATATATACAACTTAAAGTATACCAATTAAACTTGCCTTAATCTGTCCCCTTTTACCACACTGCCAAAATATGGCCAAAAATCACAATAATAAAGGAAATTAATTTCCCAGTGAAATGTGAAATGCAACAGAGCTGTCTCTGGGCCTTGAAATCGTGAGAGGAATCCTGGACGCCATTTTGTCTCAGAGCTGTTTTCCACTGTATTGGACTGTGAACTCTGTTTTGTTGAGGTTTTTCCAAAATTAGGATTATTCACCATCAAGACAGCTTTACAGGACAGACATTTTCTATCATCGTGCTCCCGGACTGATTCATTAAAACCGGTGAGGATGACTAATTTGTCCCGCACCCCAACACCGACTCACATACAACATACCAGACATTTTATACATTCACTTACAGACTGAAAATATTGTATGTTATTATTGTATGAAAATATTGAGCTACTTCCGTGTTTTGTTCGGATTTATGAATGTCCGTAGGACCAAGGTCTGTTCGTATCTGCGGAAATTTGTAACACGAATGTTCGTAAGTTGGGGACTACCTTTGACATAACTCTTTATTCTTCAAAACCCACTGGATCCGGCTAGGCATAGAGTCAAAAATACATCTGCAGTCCTCTGGTCTCATTTGCTCAATCCATTGATCATAAACAGAAGTGCTGCTGCCTTCTTCACCATTGTTCCACAGTTTGCTATTGTGTTTAGGTCTGGAGCTGATTCAGGCCATGGCTCCAGAAGCTGGATACCATTGTCACATTTGCACTTTTAATACACAGTTAATTATCACAAAATCTTCGGCCACAAGGTGAGAACTAATTAGTAAAATCGCCTGTTTTGTGCACAGGGAGAACTATACCACATGGCATATGTCTCCTTAATACCTTTGGCGATCACTGGCCATAACTAGGGACGGCTGCTATACTGTAAATAGGCTAAAAGGGTCAAAAAGAATATATATACATTATTATCCATTTGTTATAGACAAAGAAGGTAAGATAAACTTTGAGCGTGCTACTTTAGTCAGACTCTTGCAGTGCAATCATGCCACCATCCTGACATGCAGTATGTATTATGTATGCATAGCCAGCCATATTCTAAATCCACACCTCACTCTGCGTTCCATTTCCCACACTCGTGATTGTGTGTTTTTACAAAAAAACATATATGAATATCTTCTTTTTTTTTTTACGTGAAGAAAAAAAGTGAAAAGTAATGAAACGTACAGTCAGTGTTGTGTGAAAAGCCTGCTGCGATATTTGTACATAAAAATCTATGCGCTGTGAGATCAGAAGACTGATACTGAATCTAATTCAGAAGCGAGTGCTGCAATTATAATACTGCTTAAGGAAAGGAAAGGAAAAATCCACCTTGCCCGTTAATCTTATTGCATATTAATCTTCAGAAGTTTTTCCACCTTAATGTAGTTTCATACTTCTTTCATCATCATGTTTGTCTGTTTTCACTTCGAATAGCTTCTTTACCCACAACGCCGGTTGATTATGCGATGATTAGAGATGCCTTGTTTCAGCTCGAAGACACTAAGGGAATTTAATCTTTCATTCTGTCCAGCTCTCGCATCTTGTCATCGGTATGCTCTGCCCGAACAGATCTTCATCTTTCGTGCTAAAACCGTCAACACAGCGTGCAGCTAAAAGCATTGCTACATTGCATTTCGAAGCTCTGATTCCAGTGTTTGCTCCACTTTGTCTGTAATGTGACATCAGACCTCGTTGGAAAGTGCTGAGTGAGAATAGAGCTCTTTACTTTTGTTTCTAGGAGCTAACTGAGAAACCTGGGTGTTTTAAAAACTTTTTTTATTTCCTTTATGTTTGAGATTACTGTGACAACACCTTTTGTACCATAGAAAATCTCTTTCCGTGTCCAATTCCTCCCCGTCACTAGGGGGCTCCACATTAAGGCTACTACCACTACTCGGTCAGGAGGGCTGAGGACTATCGCGTGTTTCCTCCGCAACACGTGACGCCAGCCGACCGCATCTTTTCGAACTGCTCGCTCAGGCACCGTTGGGGGCGGAGTAACACACTCGGAGGACAGCGCTATCCGCTCCTTCCGCTTGCATGAGCTCACAGACGTCCCAGATTGTCTGTAGAGCCGTGATTAATGTGGGAGCACTAAGTACCTCTCATCCCTCCCCTCTGAGAGAGCTCGGCCAATCAGCTCTCTCTAGACCTCCGGCTGCGAGAGGTTACAGCACCACCCGGGAATCGAACTCGCGATCTCCTGATGATAGGGCAAGCACTTTACCACTGCGCCACTCGGAAAATCTCTAATAAAATACACTATCAGTCAAAAGTTTGGACACACTTTCTAATTACTGTACATGGTTTTTCCTGATTTTTATTATAAAACAATTCCGAAGGCGTCCAAAATATGCAATAATCTCCTTTAAACAGTTGATATTGAGATGTATGTGCTTGCGTCCAAACTTTTGACTGATACTGTACAGTACATACTCAACCAACAAATAACCACACGAATCACTAAACACATCAACATCTCACGTGTTTCAGAGTAGACGTACACACATAGCCTGAATATTATGTTTCTACATTAGTAAAATGTTCCTGCTTGTTGCAAAATGGGTTCTCAAGACATGGTATAACCATTATGAGCATCTTAAAGGGATAAAAAAAAAAAAAAAAAAAGCAAAACACTTAGTATAAAAACTTAAATGTTAAATGCTGACTATTTCTGGGCAGGCCAGAAATACAGTATGTGTGTTTTGATTTCTGGGTATTTTACATCGAATAAAAGGAAACTGTGTGTGTGTGTGCATGCATGCGTGTGTGTGTGTGTGTGTGTGAGTGTGTGTGTGAAGCAGGACAGCACAAATTGAAGATTCATACTTAAGTGCATTCTGGGTTGTGACTTGCGCAAATAATGTACAATGCATGTTCAAGTCAAACCGGGATTTTTTTTTTTTTATAAACTCCTTTTATTTTTGCTATATAATCTCCACCTACTAATGCACTTATCCCAGTGTTTTACTAGTGCTTGGATACCATGAAGGTAGAAAGTTTTCTCAGTACACCGGAGACATGATTGTCTGATTGACTGCCTGATTAATGTCTGGAACGCTGACCTCCCAGGAACTCCTGTTAATGGCCCAAGCATGTGGAAATGTGTTGGAGAGAGGCCAGGACTGTATGACTATAACTTCCAGCCGAGTTCCTGTAATGTGCACATGGTGTTCGTTAATGATTGTGTGTACAGTTCCCACAGATCACAAGGATCAACCTCGGCCAGGATTGTCATTCACACATTTACACACTTTTTAAAACGTCTCATCATCACGCTGTGCATAAAGTGTTCTGTAGACGTCAATGTTCACGCTTTCATTCATGATAAATCTCATCACAGGTCCCGGTTTGACTTGAACACGCCTCGTAGAAAAAATTCTGTACAGTACTGTACCTATGGAGGGTGTGTAATGTACTGTACGTTTGGTTCTTTGGGTTGTGATTGACTTTCACATACGGTAGGTAGCTTAAACGTAAGTCGTGTGACAAACTACAAAAACACAGCTTCGGCTTTGGCGGCGCGGTGGCTTAGTGGTTAGCACTGGCAAGTTGCACCTCCAAGTTCTGGGTTCGATTCCCGTCTCGGGTCTGTGCACATGGAGTTTGCATGTTCTCCACGTTTATGGTCGGGTTTCCTCCCAGGGTCCAAAGACGTGCGATAGTGTGTGTATGAGTGGATGTGTGTGAACCCTGCAATGGATTGGCACTCTCCCCAGGTTGGCCCCTGTGACCCGTAATTCAGGTTAGCGCGGTATAAACGGCAAAGGGAGTAAGTATAAAGCTTTTTTGTAATCATAGTAAAGGTTTGTCATGCATGAGGCGATTGTGAATGTTTGCAAGTTATACAGAAACTGACTGAGAAAGAAAGAGAAAGCAACAGAAGGACACAAATCAATTGTGTGTTTGTATGTATGTACTGTGTGTGTGTGTGTGTGAGCAGGACTGAGACTATGCTTTACTCGAATGCGGTGTTTTATTGATCTCAGTGGACATTAGACTGAGAGACATATTAAAAACATCCACGCGGAGACCTTGAGATGACCGCATTGGACCGAAAGAAAGCATAAGGAAGAGAGGAGAAGAAAAAAACAAACAACACACAAGAATCTATATATACTTAACCTAAAACCTATACCTAATATCTATACTGTACAGTTTGTTCCAGATTTGAAAAGACATACAGTCAAGAGACAAACACCTATTATCTATACTATATATATATATATATATATATATATATATATATATATATATATATATATATATATATATATACAGTACTGTGCAAAAGTTTTAGGCGCCATATTATTATGTCTGCATTATTATCTACAAGACCATTCCCTACAAAGATACACTACAATTAATGAATAAATAACATTACACTAGAATATTTGCATGTCTATAAAGAAAGCGACATACATGTATTACATGACGGACCAGTTTTCAGACGTGGGAAAATATAAATCAATAATGTCGACAAATGAAAATAGAAAGGCGCGAGTGTGACGAAGTCACCAAAAGAACTCATATTCTCCAGCATGCTCAGTAAAACCTAACAGCTGTTTTACTTAGAATACTGCACACATCTGTATCGAACATGACCGCTTATGTTCAAGCAAAGAGTTTCCACACCAGATATTGACTGTTTCTTGTTTAGGTTATTACTTAGTGCTTTTTATGAAAAGAAGTTTCGTTTCATGTAGAAATGTTTTCAAAAGCCTCATCGCATATGGCTTTTGTTTGGATGTTCCCAAGACTTTTGCACAGTACTGTAAATAAAACAGCTGTTAGGTTTTACTGAGCATGCTGGAGAATACGAGTTCTTTTGGTACAGTACTGTATACATATAGTAAGAAAGGAGAATAAGAATATACTGTACTATATATACAGTATTCTTCTTCTCCTCTCATACCTATATACAGTTTGTCTAAAAGCAAAGCTCTCGCGTCTGAATTCTCGACTGTTCGTCTTTTCAGATCTGGAACAAACATCAAATTATCACCTTTGTGTATCAAGCATTACTTATTTTACATTATTTATCACCTTCCTGTTTCACACCCTGCTCCACTCACACAGTAAAAATACCACCTCTCTCTCTCTCTCTCTCTCGCTCACTCACTCACCTCAACGTTCTCCCACAGAGGCGATCTGAAAAAGAGAGAGAGAGAGATACAGAAGGTTATCACGTGATCGCAGCATGATGGTAAAATGACGTCACTGTATATTAATTGCTGATTGTGATGGTTCCAGATGCAAGGTAATGAAAGTAATAAATGGTGACACGGTGATGTTTCCTGTGCGGTTTTATTCCCCAGTTTGGGAAGAATAGTCGAGCCTAAAGCTGTACTTTTTCAGACACCTCGTTGATTATTTTCCTTAAGCAGCATGCACCTTACCTTATGTTTCACTCACTACGCTTTGACCTGTATGCTGGTGCTGATGGGGTTCCATTACATCACAGCCTTTGGTTTCATTCCTTACTTATTTAACAAAATAAGACGCTTGTACTGTACATCTACTCATATACTGCACATATTATGATGTGAGATTATACATCCTGTAGAAATATAGAGTATTACTAATATCCTGTATATTTTCATATACATCTAAACACATACCTGTACAGTAGACACATAATAATAATAATAATAATAATATCGGAAAAGAAGATACATAATTATAATATCAAACTAGAATATAATGCATAATCAAATTTATATAGTATATAAGTAATTTTTATATACTTTGTGTGGCAGGAGCGTTCTTGAGTTCAAAGGTCAAGTCAAGTCCATACAGTACACTAAGCCAGAAATCCCCTGTCTATCTCGGTGTGTGTGCGTTTGTGTGATCCAGCTCCATCAGTCATATACAGACAGAGATCCCTAAGATATACATCACACACACACACACACAGATTCAGACGCACAGATACAGAATTCCATCTTCCTCCTCCACTCTCTTTCACACACGCACACACACACACATGCACACGCTCTCGCACTCGCATCTCGAGAAAGTTGTTTGACTCTGTGCCTAATGATAACAGATGAGGTGTCAATATGAAGGTGAGAGAGTCTAAGTCATCCTAGCAGTGTGTGTGTGTGTGTGTGTGTGTTCTGCTTTTGTCTCTCTATCTTTCTCTCTCTCTCTTTATCAGAGCAAGAAGGAGAGGTAGCCCTTGAATGCAGGGGGTTTAAGGTTTGAGGTCTATAGTTTTTGGAGATGTGATTTATTATACAGTTGGCTACAGTAAGACCTAAAGTCGTTTATGGACTATTTATTTATTTATTTATTTATTTATTTCATCAGTTATTCCAAAAACGATAGGAAGCACTTCGTTGATTTGCTCACTCTTTGTGTAAGAGTGCATTATTTAAATCGTCAAGGTAACCCTTGGGAAAACCCATTGCTTAATGGTCCATATACTGTATTTCCGATACACATATATTCCGTATATGTGTATGGTTATGCCTTATTGGCACTACAGCTTGAATATAATACAAGCCAACTTTTACACCTTTCCTTCTTTTTCAGCATCCATGCTCAGTACATATACACTGTTCGAGTTTCCAGTGGATGGACGCGACTGTAAACGACATCTCTTTACATCATTAGCTGTTGTTCAATGAATCGAAGGAACCTAAAAGGGAAAAGAGAGCCCATCTAACATCGCGGGCCCTTGGAATGAACTGTGGAATGAATGTCATGTTTTGTCGGCCATTTTGAATCCTGACCCGAATATCAATGACTTTGTTATCAAGAAGCGCCTCGCTCGGACAACTGACCATCCAAAACCTTTTCCTCAATCTAGTACTGTAGGAGTCCATGAAATCAATCAATTAATCAATTAATCAATGAATCACTTTCCAGTCAAACCATATTAGTCAAACTGCATGACATCGTCCTTTACTAAAAAAAAATAGATATAATATTGACAGGCCGCAGTATTGTTTATACACTTTTTATAACACACTGTGATATGTACAGTACTGTGCCGCTGTATTAAGAGATGATGCATGTTTAAAAAGTGATTCATTTTGCAAACAAGCTGTTCATACTGTAGCATGTACAGTATAAGATGTATAACCTACTGTGTATAATACATGTACAATGCATTGATGTTATTTTTTTAATAACATGTCTTTCTTCGGGACACTATTGTGACACATGGGTATGTCCTGGTGTAACACAAGTGTATAAGTTCATGAGGGTGCATTTGCTAGAGATACAGGTGTTGTACGACACGTCACATTTCTATCATAGTGAATGTGAGCAAAAGTTCAATCTAGATTTGTCGAAATGATGAATAGGGTCATGCAAATTCAAATGTGAATGCAATGCCAAATCCTAAAAAAAAAATAAAAGAAATAAGTAAAGGGATCCAATTGGAGGTGTGGTAAGAAGTAAGGAATTATGCAGTTAAAACATTAAGGTGTCTATTTATTAAAAAGGGTCAGATGTATTGCAAAATCCTACATGAGGACCCAGAGTGATCAACTGCTGAATTGAGCTGTGGAGAAAGATATCTATCTATCTATCTATCTATATTATGCATCATACACTACAACAGCTTTTGCATCATACAAAAAATGAACTCTACTGTTTTATATACTGATTTTTTAAAAAGTTTTTCTTAATGATAATGTGCCTGTTTCTACGGGACACTGTCATGACACAGAGATATGTACGGGTGTAACACTTGTGTAGGAGTGCATGAGAGTGCATTTGCCAGGGATACAGGTGTTGTACGGCACGTCACTTTTCCATCATACGCGCACACACACACACACACACGCACACACACTAAGTTCAGTCATGTCATTCCTAACTCTTGGAAAAAGTTCAACAAATCCAGATTTGTTGAAATGATGGATAAGGTCATGCAAATGCAATGCCAAATCCTAGAACAAACAAACAAACAAACAAACATATAAATACAGCAAGGAAACCAAGTGGAGGTGTGTTAAGAAGTGAGAAATTATGCAATAAGCTATTAAGGTGTCTGATTATTAGGGGGTGAGATTTATTGCAAAATCCTACATGAGGCCCCAGCGATGAATTGCAGAACCCTTAAAAGTGGAGAAAAAAGTGGGACATGCCTGGGGATTCACTATCTATCTATCTATCTATCATACATCACGCACTACAACTGCTTTTGTCATTTTGTCATCATACACAGACTGAACTCTGATTTGCATGAAGTGAATGAAAAACTGATGCTATTAAATCTTTGCAATAGTGAATAACTACTGCAACAGAAGACTGCTGTGATGCACTTACCCTAATGTCCCGTTGAGAAGTCTGGGGAAGGAGAATGTCCAAGCGGAGTCCTGGTCTCTCTTCGTCCCGAGCAGGAGACAACAGTGCCACGCAAAAAAAAAAAAAAAAAAAAAGAACTATCAGGAGTCGAAACTAGTTATGTAATGTGTAGCCTAATTTCCAGATGAGAAAAGATTACATTATAAGAAAAGATTAAAAAGGAGTGCCGAGGCGCGCGTGCGCGAGCGAGCGAGTGGAGCTGCGCTTCGGGAAGAGGAGAGCGATATGGCAAGACGCGCGCGCGCGCCAACACACACGCACGCACGCACGCGTACACGCGCGCGAGCAGCACGCACGAGCAGGCACACACGAGAAGGATGCAGCATTAGCAAAACAAAAACCATAAGTCACAGCAGAAGACACACGCGCGCGAGTTAGAGAGAGAGAGAGTTTATGAATCCCACTAAAACCATTCATTTTATTATTCATTTCCACAATTAATAATTTACATATTAATCACTTCACATAGTTTAGAGTGAAATAGGTTTTAAGATGTTACTCAGCTTATATATTTACCTCAGAGCAAACCATAAATGTATCATCGTTATAATGTTATAATGGTTTGTTGGAAGGTTGAGGAATACAAATATTACTGCACATGTTTCAATAATCACACTAATACTTGATATACAGTAATTGGATTATGTTTATTTATATTTATATTTAATATTTTACTCCAGTCTCTGGTTTGACAACCTTTATCCTGAGTGACATGTGCACTGCTAGCATGATAGTGGTAACACAATTAGTGACTGTTCTCATTAAAATTTGATTGGCTTAAGTGAAAACATCTCTTTCGTAGCCTCGATTAAACACAAGACAAGAGAACAGAGTGGTACAGAGAACCTTATAAGGGCAGGTGCTCAAGCAGGTTCTGAATTATGATCTACGTTAAACTTCAAGGTGAAATGTGAACTAAATACCGGCTGGATTGTTTGGTCGTAAATGTATGGATTGTACAGTATATAGATGGAGATTGAAAGTGCATTGCAACAAGCGATCATGGGATGGTCTTCAAGCTTCAGACATGGCTTTACAAAAATAATAATAATAATAATAAAGGAAACTTTTACAATGGGCACTGTGTTAGAAGAACAAACGGGACAATGTTGAGGATCTTAAATAAACAATCTTAAATAACCTTAAATAACCAATCTTAAATAACCAATCACCAACCATTACTGTTTTTGGTGGCCAATCACTGATTACTATTGTTCCTGATGACCAGTTACTGTACTGATAAGCCTTGTTTCTATTGGCCGATTGCTAATCCCTACTCTGGTCAGAATTTTCTTAAATGACCAATAACTGTTCACCGTTGTTCTTGACAGCTGATCACAGATCACTTTCGGTCTTTCTGACTATTCACCAATTAGCATTGTTCCTTTAACCCCCTCACTGATCACCATTGGGTTAAAGAACCAATAACTGATCATTTCTGTTTCCTACAACCAATCAGTGACCACCATTTTCCAACATCCAAACACATATTGGAACTGTAGCTGAACACTGATCACCATTATTCCCAATCCCTGATCACCACTGGTCCCAGTGACCAAGAACAAACCTTCATTGTTCTTAATGATGAATCGCTGGTCAGCATTGATCCCAACAACCAGTCTTTGCTTATCATCATTCTTGATAACTATTTAGTAATCACCATTGTTTACACAACCAATCACTGACCACCATTGTTCGTAATGTCCAATCAGTGACCACCATGGTCCATAATGTCCAATCAGTGATCACTATTGTCCGTAATGTCCAATCACTGACCACCATTGTCCATAATGTCCAATCAGTGATCACTATTGTCTGTAATGTCCAATCAGTGATCGCTCTGATGTTTCCAGTAACGAGTCAAGCAGGACCATTTTTTGTTCAACCTAGTCGACTGTTCTTCATTTTGAACTCTCTTCTTGGTAATAAAAGCAAGCTCTGTATCCCTGTACTTCTTGCCTATTTCCTGACGACATTTTACTTTTCTGCATTCTATATTATTGCATTTGTTAAACATATAAACACCTCTCAGTCTCAGGACTTGAATTAAATGTATAAATCTCCATGAAGTAGTGAACCCAGATTTTTGTTACTTCTCTCTAATTGTATGTCTATGCGTTTATATTTTTTGCGGTGGTAAGCTGATCACTTTTGCAGGAAAAGTTCATTTGAATAATAATATTTATTCCCATATGTTTAAGCCTAAGATAGCACTCTGCATGTGTTATTCGGTATACATATTCATTTAGTGCATATTTTCATGAAGTGCCAATACATCTGGTGTTCAGTACAGTATGTTTTTGACCGGCACTATAGGTTCTGTGCTATCTCAATCCTACCATACATTGTGTGCAATCTCATACCGAACACTCTCTCCACAAAATATCGGCATTTACAAACATGCATATTCATGCAGGCATTCTCATAAAAGTGTTTGTATGTACTGTATGTGTGAGGGGAAGTGAAAACGAGAGAAAAGGAATGTGAAAACTAGGTCGTATAGTTCACCTCAGGGGCTCTTCTAATTTATGGTAGGAAGAGGATTGGATGAGATAAACACAACTGGATGAAAAAAACACACGCGCGCAAGCCCACACACACATTCCTACTTAAATACCTAGTACACAATCAACACCAATCCAAAAGCATCAGCAAACCAGATATTACACTCTTAATGTTTGAAGGATGATTAAGGTTGGGAATATTGAGCTGCAAAAAAAATGGTGTAACACCTATGCTCTTAAGCCCAGAAGAGAGGTATTGATTGTCATTAGGTCAGAGACTGTATACACACACTCACACACACACACACACACACACACACACACACACACACACACACACACACACACACACACACACACACACACCTATTACCTTACAGAGGTGAGAGGTCAAAGTTGATCACACACACACACACACACACACACACACACACACACACACACACACACACACACACACACACACATATCCATTACTCTCACTCTCTCTATCCTTTAGTGACATCATAAGCAAAGCATCTAGAGTACATGCTATGTTTTTAAACAGTAACAAATTTTTATTTCTTTAACTATAAAAATAGTTCACATTGATATTTCTTAAACAAAAGCACATCAGTCTTCATTACTGCTTTATATATATATATATATATATATATATATATATATATATATATATGTGTGTGTGTGTGGTGACTTGGGAAAACCCTTTTCCAACATTCTTACATTTTTTTCTATTATCTACACTCAGGTCCAGAAGTGTGAACACACTAGACAAAAGATGCTTCTGCTTTGCCAGCTGAATTTGGGTTGTTAGAGGAGAGGCAGGAGGCACGTTGGTGTGGTGGCTAGAACTGTGGCCTTAAACCTCAAATCAGGGTCCTCGATTCCTATCTCGGGGTCTGTGTGTGAAGTTTGCAATTTCTCCCCGTGCTTGGTGGGTTTCCTCCGGGTACTTCAGCTTCCTCCCACAGTCCAAAGACATGCAGATTAGGTTAACTGGCATTCCCAAAAATTGCCTGTTGTGTTTGTGTTTGAACTAACCAGGCTGTACCCAGGGTGTACCACGCCTCCTGTCCAACAGTCTCCTGGGTTAGGAACCAGGCCCCTGCAAGAAAGACCCTTCATAAGACATGTTTGTGAGCTCTGGTGTGAATGGCAGAGGGACATAAATGATGGTGGATGCTTGTCATTCATACCTTATGTGTTGCCCCATGGCACATTGAAGCATTCATACTGCTGCCAAAAAATAACTCCAGTAACAAATCGAGACAGCATCTCTATCTCAAATTAAGCAGCTCGTTTCCTCATCAGTCATTCTAGCCTAGTTTAACAAATACAATAACTAAACAAAGAAATAACCAACTTGGCAACAGTGTTTAATGCTGTGGCCTCACACCACCTTGGTCGAGGGTTCAATTCCTGCCTTTTTTCTCAGTGTGTTTCATTTGCATGGTGTCCCTGTTCTTGGTGGGATTCCTCGAGCTATTCCGGTTTCCAACCAAAGTGCAGTGTGTCTGCTTCTGTGCCCTGGGATGGATTGGCGTATTCCGCCTCGTGCCCAGAGTCTCCTTGGATAGCCTCCAAGCTTCCCATGACCGTGTACCGTATTCGCAGTATAGAGAATGAGTGAGAATAAATAACACTTTTTTTTTTTAAATTGTAGATAAACAAGAAGATCTGGAAAGTTAAATAAATATAAAGTCCTGGGCTCAAGGATTATTTCTTGGTGCCATTTCTAAACAACCGCAGAACATGAGGCAGCATAATTTTTGCCCCAATTGATCCCTATGATCCCTAGGTTCTGAATAATGATCTATGTTAAACTTTAAGGTGAAACATGAACTAAATACATTCTGGATTGTTTGATCGTAAATGTATGGATTGTACAGTATATAGATGGAGAGTGAAAGCTGCTTTGCAATATCATCATCAATCATGGGATAGAGGAACTTGAGCTTCAGACATGGCTTTCCTAAAAAAAAGAAGAAGAAGAAAAAAGGAAACTTTTACAATGGGCACTGTGTTAAAAGAACAAACTTGACAGTGTTCCAAACTTGTTTTGCATTTCTTGACTTTTTGGCGATTTATTTTTAAAGAACCTAGTGGCAAATGCTGGTTATAAGAGTTGAGAGAACATGTTTGGTTCAATCAACACACTGATGATCTTCATAAACGCTGAATAAGTTGCATTAACTGATATTCTCAATGAAACCTCTCAATCACATCAAAGAGGATCTTAAATAACCAATCACCAATCATTACTGTATTTGGTGGCCAATCACTGATTACTATTGTTTCTAATGACCAGTTGCTGATAAGCCTTGTTTCTATTGGCCGATTGCTAATCCCTCGTCTTTCTGACTATTCACCGATTAGCATTGTTCCTTTAACCCCATCACTGATCACCATTGTGTCAAAGAACCTCAAGCATGGGGATAATTTCTGCCCCAATTGATCCCTATGAGCAATGTAGTGCAGTACCTATTTCCGACCACTAGGCGCAAAAATAACTCTAGTGCCCTGCATGACAAACACGAAACGTCTGGAAAACGACTGCTGCCATTTTGATTATCCTTCTGAAACCAGTGCAAACCCATTCCACTATTTAAAACTACATTTAGCTCGAATTTCCCTGTCAAAGCCCCTGGCTCGCCATGGTAATAAGGATGACGACATTGCAAAAACGTCTAAGGAGCGTCTATGTGCAATTATTTAAATTAAATATTGGGTGTCTTGACAGGTTGAAAAATTGAAGCAGATGGTGTGTGAGTAGACAGTGATATATTTCAGTTTCACAGGAGAGTTTCTCTAACTGCTAAAAATGTCTTGTTTTTAGCTGATGTATTCACGAATGATCATCTGAGAGTAATTTTCTGCATTAGATGATCATAAAACACACACAAGCACACACCACACACACTCTCGTCCTTTTAATCAGTGTTCCTATGGGGGTGTGTGCGTGTGTGTGTGTGTGTGTGTGTGTGTGTGTGTGTGTGTCTGATCACCATACAGCTGAGACTGCAGGTGTTGGCTCCCCCACTGAAAGACTCACTTCTCATAAGATTCTGTGCCAGAAAACACACACTGAAGCCTCTGTTCACACACACACACACACACACACACACACACACACACACACACACACACACACACACACACACACACACACACACACACGCAAACACACACATAATTACACATATGCAATCGCATACACACACACACACACACACACACACACACACACACATGGCAGGATGGGGAGCACAAATCTACCTCTATGTAATATAGAATACCCACTATAACTATCATACTTTACACTCCGCACACATCAGTATTAATGTACACACACACACACACCTCTTTTCTTCTTTTATATAGTACAACACTATTTAGTTCCTGCTTTGATTCACCCGCCATCCCCAAATTCCCTTTCTTTGGGAAATCACTGGTGAAGTTTCTTCATCTTCTCCTTGTAATTAGTCCACTAGGGAATATCAGAGTGAGTGTGACAGAGAGAGAGAGAGAGACAGAGAGAGCGAACACATTTGATGAATTTCCTTATATAGGGAACTGTGCCATAGTGCTCCACGAAGATTCATTCTCTCTCTCTTATCAATCTGATTATACTGTAACATAAAGAATAAATTGTCAGTAACTTATAATCACAGCGTTGTAAGTCTTATTTTAACTGGGCGTGTATAAATACAGTCTCTCTCTCTCTCTCTCTCTCTCTCTCTCTCTCTCTCTCACACACACACACACACACACACACACACACACACACAGTGACTGCTTTTTGCTAGTAGTAGGTAGATGCTATTAAGGCCCTGGAGGCAGCCTGACCCAATTCTGCCTAAGAGAAGGTACCATAAAGAATCTCTTTCTCTCACTTTTAGAATAAGAGCGAGTTGAAAGGTGAGTATACACAGAGTTTAATTTTTCGCTTTGTAAGCTGCACATGATTGCCCTCTGTTGAACAATCAGACACACGATTCACTCTGTTTTGTCTTTCATCTCTTCTCCCTGTGTCCGCGTAATACTTAAAAAAAAAAAAAAACACCCACGCCCACTTCGCCTCACGACAGATCAACTGCTGCACGCTAGTGGCCATTTGCAGCATCCATTGAGGAGCGCATAAAGGAGTTGCTGACACACACTCAAACTCGCTCCACAAATGTCAAGGTCACAAATGTTAAATGTTGGAATGTATCAAAAAAAAAAAAAGGTAAAAAGTCTGCAGCCAATGAGATGACATGATGCTTATTTCATGTTTCATGGCAATTAATTTATATATTAAAGCACAAGTTAGTTTCTTGAGGACATAAACGAAGTTACAAATTATTATGGTGTGGCAAAAAACTTTTAATTAAGCCATTAAGTAAATTTCTTAACCCTGTAATGTCCTGCTTTAGCATTTTGAGTCAGCATATCATATTGAAAAATGCAGTGAACCTAACCTGATTAAGCCATCTCTACCATTCGGTTGAGGTATACTATGCTGAAGAAAAGCCACTGGATGTTTCCTTCATAATGATCGTACAATGATAAATAAAGGGGATATAAAGCCAAAGTTAGCATATTTTGTGACTTCTCACATGTTCTTGGTGTTTGCAAATATACTGATACTTATATCACAGTTACTGTTGTATAAAGGCACACTTGAGGTCATGGTGTACTGAATAGCAGCATGGGCACGATGCCTGCAGCCTTGTGTCTATGATTGCATCACAGCCATGAAACAACACATGTTGGGGAAGTTACTCAAAAAAAAGTAATCTACTACAATTTACTAATTACTACTTTAAAATTGTAATTTGATTACATTACTGATTGTTACACGTAAAAAGTAATCAGATTATTAATTAATTATTACTTTCAACGGCGTGCGCGTTTGATGTGCGCGTGTTTCAACCTGTTGTCGTTCCTCACTCACTTCGTATGCTCCCTACGTAGGAGCCCCCCCCCCTCCTTTCTGCGGGTGCGCGAAGGGGCGAGGCAGCACAATCAGGACGGTTGGCAATAATTAATGTTAATGGATCTCGGCTTTTCCCCGCATAAAAATCCTCCCCTTTTCCCTTCCTCCCTCCTTTAACCTTCTCCTACCCCGTTTTTTCTAAATGAAGTTACCCCTTTTCCCGTAAGACCTCGCCTTGTGCCCGTGTGTCTGTGGTGCCACCCGTGCAAAACGACGATTGATTAAAGCGCATGCTCGTTAACTGATGTTGCCGCGCAAAACATGATTTTTAAATGTATTTTGATTCATGTTTAAACACTACATTTGTAACGCTAGTAACATAATGACATAATTATTGACATTGGGAATAATGCGTTTAAAATTATCAGGAAAGTTTACAATAACTCAACTATGGAAACGACATACATCAATGCAGCAGTGCTTGCGCTCGTGTTATATTGATTCATTTTTACAATGAACTGACATCTTGACCGTTTGGAAGAGGCCTATATTGCTCCCATATACAAGGAAATTATTGATAAATAAAGTCTCTTCACTTTGAGAATTCACTCATAATGATGATACAGACTAATAGATCCATGTTGCAGCATCAGTGACTTAATTTGTTTTTTTATGTCATTTCAAAATTGAAATAAATGTCTCGCTCTGTTCGTCATTTTGTCATCATAGTTGATAATTCTTTTGGCTTCAGTTTGTGGTAATAATTTGTTGCCTCCATGTAACTTCAGCAGCTGTTCAGCAGCTGTTCAGTAAACCTCTGGCATAACTGAAGATTGTTGTTGGAATTAAATGTCCATGTTTCAGACTAGTTTGTGGTGAAAAGTCATTACTCACCAGAAGGACATGCTAGAAGTGTCACTGACCAAGACAACTGGACAGAAGGATATGTTTATTCATCACACAAATGTGTCTCAAGTGGTAACATAAAACACCACTAGGCACCAAAAGAAATTATAATTGTCATATTCATAGCTCAACTTAATCATCCATTGTTCGGCTTTAAAAAAAAAGCGGACGTCAACATTCATTGATGTTGGTTACTAATCCAGACGTAAACCAGACCCTCACAAATTTTTCTTTTTCAAAAGAAAGCGATGAAGAATTTGACATTCTACATATTACTACTTGTCATGTTTATTTAAATCACATGCAACACGCATTTACTGTAACAAACTTCACTTCAGCTTATAATGTAGTGGGATGGCTCCTTAACCTGTCAATGGAAAGTCCCCAAGGAGAAATCATGTTGACAGGAAGTCGATAAGGGTGTGTTAAAGATGGTATTGGAACACAGATTTTGTCTTTCTGTCTACCTTCAAGCTCAGTTTCTGTGTCTTTCCACAAGGTCATACTGGACATGTTCTCTTTCAACCTCAGGGTCTTTTTTTTCTCTGAAACCCCCACACATACACACACACACACACACACACACACACACACACACACACACACACACACACAAAACACACTCATGGACCGCCACGAAACAGACAGCACTGTAGCAACATCAAAAACTGAGGTAATGAAATATTGATTAAGGCACAAACTTACATAATGCTTATATAAGTGTTCTAGTTAGAAAGCAGAGTAATGGCATTGTCTTCTTTCGACAGTTCTTTCAAAAGTTTGTCCTTTAATTTATTGTTTTGACAGAAATAATGTTAAAATATTTGTTCTGCTGAGAAAAAAAAACTTTCTCAGACATCATCTCTAAATCTATCCATCCAACCATCCATCCATCACTATTCCAACCATCCATCCATCCATCCATCACTATTCCATCCGTCCATCCATCCATCACTATTCCAACCATCCATCCATCCATCCATCCATCACTATTCCATCCATCCATCACTATTCCAACCATCCATCCAACCATCCATCCGTCCATCCATCCAGACATCACAATTCCAACCATCCATCAATCCATCCATCCATCCATCCATCCATCCATCACTATTCCATCCATCCATCCATCACTATTCCAACCATCCATCCATCCAGACATCACAAGTCCAACGATCCATCCATCCATCCATCCATCCATCACTATTTCAACCATCCATCCATCCATCCATCACTATTCCAACCATCCATCCATCCATCACTATTCCAACCATCCATCCATCCATCCATCCATCCATACATACATCACTATTCCAACCATCCATCCACCCATCACTATTCCAACCATCCATCCATCCATCCATCCATCCATCCATCCATCACCTTTCCATCCATCCATCACTCAGAACACCACACACACACACACACACACACACACACACACACACACACACACATATATACACACACACACACTACAGGCAATTTGGACATGCCAAGCCTTTGGACAAGTTTTTGGACAATGAGGAAGATCCAGAGGAGACCCACCAAGAGGTGGGATAGAGCTCACCGACTAGAGGTGAGATTTAAACCCCTAATCCTTGACGTGCTATGTTGAGAGGTCATAGTGCTAAACACTGTTAATATGACTTAATAGATAAAAATCACTTAGACAAACATCTGGGCTTTCAATGTACAAAAACAAAATGTCATTTTATATCCAGTCAGTTTTTATATAGGAGCACTGGAGAACATTGCTGCATTGCTAATTTGGTCGTGGCGTTTGCTGTTTTTTTTTTTTTCTTCGCCCCCCATTTATTTTTCTCACATTTGTCCTATTTTAGCAGTCAGAGTTCAATTTGCGCCTGTGCTGGCATTGTTAGAGAGGCTCAGCGGGGGATGTGGCATTCAAAAGTGCTATTTTCGATGCACTTTGCTCCAAATTTGGATTAATGCTACTCCCTCCCACTTCTTCTCCCACTCTATGGTCAAAATGGTATCTTCTTGAGTTCACACGACTGCTTCAAAGTCATATCCCATTCCTTGCAAGCTGGTTTCGTGAACGTGCACTGGTTATATCAGCCTTCTTCAACCTAAAGGCTATTTACCGCAACCAACTTAACACAAAGGACGGGACCATTTTTTCCGCAAATGCTACCCGTTGTACCATCACGCCACCAGCTTTACACAATATTCCACTCTAATGTCTACAGTCCTTCAACTTCATGGAAAATCAATTCTAATTACAAAATAATTATGAAAGTATTCTTATCATGTAAATAACTGTTTAAACCAGCACATATAGAAACATTAAACAAATCTGTTATACACACACTCATCAGAGATCATAGAAACAGAAAACTATATAGTTTATATATCTGCACTCTCTTCTCTTTGATATTTTTGATATTATTATATATTATATATAATATATGATATTCTGATATTATTTTTGGCTTGAATAACTTAAGCGTGAATATTTGTGCCGATTAGATCGTCTCAGATGTTGCCGCTGTTGTTTCTCGTTGGATTTACATACGAGACGAAGGAAACGCAATGGACTTTTGATGTTTGTGACCCAAAAAGATGTCCTAGATACCTCCTTGAGTACATCAAACAGACAGCTACGCACGTACACGCACAAACACACCCAAGGAAATTATGGGAATAACGTTCCAGACTTCATCTTTAGCACACTTTTTAAAAAATAGAACATGGTTTAGATGGGAATCCTCGATTCCGGATGGTTCTCAAGACAGGTTACAAACATCCACATAGAGGATGTAACTTTAAATTGGAGCGCTTTGTTCACCAAAACGCTGGCATGTTATCACTTAATGTATATGGCCCGTGTAGCATCATGTTTCCAGATTCACCGCAACGACTGGGATTAGAGTAGAATTAGGTTTCAGATTAAACACTTTTTGTAATGACTTGATGTATTTGACATCAAAATCGCCATATTGAACTTGTGTGAAATTCATATAAGATTAGCCATTTTATTCTATAGTAGCAAATATTGCAAGCATGGAATGGATGGGATGCAATGGGATAATGGCATATAAAATTACAGATATCACTAATGCATATACTGTATAGTGCACCACAATGACCATACTTCTTAGACAAAGACTGAAAAAAAGTGTCTCGATTTCATTTTCAATAGCTTGATTTAAAAAAAATAATAATAAAAAAAGGATTTTTAGGTCTTTTATGAAATTTTGTGGAAATTCAGTTGAAATCTGGCAACCCTGGTTTATGAATTATACTGTATGCCTCCTTCATTGCCATTATTAATGTCAGCAAAATGAATAAAGATAAAGCACACAAAAGCCTGTGCACTCCAACAACAATCATTTTGCCAAGCTCTTTAAAGACCTTTAATGCACTTTTCTTCTTGTTCAGTTCTTTGTAGTGCTCATTTGTATCTGCACCTCCTGAGCAGTCACGAGGTAACACCTCTCTCCAGCCCCGACTCAGTGCAATGTGAGCGACATGTGACTACATTAGCATAGCTCAGAGGGAGACTAGGAAAATTCTCCACACAGAACGTGTGAACTGAAGAACAGTAAAGCGAGGAACGAAATACAATTCCGTAGAGGAGTAGTTCAAATGGAACACCGTGCAAAGTGTTTTAGTCATGTACCGAGCCGTACTGCAAGGGTAGATATTAAAAATGCATTTCGCAGTTATTCATTTGGCAAATGCTTTTATTGAAGGCAATTTACATCTGAGGCAGAGTTCAACTAAAGCGTGTAGCGGAGGATTTATTAAAGTGGTTGTTTAAGGGCTGTAAAGTCCGTATGAGAGTGCTAGGAGGAGAACTTACGCCAGCATTAGCACCTTAACTGCTGAGTCATCTGATAACAATTCGAGATGCCCCACAGAAAATAATTTAGTGTTGTCGAATGCTGTTGATTCAGATCGGTCAGATTCATTCTCTGTAATAGTCGTTTAGACAGCGGTGCCGGCTGTAAGGTTTATATTCCCTCACTTGGTACTCTTTATTTCCTCTTTTAAAAAACCCTACAACTTGTCAAGACTTTGCTGCAATGGAAAATTCTTGTCTTGAGGTTCAACTATAAGTCCCCGAGTACTGTTTTCTATAGAAGAAATAAAATATTAAATATGATAGTCCTGACAGTCGGAACTCTTTTGCCATGCTAAACTTTAAACTTGGTAAAGTTTACAACTTGGTAGTTTATACTGTAGTTTTTCCCGAAAATACAGTAGTTGGGAAATAGTGATGGTGAGTGAGTACACTGGCCAGACTAATAAAAACATCACCAAACAAACAAATGAAGTGAGTAGCTTCCCATTTCGTAAAACAATCAGAAGTCAGTCAGAAGATATTGTGTTTCGAAAGGATTGTATTATTGGTCTGCAAGCAAAGAAAACAACTAAGGAAATTGCTGAAATTGAGTTAAGAATTCTCCAAGACAGGATTTAAAACTTTTTTAAAAACCATAGTGCTGAACTGCCAACTTCCCTGAAGTAATGTGGCCAGGAAAAAAACATTCATGAAAAACCATGATTAGAGATCCCTTAAACGCTTGGTGAAGATGCATCATAAAAAATTGATAACTACATTTAATAGTGAAAGTAAAGGCATTTCAGTATGCGCAATGTGATGAGGATTGGGACTAAACTGCTGTGTATTCAAATTAATTGGGAAAAAAATGGTTAGGAACCACAAAGATTGAACTTTGGAGCAATGGAGAAAGATCAAGTGGTCTGATGAGTCCAGAATGACCCTATGGGTGTGTCGGGTTAAGCAGGGAAGCACATGAAGTGATGCATAGTGGCCACTGTACAAGCTTATGGAGGAAGTGGAGGTGTGGATCCAAGTCCATATTGGTGGACCAAGTCACCGTGCCATATTTGGAGTCTTTGGGCAGGATTTTACAGAGTGTTTCGTCTCTCCTATCATCAATACAAGACCTCAACCAAAAACTCTGGAAATAAATGTAGTAATGAGGTTTTTGAAACCTCATGGTGGCATGGTAAATGTATAGTACAGTATAAATAAATTTGAATTATTTCACTTTTAAAATGAAGTTCAAGTAAATATTTGCATGGGTGGCTTTTTTTGTTGTTGTTGTTTTGTTGTGTGCGTGCAAAAGGGATTTCAACATTTTGAGCAGTTAACGGTTTTCTCAGGCCTCTACACATCTATCATTTGGTAAAATCTTTCCCCTCAAAAATTTCAAAACATTAGTGTGTGAGTTATCAAAGACAAAATAGCTTTCACTTTACCAGAGAGTCTACATAATCAGAAATTAAGCTAAACAGCCAACTGGAATTTCTGCTGTATTCCATCAATGCGTATATTCCATGTTTATCTGTGGAAGCAGTACACAAGATTAGCTCTTTCGTTATGTCTATATAATGTATAATACACACATAGATTATCACGTACGCTTTCACCATATCAGTGCTGACTGAAGATATCCAGCAAATTCAACTTACCTTAAAAAATGTACTTGTATAAAAATATTAACCCATTCTAGAATGATTCAATTGATTCTAGGTGATCTGGGAAACTGTGCTGGAGAATTTATATATTCAGTTTTTCTCTTTCCTGGCATTTGATCCAAGCATATTGCCCTGACAACCTCACAGCTTGCTTATAATTGCTATAATAAGTCTTGCAGCAGGAGTGTGACATGTCGCTGTGGCCTGGCCTAGGACCTGTATGGCATTCTGCAGTAGCGTGTGACTCTTTCAGACTGGAGCAAAGCTTCATGCAAACTGTGAATGACCAACAAGTCACACCTCCTTATCTCCACTACAAACCCCAAAAAGATCTTTACTTGAGTGACTGACGGCGGGAGACGGCATAACAGTACTTTCTTTTTTACTTGAAGAACTACTTGAAGACGTCTGCTGTCTATCACAATGGAACTCCGTCTCTATAAAGGCTTGTTGGTCGTCTTGGTGCTACGTCTATGCCAGGGTCAAGGTATGTTCACTATGAATGAAAATATACATTTCCAATAAAATAGTTCATGAATATCCCGGGATACTGTTCTGTTCAGAGTAATGATTGAAATAGGACATGTTATTACATCTCAAATGAGTATTTATTGTGCTAGCAGCAGAGGTTTTTATCGATTTCAGTCGCCTGTACCTGGCTCTCTGAGTTCAGTACTGAGTTCCCCAGACATTTGCAGCAATAAATGTACAAATGATTTAGCCAAAATGATTGCTGGAGTGCCTACACATATACTGGTTTTGATATTAGACTCGATGTTTCAAGTTGTAGAATCACCAGAAATCAGTTTTTAGAAAAAGCAAAAGCAAAACACTTCGGGGCTTGCTGTTATAGAAAATTATCAACTTAGGAGTGAAAATGTATGACCCCAAAGTTTTATTTCTAAAATAGCATGTCAGGAAGTGTTTTATAAAATTCCCAACTTTTATATATTATAATAATTTGCCAAGAGTTGCAATCTGTTAATGAATCAATGTCGTAGATAATCATTTGTGTTAACAAGGCAAAAGATATGCATATACTCAAGACTGGGAATTAGAAAGTCCTCTGTCCAGAAGACTTTCCAATGGAGAAGAAATCACTCACTCACTGTCTATACCGTTTTATCCTGTATTCAGGGTCACGGGGGGCCTGGAGCCTATCCCAGGCGACTTAGGGTACAAGGCAGGGTGCCAATCCATTGCAGGGCACATACACTCACTCTCACACTAGGGACAATTTGGGAGCGCCAATCAGCCTAATCTGCCTGTCTTTGGACTGTGGGAGGAAACCCACCAAGCACGGGGAGAACATTCAAACTACATGCACACAGAGACAGGAATCGGGGATTGAACCCAGACCCTGGAGGTGCAAACCACTACACCACCATGCCTCACTATTGAATTTGTAAATTCAATAGTTCCATAATATTTAGGCAGATGCCCTTACTCATTTTTATCTCATTACACATCTGAGCAGTTGAGGGTTAAGCGCCCTGCTCAAGTGACCAACAAGAACAACTTGGTGGTCATGGGATTTGAACCTGTGATCTTCCGAACTATAGTTCAAAGCCTTAACCATCAAGCTACCCCTGACCCTATATATGTAGATAGATAGATACAAGCCAATGCACATGAAATAACATTAAATGTGTCTATTTTCTTGCCCCCTTCAGTTCCCTCTCCCAGCCCTGAATCGGCTCTACCAAGTCTGGGAGACGTCATGGACGCAGTGAGAGCCGCATTTATGGAGG